>CM041779.1:305155130-305550403 GCA_023374045.1 Limonium bicolor
TGAGCTAATAGCAGCTCTGTCCGCTGAAGAGCGTGCCCAGATTGGACCAGTGTTAGGGGAGAAGCTCAAGCACCCAAAATGGAGACCATTTCCACTGAGTCATTGGATTTGGGTCAGGTTGGGGGAGGGTTAGGCGTTGGGGCAGGCCAGGAGGAGGAGAAGAAAGCAGAGAAAACAGCCTTTGATGTGAAACTGGAGAAGTTTGATGCTTCTGCAAAGATTAAGGTGATTAAAGAAGTCAGGGCTTTCACCACTTTGGGGCTCAAAGAGGCTAAGGATTTGGTAGAGAAGGTACCCGTAGTACTTAAACAAGTATCACCAAGGAGGAGGCAAATGAGATCATCGAAAAGATCAAAGCTGCTGGTGGAGTAGCTGTGATGGAGTAAACTTAACACGAAGCTAATGTATTGACAGTTGACACTGTCACATTCTGTAGTTCCGGGCGAGAATAGCTTGGGAGCTTTGAATAGTGGTTATAATTTCATGCCTCGATGAGGTCGAAAGAGGGCACAATTTTTGTTTGGTAGGAAT
This sequence comes from Limonium bicolor, assembly GCA_023374045.1. Lineage (NCBI taxonomy): Eukaryota > Viridiplantae > Streptophyta > Magnoliopsida > Caryophyllales > Plumbaginaceae > Limonium > Limonium bicolor. Next base: position 305,155,662 of record CM041779.1, read on the forward strand.
ATGAGCAACTCACATATGTGGTTCCTCCTGTTACAACTTCTGCCCGCTGCTCATATAATACACTGTTTATCCTTTTTGAAAATACTTTCCCAATAATTAAGGTCTACGAGAAGCTTGATGGTAGTTATTTTATCTGAATTCATTCTATTCTCTGCCATAACTATTATCTCTTTTGCCTTGGTGCTTGGCTTGGTGCTTGGTGCTTGGTGCTGCTCAGTCTCTGATACACCCGTTGTCTTTCTCGGCTTTCACTTTAGAACTGAAAGTGAATTATCTACGACAAAATATATAATTGAAATTCAAATATTAATTTACGAACATTAGTAATGTGTTTGGAGTGGTATTATATAAGGTTAAATAAGGTTAATATTTGGGAAATTTCATGAGATATCCCTGAGGTTTGAATAAATTTTACAAAATATCATTGAGGTTTTATTTTCATTATGAGATATCTGATATTTCATTTTCATTACGAGATACCCCAGAAGTTTTATTTTTTCTATGATATACCCCTGAGGTTTCATTTTCGTTACGATATACCTTTAAGTTTTCAATTTTATACACGATATCACCTCGTTCATATTCTTATATATTATATTTTTCATATCCCAATTTACCCTCCCACCATACATATACCTATACTATAGAGATATCTATTAATATAAAATCTATTATTATTATGAATTTTAATATTAACATATATTAATTAATCTATTTATGATTTAATTTAATAATAGAATATTATATATTATATATTTAAATGATTATTTACTACTATATTTCTTTAATATATATTATCTATTATATCAGAGATATATATTGAAATACCTGCGCATTTTGAGATAGGAAATTCATATTATTAAATCGTTATGATTGGGTTAATTTTGTAATGGGATGTTATCGAATTATTAGATTAATCTGAGGTTAGTGATTAATAACGGACCAAAGAAATTATTGATATTATTTTACCCTCTCTTCTAAATCGAGCATTTTAATATATTCTAATTTATTTTCCCAAATTGTTATTATTATTATCTTCTACCGTAGTAACAACACTCATCCTTATCTCCTTTCTGAATTAATTAATTGATCTTACTTTTATCTCTTACTGAAATAATTACTTACTTTCTCCTGCTAAATTAATCATCTTAATTAATATATATTCCTCTCTTTTTATAAATTAGTTTTATTGACATCCTTATCTCTCTCTATGATAACTACGTTCATTCTTATCCCTTCCTAACTAGTAATTATTTTACTTCCTATATTTCTATTAATTATTTCACTTCTTATGTTGCTGATTAATGTCCTACCATCATCTTCTCCCAAGTTAATTATTTAGTTACTATTTATCCTCTCCTAACTAATTACTCAATAACAATTTACTTCTTCTTTAAATATTAATTACGTCATTATTTTTCTTAAAATATTCAATTTAAACCATATCCCCACCTCCATCTTCCTCTTCAGTCATCGCAACGCTCTTACGCTCATCTCCTCTCATATCAAAGTTCCGCCTCTTCTTTGTTTACTTCAAGACTTCTTCCTTGGTGCCGAATTAGAGTCGTTCGAAGGGTAAGTGCAATCATATTAGATGGGGCTTACAAGGTTATGATTGAATTACATTTTGTTGGTGGATTGGTGAAAGTGTGTACATTAAATTTTAGATCTCGAGTTCATTAATGGAGGATATTGTTGGTTGTGAGTGATTGTCTCTTCTTGATTGGACATGGCCTCCAGGTAAATTCTGTGCTCATGTTTGCATCATTGCGTAAATTGTGATTATCGAAAGATGTTTTGGAAACCCTGATTTGGGTTGGGAATTGAGAAATTATTTCCCTACGTTTGTGTATTGATGGTGGAATTTTGCAACTCGAGTTTCGTTTCTATTTTGTTTTGGGAGCCTTTCTGTAACGCCCCTATTTAACATATTTATAGCGGAAATAAAATACTAAAGGCGTACAGACCATCGGGTTCCAAACACCCGACACCAACCCTCACCAATTACAACTTAAAGATTACAATTGTCACGGCCTGAACCTCGAGAAAACTTAACAAAAATAAAACAGTAATAAAACACATAAACTCTCCACAACACCTAATCCCATCCCAATCACTCGTTCTCTTCGTGGCCACCTGTAAAGTAACTCGTACCTGCAAGATAAAACCAAGCAGCCCACCCCGAGAGGGGTGGGTCAGTTCCCTGGAATGGAACTGGTACGATCCTCCAAAAACAAACTTATACTACAACTCTTAAATGGATAATAGCTTGAATACAATCACTTAAACCACACAGAGGAACAAGGCATTTCACAAATCACCAAATCAAGATAACAAGTTAAGAATAAAGATAAATAACAGAAAGGTAAAGTTAGCGAAACAAAACCACCCCATGTGTTAGTGAACATCCAATGCCTTAGTTAAATCCAATTCCAGTAGGAGTAGAAAGACTCAGATAGTCACAAAGGACTAGGAATGAAAAGATAGATCCAAGAACCAACAACTCAAGAGTGGAAACAAAACAACTGGGAGAGATGGCCCCCACCGCCAAGTACGTCCTTTTAGGACAGGGGATATACAACCCCTCACTATCTACTACGTCCCTTTTGGGACAGGGGATATACAGCCCCTCACTGTCTACTACGTCCCTTTTGGGACAAGGGGATATACAGCCCCTCACTGTTACCATTGAAGACGCGCGCACGTCGAAACCTCAAGACCCAACTCATGGATGAAACGATATCCAGAGTCAAAGAAGAATTTACCAAAACTGACCTTCTCCACATTCCCACTAGATCACTAACTACCCAGAGCAATACCAAAACACTCAGTCCTATAGAGTGCAGAAACGTAAACCCTAAGCAGTTAATGTCTAACGGAATAACCAAATAGAAGGAACCAATACCCATGTAAGTTTCACATTCAAGGCTCCGTTAGTCACACAAGCTGAGTTAGTCACACAATCATTTCCTTTTAGAAATTCCTCTTAAACTCAGTTAGCGTTTGTCAAAAACATCCCATAAGTCAATCAGCAAAAGTATCGGAGTACGAGAAATCATACCTGGTATGTGAAGAACAATAATTAACTTTGAACGAGTGTTCCCCCAATAGTAACCTATCATTAATGTGTTCCAAGTGTCGATTAGTTAAGGGACCTATAAACCAAACAATCTCCTACTCTTACTGATCTGTAGTTCCAGGTTTAGCATTATTCTCTCATAAAGGATTGGGCTCGTTTTTGTTAATTAAATCCTTTGCTAGGCCCGTTTCGTTTAATTTGGAATGATTTAGGATTTAGCCCTGAGAGTGGCCCAACCTCTCTTGAATTGTTTAAGTGGGCTTTTGAAGTTCATAGACTTGGGCTTAGTGAGTTAACCCAAGACCGTACCACGTTCATGTTGTGTAATTAAACCCTTAAGTTAATAGTGACTATTTAATTACACCCCGATTAAAACCTAAGGTTTAATATATATATATATATATTCCTTCTTATTATAACTATCACAAGGGATGTTATTCCCCTCATCTATTTAATGTATTTATATACATATATACTATATATATATATATATATATATATATATATATATATATATATATATATATATTTATGTATTAAGATTTATCCATAACATTTTTAGGAAATTTTATTGTATTTAATTATGTTTAATAACTTTTAGGCATAACCACAACCGATATACGGTTTATAAAATAAAGTGTTTTCCCTTATTTATTTAATATTATATATATATACGTATACTTGTATTAGAATTTAATTAAGACATCCCCTATGTAGCTTATTGTATTTAAATTATCTTATTACTTCAACATTTATCTGCATTCCATTTATGTTTCATAAAGTATTTCTTTTACTACATCTTAGGATACTAGCTCCTATAATATTTAGTTAATATAAGTGTTAATTTATTAGCTCCCTGTTTTACCCTAAGTTACTACTTAATTCCCTTTTTATATATGTGAAAATATATATATTTTCCTTAGTTTTGATTAAGAATATTAACCCCCATATAATATAATAAATAAGATGTAGAATAATTAAATTCCTTGATTTAACATAAGTTTCTATTTTAAATTCTCCCATATAAGTATATATACATATATGTAAATAATTTCACCCCTCTTAAAAGCTATTACCCAAAACATTTATAAACATACTGTTATAAAAATGTTAATTTAGTTTTCCTTATCTTACCCAGCTTAAAAGTTTATTAACAAACCATACTTTAATTTTTGTTACATTAAAAACCATATATTATAAGTTATTCTTATGAAAAACTCATAAACACAATTTTTAAACCCACTTACCATTGTCCAAAAATTCCCAAATTTAATATATAGTAACTATAACATTTTAGACATATTATAAAATTTTTATTTCATAAAAATATCTTTTTAATTTAACCAAATAATTCCAGAAAACCCGTAACTTGCAAAAATCATAACTTACGTTTAAAAACTCCAAAACCATATTAATTTACACCAAAATAAACTAGATTTTATAAGGAATCTATGGTTAAAATTTCAAGTCAAAACACATTCGGGAAGGCCATTATCTAAATTCAACAAGTTAGTTAAAACCTGAAATATTATAAAACTGAAAATACTCTTATAATCCACGATCTAATCTCGACCGTCCAGATCTTTAAAACCCGATCGGACGGTCCCTGAATCTCTAGTTCTTCAGCGATTTCCAAACAGATTTCGAGTACTAAATTGCGATTTCCTCAAAATCTACAGAACCAAATTCGCTGATTCTTGTTTCTATGGTTTCGAAATTCAATCCTGGTTCTAATGATACCAAATTTGCTAGCTAACATGCGGGATTCATCGGTTTTCGATTCTGGTTCGAAGTTAGGGTTTAGTTCTGGTTTCCGAATACAAATCTCACCAATTCACTCAATCTAACGCTTAATTGATGCAATTGGAACATGTTTTTGACCGATAATGTAATATAGATTAGCAAGGACGAAGGAATTTGAAGAAAAACTTACCAGAATAGTAACAACGAGAAGAAATCGATTTCGGTTTTCTGGGAAAAGTTTCGAACTTGTCAGTTCAGGGTGCCAACTTTGCAACGCTATAATTTTCATTACAGATCGAGTTAGAACTAGTTCTTGGGCTTAATCTAAAGATGAAACTTAACTCTACACAATGATAGCAAGAACTCACCCTAACTTGCACTACACAGAAAGAAATCGGAGCTGAAAGTTATGAGTTTATACCTTGTGTTTCGGTATGATTTATGCAGTGGTTGAATCGAGATCTTTAGACGTCTCTCTCTCCCAATCGGTTATGAATCAGCCTTGGTCATCAACACAGAAGTTGTAGTGGGATTAAAGGGCTACACAACGAGCTAAAGAAATCGAATTTTGGTTGAAAGACGAGGAAGTTATGGCTAGACGAATCTTACCTGAAATCGAAGGAAAACTGGAATCTGCAGTTTCGGTTTTGCAGGGTGGCTACTTTGGATGGAATTTCCGGTTGATTTAGGATGAACTAGGTTTAGTGTGAGTTATGGTTGTAAAGAGGAAGTGTAGGAGAAGACAACAAAGAAGACGGCACTCAAAAATTCCAAAAGATGAGAAAGTTATGAAGGTCACAAGTTAGGGCAAAAACTGGTATCTGTTACCGGAAATCTAGGAGATAAAATTGACTAAGTGCTGGGCGCGTATCCCGAGGCGCGTGGGTGAGTCAACAGACTTGCCACATCAGCAGTTTTCAAAATTTTGGCTCTAAACTTCATTTTATCATAACTTTGGCTAGGATGATCCGTTTTTGACGTTCTTTTTATCGATCTTCATGATTTTCCATAACCTATTTATTGGTATAGGTTTCATGGGATGGTTTGACCATTCTCAACAAGTCAACCCTAGCAAGGCTTGTGAAGCTTTAGGGTGTTTAGAATTTTATATTGACTTTTATGTTTCAAAACAATGTTCCAACTCTTTCTAAAATCTTTATAATATACTTGGAGTGTTTATAAATTTTTCCAAGATTTATTGACTTATAAATCTTATTATTAAATTCATAATACTATATAATAATATATGGTAATCCAATATTTAATAGTTTTCTTTAGGATTAAATGGGAGAAATCCCATGATTTAATTTTCATAACTCCATATAAGGATATAATGACTTATTATTCACCATTCCATACTATAATATAATAATTAATGGTATTATTTACGGTTTTAATAAAAGAAATCTCCTAAATTAATTTAAATTAATTTAGGGGTATTTCAGTATATCCCCCTTAAAAGAAACTTCGCCTCAAAGTTTAAACCTCAACTATACCAATCCAATCCTCCTTAACTACCATCCATTCCATTTCAATATTCCACCCGAGATTACTCAGAATAAAATCAAACTGAATCAAAATATAAAATTGAATCAAAATATACCAAGATATACTAAATCAAACGTTAAATCAAACGTCACATACTACCGTGCCATGCTGTAAAACTACGTACACGTACACCTCTCACTCTACTAATAAAACAACCGGGCATAATCCGGATGAGATAACGAAGGAGGAGTATGCCAGTATATCCCCCTTAAAAAGTTAAGGTACGCCCTCGTACCGCTACTAATGTGAATCACAGCAGGATAGGAAAAACATCACGTGAATAGGTGTGGGTACTTCACTCTCATGGAGTCCTCAGCCTCCCAAGTAGCTTCCTCAACCCCATGATGCTCCCAAAGAACTTTCACCAATTTGACTGATCTGCCTCTCGTTTCTCGGACCTTCGTGTCCAAGATCCGAATAGGAGTCTCCTCATACCTCAGTGTAGGCTCAATCTTTAGTCTCTCTGGCTGCAGTACGTGAGAAGGGTCAGGCATATACTTCTTCAACTGAGATACATGAAACACATCGTGTACCTTCCCCAACTCCGCTGGTAGCTCTAGTCTGTAAGCAACTGGGCCCACTCGCTCCGTAATCCTGTACGGACCGACATACTTAGGGCTTAATTTCCCCCTCATCCCAAATCTGAATATCCCTCTCATCGGAGACACCCGCAAGAAAACCATGTCACCCAACTGAAACTCGAGCTCTCTGGTGCGCTGATCCCCATAGGATTTCTGTCTAGACTGCGCTGCCCTCATGAGCTGCTGAATAACTCTGACGTCATCCTGCAGTGTCTGAACATACTCGGGCCCAATCAGGACTGCCTCGGTAGGGTCACTCCATGATAAGGGGGCCCGGCACGGCCTGCCATACAGAGCCTGGAATGGTGCCATGCCGATAGACGAGTGGTAGGAGTTATTGTAGGAGAACTCCACCAGGTCTAGACGCTCCACCCAACTCCCCTGATAGTCTAGAGCAACTGCTCGCAGCATATCCTCCAGCGTCTGAATCGTCCTCTCAGTCTGCCCATCAGTCTGAGGGTGAAAGGCTGTGCTAAGGCGTAGCTGAGTACCAAACACCTCCTGCGCCTGACGCCAAAATCTACTGAGGAAACGTGTGTCACGGTCGGAGACAATCGTCTTCGGTACCCCATGGTACCGGATGTGCTCTGTGGTGAACACCTCAGCCAGCTTGGGCACCTTCCATGTGTCCTTGATAGGTATAAACCTGACTGTCTTGGTCAACCTATCGACTATCACCCAAATAGAATTCAGTCCGCCTCTAGCTGGAGAGAGACCGACCACAAAGTCCATGCTGATGTCGTCAAATTTCCAGCACGGTACTGATAATGACTGAATCCGGCCTCCTGGTCGACGATGCTCAAACTTCACCTTCTAACAGGTGAGGCATCGAGAGACGAAATCCGCTACATCCCTCTTCATCCCGCTCCACCAGAATAACTGCTTCAAATCCTTGTACATCTTGGTGGCTCCAGGGTGTACTGATAATGTAGAGGAATGAGCTTTAGAGAGAATCCTGGTCTGAAGTTCTGTCGCATCCTGAGGAACGCAGAGTCTGCCTCTGACTCGAAGGTGTTCCTCGCTGTCTAACTCGTACTCATACTTCAGACCATCAGTCATACCGGCTGCTAACTTCTGCCTGATGCCCTGCAGGTATACATCCCTATCCTAGGCTGCGTATATCTCCTCAGCTATCGTGGTCGTCTCTGTCACATCTAGGAGTGAGTACACTCTCCTGCTCAAAGCGTTTGCCATGACATTCCCTTTACCTTTAGTGTACTGAAGGTTGATGTCATAATCAGCCAGTAGCTCGACCCATCGTTGATGTCTCAGGTTCAGCTCCTTCTGAGTCCAGATGTACTTCAGACTCTTATGGTCTGTCATAATCCGGACTGTGGCTCCATACAAGTAATGTCGCCAGATCTTCAAGGCGAAGACTATGGCGAGGAGCTCAAGGTCGTGTGTGGGGTAATTTTCTTCGTGCTTCTTCAGCTGTCGAGAAGCGTACGCTACCACTCTGCCATTCTGCATCAGTACCCCACCAATCCCTCTGCCTGAAGCATCACAATACACCTCGTATCCCTCATTCCCCTTAGGGATCACTAACACTGGAGCTGTGGTCAAGGCGTCCTTCAGCGCCTGAAAGGAGACCTCACAAGCCTCTGTCCATACAAACGGGCTGTCCTTCTTCATCAGGGAGGTCAAAGGCTTGGCTAGCCTGGAGAAGTCCTTCACAAAGCGTCTATAGTAGCCAGCCAACCCAAGGAAACTCCTCACCTCTGTCACGGTGCGAGGTCTATGCCAGCTCTTCACTGCCTCAATTTTAGCTGGGTCTACTGAAACTCCCTTAGCTGAGATCACATGTCCAAGAAATGACACCTTGTCCAGCCAGAATTCACACTTGCTGAACTTGGCATATAACTTCTTCTCTCTTAGAGTCTCCAAGGCTGTCCTCAAATGCTGCTCATGTTCCTCCCGACTCTTGGAGAATACCAAGATGTCGTCTATGAACACGACTACTGACTTATCCAACTAGGCTTGGAAGACTCTCTGCATCAGATCCATGAATCTCGCGGGTGCATTGGTCAGTCCAAACGACATCATTGTGAACTCGTAGTGGCCGTATCTGGTCCGGAAGGCTGTCTTCTCTATATCTGACTCAGCTACAGCTATCTGATGATATCCGGAACGCAGATCAATCTTGGAGAACACCTTAGCTCCCCTCAGCTGGTCGAACAAGTCATCGATCCTGGGCAGTGGGTACTTGTTCTTGATCGTGACATTGTTCAGCTCCCTATAGTCAATGCAGAGTCTCATGCTTCCGTCCTTCTTCTTGACGAAAATCACTGGAGCACCCTAAGGTGAGACACTGGGTCTAATGAAACCCTTATCTAAAAGCTCCTGCAGCTGCTTCTTCAACTCAACCATCTCTGCAGGGCCCATCCGGTAGGGAGCATTAGCAATCGGTCCTGTGTTAGATATGAGGTTGATGTTGAATTCAACCTCTCTCAGTGGTGGTAGTCCAAGTAGCTCCTCTGGAAAAACGCCGGGGTACTCCGACACTATGGGAACATCGCTCTGGAACTTTGGATCCGTCCTCAGATCCTGGGCATAACAGTAGTAGGCGGTAGCGCCCCTGGACACCTCCTTCATCAGGGATAAAGCCGATACAACCTTCATAGTCGACTGTTTGGGTTGCATTCGGTATGACACTGTGATCCCTGTAGCTGACTTCAGGAGGAGACGGTGCTCTGCACAGTGTAGTCTACCTCGGTACCACTGTAGCGTGTCCATACCCACAATTATGTCGAACCCCATGCCAGGGAAAACTATGGCATCCAGAAGGAAGTCTGCTCCCTTGATGTGTATGCTCAAATTTTTGCACTGCTTACTACACTTGATCAGCTCTCTGGAAGGCAGCAAGACTGAGTAGTCATGGATATCCTCTGTGGAAGCATTGATCTTAGCATGGAACGCTTGTGATATGAAAGAGTGAGAGGCACCAGAATCAAACAGGACTGTGGCCTCCACCCCGTTAACTAGGAACGTGCCTGAAATTATAGGATAGATTTTTAAGATTCTGGGTAAACGTTCCAAGGTAATTACTTAGGGTTAATGTTTATACCTGTGATGACCATTCCATTGCTCTTTGCTTGAGCCTGGTTCAACACATTCAACCTGATCCCTGAGTTTCCAACCCCTACAATGAAGCAATAAAATTCTTAGAATTTCCCATTCTTATTGAAAGCTTCATGAGTGACTTAAAATTTACAATGCTGAAACTGTAAAGTACAAGGCTAGGTCTGTCTAAAGGTTAGGTTCAGACGGCCCGGTTTCATATGGGTCTGGTTAATGATGGGTGTGGGGGCTGTGTTGGGCTTGATTCTCTTCACCCCATGGTAGATGAGTCTAGCTGCCCCACCAAAGATCAGTACATCACCCGACTTCAGGAGGGTCTTGGTAGCAAGGTCCATCCTCCTTTGATCACCAAATAGGAACTCCGCATCGTCTCCAAGTGATATGGACACTACTGGAACTCCTCTAGTGACGGACTCTGGCGATTCGTCCTTGTCTTGGTGCATCCCTAGCTTACCCTCCTTTCCATAGAAGTTGATGATGCACACGTCGGAGGTTAGGTCTGTGAAATACCCCAAACCTTGATATGTTGATAAACATTTAAACTATGGTATGTAAAGGCTAAAAAGTGCCTTAGAAACATCAGTGAACAATTTAAACCATAGTAAATGCAATAAAGCACTAAGATACGGTTTGAGCAAAAACATGCTCTAAGCTGTGAGTGAACTTGGTTAGGACCCAAAGAGCCTACCAAGACTTAATAATATTTAATTATGATTTTATAAGGCTAATCAAGTCTTCAGGAAACCTTGGTAGACAATAAAACCAAACAAAACACAAGAAAATACCTTAAAGTCAATAAGAGCAAAATGTGCTCTAAGCTTGGGATAAATTTGTAAAAGACCTAATGGTCATACCTATATCTTATAAATATGTTAATGAACATATTAAATCAATTACCAAAGAAAACCAAGCTTGAAAACAAGTTAAAACACAAAAGTGCTTTAAGGAGTCTTAAAGCACGTTTTTGAAAAATTGTCTTGTAAATGAGTTTTGAATGGCTAAATGTCCATCATTACTCTTTAATTAACATGTGTACTATATAGTATCACATTTGGAAGTCTATATCAATGGGAAATCAAAAATTTCACAACAATGTGCCTTGTTTTTATGAATAGTGATTTTTATAAGCTAGTTTGTAACATATGTTATCATAAGTAATTAAATTGACAAACAAAGACTAAAATACCCTTAGTGATATAAAGGGGGCCGGTTTTTGTAGTAATGAGTCACCAAACATGTTAACTTGTTAAGTAAATAAAGATGACTCATGGGTTACTATTTGCTTTAAGTTATAAATATCTTCAAAAAAGCAAACCAATCTCATTTCTCATTTCTTTCTTCATTTCACACGGTTCCACTCTTCTTCAACCTCTCTTCTTCTTGTTCTCTCTCGGTAATACACCAATAACACCATTAACTCCATCTTTAAACCCTTGTAAAATCTAACTCACTTATCCAAATCAAAAACAAACACCACCATTCTCTTTGTCTCATCAAGCTCTTCAATTATATCCTTTCAAAACTTCAAAAGCCCCATTTCGGTGCCATGGAGTTCCACCATTGAAGGAGCTTGAGCTTGTCTTTCCACATATTATTGATCTCCTTTGCTTCTAGGTAAGGAATCTCAAAGAAAAATCAAGTTTCCTCCATGTTTTGTGGTTGACCGAAAATACTCATTGATGGAGCTCTTTGTGTGACTTTGTTCTAGCTTCATTCCAATCTCTTATGGACTAGGTGGAGTCCTCTCTTCATAGATATTCAAACTCTCTTCAAAGATCAAGGTAAAACAACTACATTAGTGTTTTTGAAATAATGTAAACCTAGGGTTTACAATGAGATGAAGCATAAAGCTTATATACTCATTTCAATGTTGGTATATTGTTTAGTAGTTGACAAGGAAAGAAATGCCTTACCGGTTTTAAGAGGAAACAAGAAAGAAGTTTGAGTGTAAAAGAGGTAAATATACTAACCTAATGTGGTTTAATGCCTTAGGAGAAATGAGCTTATAATGCTTGTTAAAACTACCTAAAGAGCAAATGGTGAATGACTTAGTAAAGTGTTCTCAAGGAGACTAGTAAAAGAACATATGCCTTGGTGTATGTATTTGCAGGTCAAAGGCATTATTTATGTGGGAAATTCAGTGTTTAAGATTTATGTTATTTAAGGGCCTAAGAGCCATATCATTTAAGGGCCTAAGTGCCAAGCAATTTAAGCTTATGCACTATATTGTGATGTAGTGCTAAATGTGTGAAGTCTTGTGTATAAAGTGTGTTTGATGGATTTTAGGTGTTCTTGAATGAAATAAGGTAAAAACCTAAGTGTTTGGATGTGAGTATATACAAGAGAAGCTATGGCCAAATTTGGGAAAGTGTGTGAGAAGTTCTAAGTGTTTTAAATGGTTTTGGTGAACTAGGAAGTGTGAAAGGTGAAAAAATGTTTTACTTGGGAAGAAAACATGTATTAAAGTGATTTAGAGGAGATGTTAAGGTGTAGAGGAAACACCTTGGTATAGTGGTCATTATAGGTGAAATACCACTTAGAAATCTTAAGGAGAAAACAATATAAGTGTTAGGAATTTTGGTAAGAAGAGAATAAGTGTTTAAGGAGTTATAAAATGAGTTTTATGGATGTTATATGAAGGGTTAAGGGTGCCAAATGATGTTAGAACACATTAGGAGGCTTGAGGAAAAGTTTGGAGAAAGTTTGACAAGTTTTGGACAACTTCTGATGTTGTCCGACCCAGTGGTCCGACCCAGGGTGGGTCGGACAGCCTCTGTTAAGTCACCCGTTGATGTTTCTGGAATGGTCCGACCCAGAGGTCTTGGGTCGGACATGGGTCGGACATGTGTGCTCTAAGTCTCTGGAATGGTCCGACCCAGATGGTTGGGTCGGACATGGGTCGGACATGAGTATTTAGCAGACGGGAAAAGTTTCTGGAACGGTCCGACCCAGCTGTGGGTCGGACGATGGGTCGGACGGCCCAAAATTATGCAAAAAAAAAAAGACAATGTTGTAAGGAGAATCAAAGTGATATTTTGGTATTAGAATATGCCTAAGTTCATGTATGAAGTTTGGGTAATTAATGGAGGTGGAGAAATAATGCAACAAGGTTTGAAAAATGCAATTTTACCAAGTCTGTAGCTTTGGTCCGGGACCTAGGTCATGGTTCAAGTCCCGGACCAGGGGTGTAAAATAGGCCGAGAGTCACATAAGGATGTGGTCCGGGACTTAGGCCTTGTATAAGGTCCCGGACCACCCCATTTTAAAAGGCCGAGACTTGAGTTAGCATATGGTCCGGGACTTAAGAAGAGGACCAAGTCCCGGACCACTATAAAAACATTGTTTTAGGTTATTAAAAGATGTCTAATGATGGGGATTGATGGATAATGATGTTATAAGGTTGTGTAGGACATGTTAGGTGAGTTATAGTCACGATTTGGTGGGTGAAAAGTTGAAGTAAATGAAAGAGTGAAACATGTTAAAAATGTAAAGTTATTTAACCAAGTTAACGGGGAAAAGTTATAAGCATTAGACCTTAAACAAACATGTTACCCCAATGATAATAAAAGTACATGTAATGTTGTCAGTTGTTCGAGAATTGCTCGAGGAACATAAATGGACGTGGTAAAGTGGACTCCGGTGACAGGTATGGTTTTCTTGCAACCTGTGTCCTACCGGATTACACCGGCTTGTATGCCAATGTGTTTTTCTGTGTGTTTGCCACGTTATAAGATAAATCATGAAACGAGTTTACAGTCGTTAATGTTATTGTATGTTTACGTGCCGATACCGGTAACCTCGAATGCGCTTGAAGGGCTAGTTCACCACTATTAGGTAAACGTAAGAGAACGGTATCCAGTGATAACGTCCGACCTAAGGAACGTTCTAACCACGGCTATGTGTGAGTTAGTTATGTGATTTGTGTGTGATGTTTGTGTGTGAATGTGTGACTTCCCTTCCCTTGTGTGTGTCTAACAGACTTAACCCAATGTTGTGATTGTTTAACTAAGTTCAATGATGAACTTCTGACAAGTGCTAACGGGGGGAGTGAGGAGTCCGGTCTGTTCCGGCCACGCGTGTGAGTATGGGGGTCGTTGTCATATCAGGTTCGATCCTCTCCGTATGTTATGGTTGTTTTCCAATTTGGTTCCCAACCTTCCCTTTAGCTTAACCAAGGCTATTACTGACTCACGTCGGGCCACAGGGGCGTACTATGTTATGTTTGTTCGGTGTGCTTGGATCACTATATCCGAGACACCTTGTGTTAAGTTATCCGCTCATTAAACGAGATGGTAACGAGTTATGTAACGAGCTTATCATGAGACTGGCAACATTCTCTAGGCTCACCAGTGTATTAACAATGTTTGGGTCGGTTCCTAAGAGAACCATTCCCGTTATGTTATGTGATGTTGTTGTAATGCAATTTCTATTGCGATGTTATTATGTGCACGTTGAAACGTGAAAGTGTTGTTATGTGTTGTTATGGGATGCATGTTATATGTTGTAAAATGTGGAGTATGTGGATCATGGATATGAATCCCAGTTTGTGATAAGAGACGTTTAAGGATAACCCGAATAACGGGTAAGTGTCGTCTATTAAGGAAGTAGCTCCATTAGAGGAGGAAACACTCTAGGGATAATGAATACCATGAGTGACTTATCAAATAAGGATGTATTATCCGTTTATTGAGCCCATTGAGGCGAAATGTTGTGTGTTGTGTTTACAGTTGCGTGCACGATTTAAATATAATCAACCGCGTGCTAAGACGACAATTAGTTGTGCGTGGCCCGGTAGCATGTGGGCTGCGGGATTACCATACCAGCAAAGGTGCTGAGCCCCTTGGGGGCCACCCTTTCTCTTTTTTCTTATTTCAGGTACGAGTGCTGGAAGCGTTTGGAGTAGGGACGGGTAGTCGTTGTACATGGGTAATCATTTAAGTGTCTATATACAGTAGGCGTAGTAAGACCGAAACTGTATCGGCATCAGGTTGTGATTACTCGGTACAGTTGAAAGGTGTATGTGTTGTGTGTTAATGGAAAGGGATAGTAATGTGTAGTCGCTCGGGAATTTAGCCCATCAGACCGGTACAATGTATATGTATTAGCCTTGTTAGCCGTGGGTGGTTAAACGGGTTGTAACACCAAGAAGTTAAGTAAGGTGTTGAAGTTGTTTTCCGCTGCGTTTGTTGTTAAGTGTGTATGTGTTTGGATGGGGTGTTACAAAAAGTGGTATCAGAGTGAAGTATCGCTGATGACTGAATTACGAGCTTAGGAAGTACCGAGTTAGGATTTAAGTACTTTGGGGTTAAGGGTTTGAGTGATAGCGTGAGAGATACGCTAGATAGGAATTACCAGTGTGTACTGGGAACCTACAAATCCTACCCGCCCTCCACAATCCCTGTTTTATAACTTGGGAAAGAACGCCAGAGAGATGGAAGTCCACTCTTACTCGGGAATACCCGATCTGCTGTTATTAAATACCTTTAGGGTACGGAGAACCTGTCATACGGTAGATCCCAAAAACTGGGAATCCCGGGAGACGGTCTCCATCTGAACAATGTCAACCGCATTTATAGCGAAGAATGAAGGATTTTGTGTATAAGAGAATAGAATTTCGGCAACTGGGTCGACATGCAGAGCAGTCGAGAATAACAGCTTGCAACGCACCGACCGTGCAACAGGCAAGAAGTGGATTAATGAATCCCGAGACAAGTGTTACGGAACCACAGTTGATAAATAGTACACCAACGGATACAACCGACAAGGGAACTACAACGTAGTGCCCAAATACGTGGAACGGGCTACAAAGAGAATACAATACTAAGAAAAAGGGTCCCAGAATGGGAAACACCCTAGTTGATGATCGTCATGTGAAGACAGTGAGAAGTCACCTAGAAGATATATCAAGACAGTAAGATCAGAGGGCCAACAAGGCCACTGATGACAATATGGGTAAAAACAATACCACAATCGGTATGTGTTAAACCGATAGCCAGTTAGCATGGCGCACTTGCCATAGCAAGTGCTGCTATAACAGGGCTGTTCGGGAAATTTGTAACCACTACAAAGTACTTGGAAAAGTACCATAAAGTTAAATGTGATCGTCATAACAGTGGAAGGGCCTGCTAGCCTAACCTCTGTAATTGTAAGTACACCAGTCAGCAAGAAGCTAGACTTGGCTAAGGTAAGAAGATGTTGTGAAACCGTGAAAAATTTTCTTTCGAACCCAGATTTATCTAAACTCTTTCTTCAAAACCAAAATTTTCTTTCAAACCAACACTTCTTTCCAACCTTCTTTTAAACCAAACCAGTAAAACCAAGGGCAGTTGATAAAGATACAACAGTGGATAAACTTTCCCTCGATTAAGTTCGGGAAGCAAGGAATGAATATTGTCACGGGACAATATAAGGGAGTTGACAACAGAATGCTTCACCTAGGCGTGTGACGGACACTACGAGTGTACCAACTGAATTGTGGGACGACCGCACTCCGATTGGAGCTTGTGCGCCTAACAGACCTACTTATGGGTTAGTTGGGTAAGTAGCAATGTATCAGTATGGTACCCCACATATGTAAACGAGTGGAGTCCGAAACACGGGAAGTAGTCGACTCCGTCTACGGTCAGCAGTATGAGTCAAACGAGAGCTAAGGATTACAAGAAATAGTTGAAGCTAAGGAACCCAGTTAAGTTAACGAGATTAAAGGAATTAGTAAATTCCTTACAACGAAATGCTTAGGAGTCAGGAGGTGCGAAGTGCACTAACTGTAATGTAAAGACATCGTATACGTCTTAAAGATCCTCAGGGATAAACATGATAGCTGGAACAGAGACCCAGCCTGTGCATAACGTGGACACATTAGTGTGCAATGAACGGGACGAAACTCCCAGAATGAGTACCTACACTACCAGGAAATGTTGATCTTCACAGAAGAAGATAATAAGCCAGTTGAGAACGCAAACGGCGTGGCTAACTGAATGTACCAATAAGTGTGAACTAGAGGTAAAAGCATAACTTAGCAACACCCAGGAGCAATCCTTGAGGGGTGTTCGCATCAACAGTTGTTGCAGGAAATGACCTGACAGAAACACGAGGGTTGAAACTAACACCCAGTTTAGACATAAGTGGTCAGGAGACGGACTAACAAACCTGAGGGGCATCCCATGAAAGGAGACGGAATGCAACGACCTTGTCATGGAGCTCGATGTGATATCCAAACTAGGTAATGTTGTACAAGGAAGTACATGTATGTGGACAGCCTACAATGAGCGCAGCTCAAGGCAATAAGTTTATGTAATATAAGTGAATAGAGTGGTAAACGAACCACTGCATTAAGAGTGGGGATACCTCTCGATGTTGTGAGACCGCAAGAGCGGTAGTTATGTAAATCAAGTTCAAGAAATATGTTAAGGATGGACGACGTTATTATTGAAAGAGAGCAGTTAGCTTAGTAGTATGTGTGTATAAAGTGAAACACCGAGCTGAATAATGCCGGCTTGTGACTCGAATGATCGATGCTCAAGGAGCATTCGGTAGTCATCCAGATGAATGACGAACCATAATATAAGTATGGGTGTGGAAGTTAATGTGACAGTAAATACCATGCAAGTTAGTGTTATGTTATACAATAAGCACGATGCGCAGTAAGCGACCGTTGTATAAGTGTTGTTAAATAATAATGTGGCAGATAACACCAGTTATGAGTTAAACTCAGTGGAGATGCAAGGTAAGTGGTGTTAAACAGACTGGGCAATAAGCCAGTGGTAGGTACTATGTGATGAGGAACTCAGTGTGAATTCCATGGTGAATCGCATAAGGGATTTACTGTCAAGAGTTTACGCCTCTGCACTCTGTATGACGAGTGTTTTGGTATTGCACTTGCGCAGTAATGATCGAGTGGGATAGCTAGGAATGGGAAACATGTTAATTGTGGGGGAATAATGTTATAATGGCTGATGCATAGGAAATGCAAGGCCGCACCAATAAAAGAGTACTTGTACAAAACCAAATGTGGAGACATGATTAACAGTAAGTGACTACAGTAGCACTAACTGCCAAATATCGGTATGGAATATACCCCAAATGTTGTAAATAGCTGAGAGAGCACTACACACTAGGTAGTAGCTCAATCTCAACCGACAGTAAGTCGGAATTAAGGGAACAAGTCAATCATTGTGAAATACATAACTGCATACACAGTAAATTGTTATGGAAGTGGATAGAAAGTTTATAACTCACCGAATTCGCTAACGGTAAGAGATACCACGTGTCGGTTGAGAAACCATTGTTACCAAGATGAAGGTGACAATTGGGGATGTACAATACAGTAAGAATAACAAATAGGGCAATTAAGCTCTACAGTTATTAGAGTTTCGCAGCAGAAACTAGTGAGCTAGTGATTCAAGTGTTGAATGTACATGGTGAACACGAGTGAATGGCTAATTATTAACGCCTAGAAGCCTAACAGGCCAGAATCGAAACCAACTAAGAGTTTAAACAAACTCCAATGAGAATTCTTGGTTTAGGAACTAACCGCCAATATGGTTAAGATCCTCTAATCAGAATCCATTGTGTAATAGACCGCGTGGAAGTTAAAACACTTCACGACGGCAGAACATTATAAGCCAATGTTTAGTGATTGGTTACGTGGGCGTAATCCCTTTTAAGGGGGGTAGAGCGCAAAACCACTTAGTGTGTATTACCGTACAAGTGTACATGACCTATGTTGTGCATAGCACAAAATAATTTGTTTTGATGATTGGCGTGTGTGTTACGTAAACATACGCATTCATTCATGGTTTGATTGTGGTAATTACGCACAGAAGAGGCGAATACCATTGTGATAAGTATGTGTATTCGTTAACAATTGTGTGTGACAGTACAAGCGTGGGGAGTAGAGAAACTCCCGGGGGAACAAAAACCCCGACAGTGTATAAATGTGAAATGGTGTGTTGTATTTTGATAAAATATATGTGTATATATACTATATAGTGATTCATGAAAGGGTATGAGACCGATATAAAACCTAATGAGAATAAGAGTCCATAGGCAACGGGATTAAGTGAATGGAGATAACTGATAGACGGAGTTCTATCCTTGGAGATGTATGATCATGATTAGAATGATTTAAAAGATAGAAAATTGGAAATGAGTGATTTAATTGATGCTTGAAAATGAAGTGGGAGGTGGAACTTGATTTGCATGTGATCAAGGGAAGCCGAACACAAATTGGAGTGGAAGGATAGTTCAACACTGATGCTGATCACATCAGGGTTGTATGACTCTTGAAACTCCCTATAAGTGGTCACAAATAACCACGCTAAGAAAAGAAGCAAAGAGCTTAAGTTGGACTTGGAGTTGTGTGTGTTTTCAAAAGGATTTTCAATTGGTATTTATAAAACGTTGATAGATACTTTACATAATTAAAGTCTTCTTACTTAACCTCACAAGGAAAAATTTCAAATTTAAGTGATTGTTTTAATCTCCCAAAGGCACGGGGACGGAAGGTGTCCATCGACCGGGTTCTGCGGGATCACAGTGTGTATGTAAAAGATATTTTTGATTGCTATACATGCTATGACATGTTGTGTGGTATGTGTAATAAATATTATTTTAACCTTGAGTTCCTAAAGTGTATGTTATCAAGACCTATGAGTCTAAATGTGTTGTGTTACATAGACCTAAGTGTCTAAAGGTTGTTATGTTACCCAAGACCAGGGAGTCTAAGGGTTGTTATGTATGTGTAAATGTTGTTAAGATACCCGGACCATTGAGTCTGAGGTTATCATGTGAACATGTTATGTTATGTATGGACGTGGATGTGTTGCCCGGACCATTAAGTCCGAGGTTGTAATGTAAAGTGTGCTTGATTATAGAAGTTTATTTCTGTAAGTAATCCCCGTATTCTAATCTAATGATGTGTGGGAAATGTGAACTTCGAGGACGAAGTTCTTTTAAGGGGGGTAGATTGAAATACCCCAAACCTTGATATGTTGATAAACATTTAAACTATGGTATGTAAAGGCTAAAAAGTGCCTTAGAAACATCAGTGAACAATTTAAACCATAGTAAATGCAATAAAGCACTAAGATACGGTTTGAGCAAAAACATGCTCTATGCTGTGAGTGAACTTGGTTAGGACCCAAAGAGCCTACCAAGACTTAATAATATTTAATTATGATTTTATAAGGCTAATCAAGTCTTCAGGAAACCTTGGTAGACAATAAAACCAAACAAAACACAAGAAAATACCTTAAAGTCAATAAGAGCAAAATGTGCTCTAAGCTTGGGATAAATTTGTAAAAGACCTAATGGTCATACCTATATCTTATAAATATGTTAATGAACATATTAAATCAATTACCAAAGAAAACCAAGCTTGAAAACAAGTTAAAACACAAAAAGTGCTTTAAGGAGTCTTAAAGCACGTTTTTGAAAAATTGTCTTGTAAATGAGTTTTGAATGGCTAAATGTCCATCATTACTCTTTAATTAACATGTGTACTATATAGTATCACATTTGGAAGTCTATATCAATGGGAAATCAAAAATTTCACAACAATGTGCCTTGTTTTTGTGAATAGTGATTTTTATAAGCTAGTTTGTAACATATGTTATCATAAGTAATTAAATTGACAAACAAAGACTAAAATACCCTTAGTGATATATAGGGGGTCGGTTTTTGTAGTAATGAGTCACCAAACATGTTAACTTGTTAAGTAAATAAAGATGACTCATGGGTTACTATTTGCTTTAAGTTATAAATATCTTCAAAAAAGCAAACCAATCTCATTTCTCTCATTTCTTTCTTCATTTCACACGGTTCCACTCTTCTTCAACCTCTCTTCTTCTTGTTCTCTCTCGGTAATACACCAATACCACCATTAACTCCATCTTTAAACCCTTGTAAAATCTAACTCACTTATCCAAATCAAAAACAAACACCACCATTCTCTTTGTCTCATCAAGCTCTTCAATTCTATCCTTTCAAAACTTCAAAAGCCCCATTTCGGTGCCATGGAGTTCCACCATTGAAGGAGCTTGAGCTTGTCTTTCCACATATTATTGATCTCCTTTGCTTCTAGGTAAGGAATCTCAAAGAAAAATCAAGTTTCCTCCATGTTTTGTGGTTGACCGAAAATACTCATTGATGGAGCTCTTTGTGTGACTTTGTTCTAGCTTCATTCCAATCTCTTATGGACTAGGTGGAGTCCTCTCTTCATAGATATTCAAACTCTCTTCAAAGATCAAGGTAAAACAACTACATTAGTGTTTTTGAAATAATGTAAACCTAGGGTTTACAATGAGATGAAGCATAAAGCTTATATACTCATTTCAATGTTAGTATATTGTTTAGTAGTTGACAAGGAAAGAAATGCCTTACCGGTTTTAAGAGGAAACAAGAAAGAAGTTTGAGTGTAAAAGAGGTAAATATACTAACCTAATGTGGTTTAATGCCTTAGGAGAAATGAGCTTATAATGCTTGTTAAAACTACCTAAAGAGCAAATGGTGAATGACTTAGTAAAGTGTTCTCAAGGAGACTAGTAAAAGAACATATGCCTTGGTGTATGTATTTGCAGGTCAAAGGCATTATTTATGTGGGAAATTCAGTGTTTAAGATTTATGTTATTTAAGGGCCTAAGAGCCATGTCATTTAAGGGCCTAAGTGCCAAGCAATTTAAGCTTATGCACTATATTGTGATGTAGTGCTAAATGTGTGAAGTCTTGTGTATAAAGTGTGTTGATGGATTTAGGTGTTCTTGAATGAAATAAGGTAAAAACCTAAGTGTTTGGATGTGAGTATATACAAGAGAAGCTATGGCCAAATTTGGGAAAGTGTGTGAGAAGTTCTAAGTGTTTTAAATGGTTTTGGTGAACTAGGAAGTGTGAAAGGTGAACAAATGTTTACTTGGGAAGAAAACATGTATTAAAGTGATTTAGAGGAGATGTTAAGGTGTAGAGGAAACACCTTGGTATAGTGGTCATTATAGGTGAAATACCACTTAGAAATCTTAAGGAGAAAACAATATAAGTGTTAGGAATTTTGGTAAGAAGAGAATAAGTGTTTAAGGAGTTATAAAATGAGTTTTATGGATGTTATATGAAGGGTTAAGGGTGCCAAATGATGTTAGAACACATTAGGAGGCTTGAGGAAAATTTGGAGAAAGTTTGACAAGTTTGGACAACTTCTGATGTTGTCCGACCCAGTGGTCCGACCCAGGGTGGGTCGGACAGCCTCTGTTAAGTCACCCGTTGATGTTTCTGGAATGGTCCGACCCAGAGGTCTTGGGTCGGACATGGGTCGGACATGTGTGCTCTAAGTCTCTGGAATGGTCCGACCCAGATGGTTGGGTCGGACATGGGTCGGACATGAGTATTTAGCAGACGGGAAAAGTTTCTGGAACGGTCCGACCCAGCTGTGGGTCGGACGATGGGTCGGACGGCCCAAAATTATGCAAAAAAAAAAGACAATGTTGTAAGGAGAATCAAAGTGATTTTGGTATTAGAATATGCCTAAGTTCATGTATGAAGTTTGGGTAATTAATGGAGGTGGAGAAATAATGCAACAAGGTTTGAAAAATGCAATTTTACCAAGTCTGTAGCTTTGGTCCGGGACCTAGGTCATGGTTCAAGTCCCGGACCAGGGGTGTAAAATAGGCCGAGAGTCACATAAGGATGTGGTCCGGGACTTAGGCCTTGTATAAGGTCCCGACCACCCCATTTTAAAAGGCCGAGACTTGAGTTAGCATATGGTCCGGGACTTAAGAAGAGGACCAAGTCCCGGACCACTATAAAAACATTGTTTTAGGTTATTAAAAGATGTCTAATGATGGGGATTGATGGATAATGATGTTATAAGGTTGTGTAGGACATGTTATGGTGAGTTATAGTCACGATTTGGTGGGTGAAAAGTTGAAGTAAATGAAAGAGTGAAACATGTTAAAAATGTAAAGTTATTTAACCAAGTTAACGGGGAAAAGTTATAAGCATTAGACCTTAAACAAACATGTTACCCCAATGATAATAAAAGTACATGTAATGTTGTCAGTTGTTCGAGAATTGCTCGAGGAACATAAATGGACGTGGTAAAGTGGACTCCGGTGACAGGTATGGTTTTCTTGCAACCTGTGTCCTACCGGATTACACCGGCTTGTATGCCAATGTGTTTTTCTGTGTGTTTGCCACGTTATAAGATAAATCATGAAACGAGTTTACAGTCATTAATGTTATTGTATGTTTACGTGCCGATACCGGTAACCTCGAATGCGCTTGAAGGGCTAGTTCACCACTATTAGGTAAACGTAAGAGAACGGTATCCGGTGATAACGTCCGACCTAAGGAACGTTCTAACCACGGCTATGTGTGAGTTAGTTATGTGATGTTTGTGTGTGATGTTTGTGTGTGAATGTGTGACTCTCCCTTCCCTTGTGTGTGTCTAACAAGACTTAACCCAATGTTGTGATTGTTTAACTAAGTTCAATGATGAACTTCTGACAAGTGCTAACGGGGGGAGTGAGGAGTCCGGTCTGTTCCGGCCACGCGTGTGAGTATGGGGGTCGTTGTCATATCAGGTTCGATCCTCTCCGTATGTTATGGTTGTTTTCCAATTTGGTTCCCAACCTTCCCTTTAGCTTAACCAAGGCTATTACTGACTCACGTCGGGCCACAGGGGCATACTATGTTATGTTTGTTCAGTGTGCTTGGATCACTATATCCGAGACACCTTGTGTTAAGTTATCCGCTCATTAAATGAGATGGTAACGAGTTATGTAACGAGCTTATCATGAGACTGGCAACATTCTCTAGGCTCACCAGTGTATTAACAATGTTTGGGTCGGTTCCTAAGAGAACCATTCCCGTTATGTTATGTGATGTTGTTGTAATGCAATTTCTATTGCGATGTTATTATGTGCACGTTGAAACGTGAAAGTGTTGTTATGTGTTGTTATGGGATGCATGTTATATGTTGTAAAATGTGGAGTATGTGGATCATGGATATGAATCCCAGTTTGTGATAAGAGACGTTTAAGGATAACCCGAATAACGGGTAAGTGTCGTCTATTAAGGAAGTAGCTCCATTAGAGGAGAAACACTCTAGGGATAATGAATACCATGAGTGACTTATCAAATAAGGATGTATTATCCGTTTATTGAGCCCATTGAGGCGAAATGTTGTGTGTTGTGTGTTTACAGTTGCGTGCACGATTTAAATATAATCAACCGCGTGCTAAGACGACAATTAGTTGTGCGTGGCCCGGTAGCATGTGGGCTGCGGGATTACCATACCAGCAAAGGCGCTGAGCCCCTTGGGGGCCACCCTTTCTCTTCTTTTCTTATTTCAGGTACGAAGTGCTGGAAGCCGTTTGAGAGTAGGACGGGTAGTCGTTGTACATGGGTAATCATTTAAGTGTATATATACAGTAGGCGTAGTAAGACCGAAACTGTTATCGGCATCAGTTTGTGATTACTCGGTACAGTTGAAAGGTGTATGTTGTTGTTGTTGTTAATGGAAAGGGATAGTAATGTGTAGTCGCTCGGGAATTTAGCCCATCAGACCGGTACAATGTATATGTATTAGCCTTGTTAGCCACGTGGGTGGTTAACGGCGTGTAACACCAAGAAGTTAAGTAATGTGTTGAAGTTTGTTTTCCGCTGCAGTTTGTTGTTAAGTGTGTATGTTGTTTGGATGGGGTGTTACAGTCTGGGACGGGCTCATCCTCCAATTCTTGTGCTGCCTTAACTGCAGCTCTAATGATGGTCTGCAGTTCCTCCGGGATTGGTGGCACCTCCACCTCTTCATAGCTCTTGGTGGTGTGGTTCCACTTCTTACCTAGGCACATGATCTTCACCTTCATGGTTGAACCATTCTTGAAGGTAGGGGTGTAAAAATTTCCTTCCTTCACACCTAACTCCCTGATCTTGAGGATCAATGCATACTGGACTGCTGGGGTCAGGTACTCTCGTAGTAAGATCATCCCGGGTCTCAAGACCTCACACTTCTCTGGTGGGTGTGGTTTGGCTTCAAAAGGGGTGTTGAGTGTGGAATATGGCAAAATAGGAAAGCAAATATCGAAAGCTGAACAACAATTGCCATTAAATAAATAAGTCAAGGTTCACAACTGGAAATGAATGGTTCGAAACGAAACAAAATGAGGGGTTTATAGTTCATCCCTTTTTACATTGACAAAGAAAAAAAACTAGCCCACAGAATGTAAAGAAGGTAAGGGTCTAAGCCTCTTCATGAGGGAAATAGTCCTCACCAGGTGAACTCGGGTCATCACTTGCTGCCTCGACGCGGTTCACCATGTTAAGGACCGGTGCCTTGCCCGGCCTCTGGGGGTAGTTCTGTCCCGGCCTCTGTGGATGGCTCTGGGCAGGGCGGCTGGTAGATGGTCCAGCACCTCCTGTGCCACCTCGACCTCCTCTAGTAGTAGTAGCAACTGGGGCTCTAGCAGTGGTCCCGGTGCGTGGCTTGTAGTTCCTGGAATCCGGGTTCAAGAAGCATTCGAACGATTTGTGCCCCTTCTTACCGTAGTGGTTGCAATCCACCAGGTTTCCCTTACAATCCTTGCCCGGGTGGTCCTTCTTGCACCACTTGCAGAAGTACTTCCTCGCAGGTTGGTTCCCTGTTTCAGTTTCAAGGTTAGTAATTGGGATAACAAAATGTAACCACATTGGAGATTCTAATTTATCTCACCCTTAAATGGCTGGGAGCGGAGTGGCTCAGCATTAGTATATGAGGGGACCATGGCCTTCTCGTTCCTCCCCTTGTAGAACTTTCCCTTCCTCTCGTAGTTCTGGGAAAAGTTCCCTCCATTTCCTTTTTCTCCATCCCCCTTCCTCTTGCCTAGCATAGAGTCCTGGTAGGCAATGGTGGTCTCGCAGTCATTCGCGTCATCCGCTAGCTCCTGTGGTGACAATATATGTTAGTGGGGAGACCTTTGTGTACCAGAAATTCTAAATCATGTTCCATACCTGTAGGGTCATCCCTCTGGTGGAACCGATCATAGTTCCTGAAGTTCAAGCCGGTGTGAAATTTATCCACCAGATACCTCGGAGCGTAAGCTCCCTCTCCAATAACAGCGAGCAGCTCCACAAATTTATTATAATATTCAGCAACAGAGGAACTCCCTTGCTTCAGCTGCTCGAACTCACTCCTCATCCTCTTCTGTAGGTACGATGGATAGAACTTGGCTCTTAGGGCCACTAAGAAGGCTGGGAAGCCGAAGTCCGCCTGGGCAGTCAGCTCAGCTCTAGCGGTCTGCCACCATCGATGCGCGGGTCCCTGGAGAAAGTAGGCCGCCATGTCCACCTGGCGACCTGCTGGAACGTGTAGAGAGGTGAAGGCCTTCTGCATCTCATCGATGTATTTCTCTAAGGTATTCGGCTCTGGCTGGCCTTCGTAGACTGGGGGACGAAGGTCGTTGACTGCCTTAAGCCAGTTGAACTCCCGAGGACCATTAGGTGGTGGCGGTGGTGGCTGTGGGATCTGAGCCTGCTGCTGAGCTAATGCAGCTGTCACAATTTGCGCTATGACCTCTGGGGTGACAGCGTCGGGTCCATAACCTCCTGAGGGACCAGCTCCTCCTCTTCGAGACATCTAGCTGGTGTGACGGTTTTGTTACTCAGAAGGCGTATTGTTGAGTCTAAATATCTATGTAGTAATATATGAAATATTTATAACGTCCTAAGGATGGTTCGTAGGCACGTGAAGTAAGTAGTAAAGTAAGTATGGGGTAAGAGTCACGTGCCTTTCTGGAATTCTCACTTCCCAATTCTACCCCAGTTCCCCAGTTTTAAGTGCACCTATAATCTAAGTATTTCACTCGACTTGTTTTCTCGGGTTCAGAGCGTAACTACGCTCTGATACCAATTTCTGTAACTCCCCTATTTAACATATTTATAGCGGAAATAAAATACTAAAGGCGTACAGACCATCGGGTTCCAAACACCCGGCACCAACCCTCACCAATTACAACTTAAATATTACAATTGTCACGACCTGAACCTCGAGAAAACTTAACAAAAATAAAACAGTAATAAAACACATAAACTCTCCACAACACCTAATCCCATCCCAATCACTCGTTCTCTTCGTGGCCACCTGTAAAGTAACTAATACCTGCAAGATAAAACCAAGCATCCCACCCCGAGAGCGGTGGGTCAGTTCCCTGGAATGGAACTGGTACAATCCTCCAAAAACAAACTTATAATACAAATCTTAAATGGATAATAGCTTGAATACAATCACTTAAACCACACAGAGGAACCAGGCATTTCACAAATCACCAAATCAAGATAACAAGTTAAGAATAAAGATAAATAACAGAAAGGTAAAGTTAGCGAAACAAAACCACCCCATGTGTAAGTGAACATCCAATGCCTTAGTTAAATCCAATTCACGTTAGGAGTAGAAAGACTCAGATAGTCACAAAGGACTAGGAATGAAAAGATAGATCCAAGAACCAACAACTCAAGAGTGGAAACAAAACAACTGGGAGAGATGGCCCCCACCGCCAAGTACGTCCTTTTAGGACAGGGGATATACAGCCCCTCACTGTCTACTATGTCCCTTTTGGGACAGGGGATATACAGCCCCTCACTGTCTACTACGTCCCTTTTGGGACAGGGGATATACAGCCCCTCACTGTTACCATTGAAGACGCGCGCACGTCGAAACCTCAAGACCCAGATCATGGATGAAACGATATCCAGAGTCAAAGAAGAATTTACCAAAACTGACCTTCTCCACATTCCCACTAGATCACTAACTACCCAGAGCAATACCAAAACACTCAGTCCTACAGAGTGCAGAAGCGTAAACCCTAAGCAGTTAATGTCTGACGGAATAACCAAATAGAAGGAACCAATACCCATGTAAGTTTCACATTCAAGGCTCAGTTAGTCACACAAGCTGAGTTAGTCACACAACCATTTCCTTTTAGAAATTCCTCTTAAACTCAGTTAGCGTTTGTCAAAAACATCCCATAAGTCAATCAGCAAAAGTATCGGAGTACGAGAAATCGTACCTGGTATGTGAAGAACAATAATTAACTTTGAACGAGTGTTCCCCCAATAGTAACCTATCATTAATATGTTCCAAGTATCGATTAGTTAAGGGACCTATCAACCAAACAGCCTCCTACTCTTACTGATCTGTAGTTCCAGGTTTAGCATTATTCTCTCACAAAGGTTTGGGGCTCGTTTTTGCTAATTAAATCCTTTACTAGGCCCGTTTCGTTTAATTTGGAATGATTTGAGATTTAGCCCTGAGAGTGGCCCAACCTCTCTTGAATTGTTTAAGTGGACTTTTGAAGTTCATAGACTTGGGCTTAGTGAGTTAACCCAAGACCGTACCACGTTCATGTTGTGTAATTAAACCCTTAAGTTAATAGTGACTATTTAATTACACCCCGATTAAAACCTAAGGTTTAATATATATATATATCCTTCTTATTATAACTATCACAAGGGATGTTATTCCCCTCATCTATTTTAATGTATTTATATACATATATATATATATATCTTTATGTATTAAGATTTATCCATAACTTTTTTAGGAAATTTTATTGTATTTAATTATGTTTAATAACTTTTAGGCATAACCACAACCGATATACGGTTTATAAAATAAAGTGTTTTCCCTTATTTATTTAATATATATATACGTATACCTGTATTAGAATTTAATTAAGACATCCCCTATGTAGCTTATTGTATTTAAATTATCTTATTACTTCAACATTTATCTGCATTCCATGTATGTTTCATAAAGTATTTCTTTTACTACATCTTAGGATACTAGCTCCTATAATATTTAGTTAATATAAGTGTTAATTTATTAGCTCCCTGTTTTACCCTAAGTTACTACTTAATTCCCTTTTTATATATGTGAAAATATATATATATTTTCCTTAGTTTTGATTAAGAATATTAACCCCCATATAATATAATAAATAAGATGTAGAATAATTAAATTCCTAGATTTAACATAAGTTTCTATTTTAAATTCTCCCATATAAGTATATATACATATATGTAAATAATTTCACCCCTCTTAAAAGCTATTACCCAAAACATTTATAAACATACTGTTATAAAAATGTTAATTTAGTTTTCCTTATCTTACCCAGCTTAAAAGTTTATTAACAAACCATACTTTAATTTTTGGTTACATTAAAAACCATATATTATAAGTTATTCTTATGAAAAACTCATAAACACAATTTTTAAACCCACTTACCATTGTCCAAAAATTCCCAAATTTAATATATAGTAACTATAACATTTTAGACATAATATAAAATTTTTATTTCATAAAAATATCTTTTTAATTTAACCAAATAATTCCAGAAAACCCGTAACTTGCAAAAATCATAACTTACGTTTAAAAACTCCAAAACCATATTAACTAACACCAAAATAAACTAGATTTTATAAGGAATCTATGGTTAAAATTTCAAGTCAAAACACATTCTGGAAGGCCATTAACTAAATTCAACAAGTTAGAGTTAAAACCTGAAATATTATAAAACTGAAAATACTCTTATAATCCACGATCTAATCTCGACCGTCCAGATCTTTAAAACCCGATCGGACGGTCCCTGAATCTCTAGTTCTTCAGCGATTTCCAAACAGAACTCGAGTACTAAATTGCGATTTCCTCAAAATCTACAGAACCAAATTCGATGATTCTTGTTTCTATGGTTTCGAAATTCAATCCCGGTTCTAATGATACCAAATTCGCTAGCTAACATGCGGGATTCATCGGTGTTCGATTCTGGTTCGAAGTTAGGGTTTAGTTCGGGTTTCGGAATACAAATCTCACCAATTCACTCAATCTAACGTTTAATTGATGCAATTGGAACATGTTTTTGACCGATAATGTAATATAGATTAGCAAGGACGAAGGAATTTGAAGAAAAATTTACCAGAATTGCAACAACGAGAAGAAATCGATTTCGGCTTTCTGGGAAAAGTTTCGAACTTGTCAGTTCAGGGTGCCAACTTTGCAACGCTATAATTTTCAGTACAGATCGAGTTAGAACTAGTTCTTAGGCTTAATCTAAAGAGGAAACTTAACTCTAGACAATGATAGCAAGAACTCACCCTAACTTGCACTACACAGAAAGAAATCGGAGCTGAAAGTTATGAGTTTATACCTTGTGTTTCGGTATGATTTTATGCAGTGGTTGAATCGAGATCTTTAGACGTCTCTCTCTCCCAATAGGTTATGAATCAGCCTTGGTCATCAACACAGAAGTTGTAGTGGGATTAAAGGGCTACACAACGAGCTAAAGAAATCGAATTTTGGTTGAAAGACGAGGAAGTTATGGCTAGACGAATCTTACCTGAAATCGAAGGAAAACTGGAATCTGCAGTTTCGCTTTTGCAGGGTGGCTACTTTGGATCGAATTTCCGGTTGATTTAGGATGAACTAGGTTTAGTGTGAGTTATGGTTGTAAAGAGGAAGTGTAGGAGAAGACAACAAAGAAGACGACACTCAAAAATTCCAAAAGATGAGAAAGTTATGAAGGTCACAAGTTAGGGCAAAAACTGGTATCTGTTACCGGAAATCTAGGAGATAAAATTGACTAAGTGATGGGCGCGTATCCCGAGGCGAGCGGGTGAGTCAGTAGACTTGCCACATCAGCATTTTTTCAAAATTTTGGCTCTAAACTTCATTTTATCATAACTTTGGCTAGGATGATCCGTTTTTGACGTTCTTTTTATCGATCTTCATGGTTTTCCATAACCTATTTATTGGTATAGGTTTCATGGGCTGGTTTGACCATTCTCAACAAGTCAACCCTAGCAAGGCTTGTGAAGCTTTAGGGTGTTTAGAATTTTATATTGACTTTTATGTTTCAAAACAATGTTCCAACTCTTTCTAAAATCTTTATAATATACTTGGAGTGTTTATAAATTTTTCCAAGATTTATTGACTTATAAATCTTATTATTAAATTCATAATACTATATAATAATATATGGTAATCCAATATTTAATAGTTTTCTTTAGGATTAAATGGGAGAAATCCCATGATTTAATTTTCATAACTCCATATAAGGATATAATGATTTATTATTCACCATTCCATACTATAATATAATAATTAATGGTATTATTTACGGTTTTAATAAAAGAAATCCCTAAATTAATTTAAATTAATTTAGGGGTATTTCACTTTCGTTGGAAATTGATTACTTGTTGGGGCTCATGGTGCTCCCTAATTATACCATGTTGGGGCTCATGGTGCTCCCTGATTATACCATGTTGGGGCTCTTGGTGCTCCCTGACTAAACCTTGATTATTGGTACTTTGAACCCTGACTATACATTAATTTTTGGTACTTTGTACCCTGACTATATATTTTTTTGCGCTGCGAACAATGAACTGCAGTTAAGCTCTATGATCTACTTCTTTAGGTCGAAAGTTACCTTCTGGAGGGGTGTGCACACTTAAAGACTTAGGGTGAGGGGTAATATTACGGTCCGTTCGTGGCCATCTGTTTATGACTTGTGGTTATTCCTGTTGAAAGCTCCCCTATTGGTTTTACTGATGAACATTGGTTGTTAGAAAAATGGTTTAAGGTTGTTGACTTGTGATTCTCCTATTCGACTTGTTAAATGTTCAAAACGAATTTCAAAATCTAGAATTAACTCAGTTTCACTGACTTGCGCGGTCCCTTCTTGTTTGTATATTCATTTTCTGATCGCAGGTATGTATGACTGAGACTTGGGGCTGGGGATAGGGATGTCAACGGGTCGGGTGACGCTCCACCCGATCCGTCACCCTAGTAGCCCAATATAATGGGCTGTAGATTTATTTACTAATGTGTAGATTTAGTTATTAATGTGTAGATTTAGTTATTAATGTAAAGGCCCAAGGCCATATAGTTACCATGTACTACTATTATAAATAGAGGCTGTAGGGAATCTTGTACAAACACAATATCAATAACATACAAGAGGGTCTCTAGACCTTTCTATACAAAGTCTTTCCAAACTAACTATGGTATCGAAGCCAGCTACTATGGAATTTTTTTTTCAAACTTCTTGACCTCTTCTAAAGCTTCTCGCGACTGTTCCTCTCCCGCGACCACTCTATCCTTTTGAATTTCCCCGATGAATGATATGGAGTCATCGCTCAGTGGCTCTGGTGACAATGGACCAGGCGACAACGGCGGCCAAACTCCGGTGACTCAAACTCCAACTCCAGTGACCCAAACTCCTGTGACTGTTCGTCTCCCTGCACATTAAACCAGTAGTCAGCCCCTTCTTGCCGCTGCAACAAATTTGGTAAAATTAAAACTAGAAAATTTTCGTATTTGGAGAGGTATGCTAGTTACGTTTCTAAGGGCTAATGATTTGTTTAAATACGTTGATGGAACGTTCCCTTGCCCTCTTCCTTCGACTGAAACATTTACTGTCTCTGAAATTCAAAAATGGACACAACAGGATCAAATTGTTCTCAGTATTATTTTTGCTTCTCTGTCTGAGGCTATTCTTAGCCAAGTTATCAGTCTTCATACCTCTGCTCAGGCTTGGAACTATTTGAATGATACCTTCTCTGCTCAAACCAATGCTCAAGTTGGGCAATTACATTATCAGATCTCATCTATTGAAAAGAAACCTACTGAGACTATCACTACATACTATAATAGAGCCAGATCTCTTGCTGAATCTCTTGCTATAACTGGTCATATTGTTACTGATAGAGAGTTTCAAAGCTACATCTTAAAGGGCCTCCCATCTGAGTACAATTCTCTTGTCTCTAGCATCCTTACAAGAATAGAACCTTGTACCCCAAGTCAACTATACAATTTTATGCTCTCATCTGAAATCTGGATTTCTAATCAGACAAAAACATCAAACACCTCTGTTTCTCTAAACTCCACAAATCAATCATCCTCTCTTCTCCCTACTCCTCGCCCTCCAAATAATAGCTATGGACGTGGCAGAAACTCAAACAACTCCAGAGGTAGAGGTCGTTACAATTCCTATCAAAACAACTCCAACTACAATCAAAACAACTCCAGTCAAAACACTTTTCGTCCTCAAGCTAGAAACAATTTCACTGGTCAACAAGATAACCGACCACAATGCCAAATCTGCAAAAAACGAGGCCATGAGGCTTCTGCATGTTATCATCGTTACAATCAAACCTACCAGCCTAGACCTCCATTTCCCATGAGTGCTAATGCTACTGGTCGCAACAATATCTCTGAATGGATGCCAGACACCGCGGCTACACATCATTTCACAGGAGATTTCTCAAACCTAAACATTTCTGCTAATGACTATGTTGGAAATGATACTGTTTCTTTAGGGGATGGTTCCTCTCTGGCTATAAGCAACCAAGGCACAGGTCTGTTATCATCTACAGAAAGAAATTTTGTTCTCAATGATCTCCTACATGTTCCAAAACTGAATAAACAGTTGATTTCAGTTAGTAAATTCTGCACTGATAATGAAACTTATTTTGAGTTTTATTCAAACCATTTCCTGTTGAAGGATTTACACACTGGGACAACTATCCTCCGGGGACAAGTTAAAGATGGAGTCTACTTCTTTCCCAAGAATGCTTCTCAGTCTAAGAGGGCTCAATTGAACTACACTACAGCTGCTCCTACAACAATCTGGCACCAACGTCTTGGGCATCCTAGTGATATGGTTACTAGGCGTGTAATAAATGATTTTAGGCTACCTACTGTTTCTACAGTTACTCCTGAACTTTGTACTGCTTGCTGTCAAGGAAAAGTACATGCTCTACCACACTATCCATCAGATTCTGTTTCTAGTGATTGTTTTGAACTTCTGTTTGCTGATGTTTGGGGACCAGCAAATTGTGTTTCTCAAGACGGTTTTAGATATTTCTTAATCATTGTGGATGACTTTTCTCGGTACATTTGGTTATTTCCTATGAAAGCAAAATCAGAGGTGGCTAATATTCTTGAAATTTTTTGCAAACTAGTCTCCACTCAGTTTGGTAAATCTGTTATGGCAGTACAAACTGATGGAGGTGGAGAATTTAGAGCCCTTACAAATTTTTTCAACAGAAAGGTATCAACCATAGACTTACATGTCCTCACAGTCATCAACAGAACGGTTCTGTTGAAAGCAAGATTAGATTTATTGTTGATAAAGGGTTATGCCTTTTGGCTCAAGCTTCTATGCCTTTACTTTTTTGGTCTTTTGCTTTTAGGACTGCCACTTATCTTATGAATAGAACTCCAACTCAGGCTCTGTCCTATCACACTCCCTTTTTCAAGCTTCACAAAAAACACCCCATTTACACTAACCTAAAAGTCTTTGGCTGCAGTTGTTGGCCTAACCTTCGTCCCTATAACTCTCACAAACTCTCTTTTCGCTCCAAGGAGTGTGTCTTCCTAGGTTACTCGTTACACTCTACAGGCTATCTATGTTTTGACAAAGAGACACATAGAATTTATACATCAAGAGATGTGAAGTTCCAAGAAACTGCCTTTCCTTTCTCTGTTACTAAACCTGATCACTCATCTGCCTCAGACTCCTCTCAAACAGTCTCAAACATCCTTGTTCCCTTTCTTGGATCAGATGACACTCTCCCTACTTTTACACCCACAGACACATACACTCCATCTTCACCATCCTTTCTCCTACATCTGTTAACCCCACTACACCCTCTGTCTCCACTACACCCTCAAACAATACTTCTGTCCCCTCAACTTCAAATACTCCCTCTGTTTCTCTTACACCCTTAAATACTCCCTCTGCTTCCTTTACACCCTCAAGCCCTTCTTCTGGTCACTCACCCCAAGCCCAACCCAATCCACCTCAATCTAAACACCACATGATTACTAGAGCACAAACAAATTCCCTCAAACCTAAAGTTCGAACAGATGGTACCATAAATTGGTTAAATCACACTTCTACTACACACTCCCCCCCCTCTTTGCCTCTTATCCCAGAACAACCCACATTCTCTCAAGCCCTAAAATTTCCAGAGTGGCAAGCAGCTATGAAGATTGAATTTGATGCCCTACAACGAACAGGCACTTGGGATCTTGTGCCTTTCAAACCCCACATGAATGTTCTAGGATCAAAATGGGTTCTCAAGACCAAAAGATTTGCAGATGGCACTCTAGAACGAAGAAAAGCACGTTTAGTAGCACAAGGTTATAATCAAACTCAAGGGGTTGACTATACAGAAACCTACAGTCCTGTAGTTAAAATAGCTACAATTCGTTTAGTTCTGACTATTGCTACTGCCTCTAACTGGCCTATAAGGCAACTAGATGTTGACAACGCTTTCTTGCACGGGGAATTGGAAGAACAAGTTTATCTAAAACAACCAGCTGGTTTTGTTCATAAAGATTTTCCTCACCATGTTTGTAGGTTAAAAAAGGCATTATATGGCCTAAAACAGTCTCCTCGTGCCTGGTTTTCCAGACTTAGCACTTATCTAATTCATATTGGTTTTAATCACTCTCAGTCTGATCTGTCTCTTTTCTTTTACCTCAAAGGAAATGACATAGTGTATGTGCTAGTATATGTGGATGACATTCTATTCAATGGTTCTTCATCTGCTTTACTAAATCAGCTAGTCGCAGCATTGGCAGCTGAATTCCCCATTAAGGATCTTGGTTCTCTAAGTCAATTTCTAGGTATCACTGCTACCCGAGACTCAACAGGACTAAAACTAAGCCAAGCACACTATATTGTTGAACTACTAAACAAAACACAGATGCAACATGCAAAACCTGTCTCTACACCCATACTTGATTCACAGAGTTTAGCCCTCACAGACTCTCCTTCTTACCCTAACCCAACACAATTCCGAGCATTCTAGGAGCTTTACATAATATCTGGCCTTTACTAGGCCAGACATCAGCTTCGTAGTCAATACCTTAAGCCAATCATGCAAAAACCACAAGAGCAACACTGGACAGCAATCAAAAGAATACTTCATTACCTGAAAGGAACAACTGACTTGGGCCTATTTTTTCCCTCCTCTCCTTTGGCGAACTGCATGTATACTCCGATGCGGATGGGCAGGTTCTCTCTCCGACAGACGGTTACCACCGGCTTCCTCATCTTCCTCGGCCGCAGTCTAGTCTCGTGGTGCTCAAAGAAACAAGCCACCGTCGCAAATCTTCAACTGAAGCTGAATATAAAGCCTTGGCTATCGCTGCGTCGGAAACAATTTGGATTCAGAAAATATTACAAGAACTAGGGATTTACATGAGCAAAAGTCTGATTTTGAACTGTGATAACCTGGGAGCAACTTACCTCGCTTCCAATCCCGTTTTTCACAGCAGAGCCAAGCACATCTCGGTGGATTACTTCTTTGTTCGTGAAAGAGTTCAGAATGGTAGCTTGCGTGTTCGATTTCTTCCAACCGAAGAACAACTCGCCGATGCCCTAACAAAACCCCCAAATCGTTTTCGTCTCAATCAACTCCGATCCCAAATGGCTTTGTCTGGCGCCGTTTTGGGCTCACGGGGAGGTAGTAGCCCAATATAATGGGCTGTAAATTTATTTACTAATGTGTAGATTTAGTTATTAATGTGTAGATTTAGTTATTAATGTAAAGGCCCAAGGCCATATAGTTACCATGTACTACTATTATAAATAGAGGCTGTAGAGAACCTTGTACATACACAATATCAATAACATACAAGAGGGTCTCTAGACCTTTCTATACAAAGTCTTTCCAAACTAACTACACCCGTTTTTCAGCCGCATCACCCGACCCAACCTGTCACCCGAAAATCACCATCCGTCACCCGTTTTTTTTTAGCATGTATTTCTCACCCGTTTCACCCACGCTTCACCTGTATTTCACCCATTTCACCCGTGTTTCACTCGCATTTCACCCGCATTTCACCCGCGATTCACCCGTCACCCGCGGATGAAACGGGTGAACCCAACTTAGTTTTTTGCTAAAAAAGCATCCATATTTGTTAATAAGACATACCATATCAACTAATGTCAACAACATACTCAAAACATAGAGAAGTAACCATGAAATAAGTATTTTTTAAAAAAATATATATGTATGCGGGTGACGGGTCGGGTGAACGGGTCTGGTGATCGTGTGAAAAATTTTCACCCGACCTGACCCGTCACCCAAACCCGTTTCACCCGTCACCCGTTTTTCACCCGTTTTTTATGGGTGTTTCACCCATTTTAGCGGGTCGGGTGATCGGGTGAAACGGGCACCCACCACCCATTGCCATCCCTAGCTGGGGATCGCGTTACCACATATACGCTAGGACATTGTTATGTTGTCGAGATACACTGTTTTAAAATATAATGTTTCGGATATTTACTGTTGATGTTTTGTTAGAGATTAGCCTGAGCACTCAAGGGGTTGAGTGTGGCGATAATGCCTCGGATTTAATTTACGTTCCGTGTGGTTTCCATGTTACAATTTTAACACATTTACTCATGTATTATTTATCTTAGAATGCAATTGAAGTTGTGGTGTTAATGTGTATTTTCCAATGAAGTTTTCAGTCTGTTTTTGAAGTTTTGGACCTGTCAGAACATCCGTCCGGGCATACAAGTTTGGACAGGCCCCGAGAGCTGTTTTTATTTTCGCAAGGTTGTGGTGTCCGGAAAGAGTGCGAGGATGAGTCTGGGGGTTGGAGTTTG
The DNA here is from genome assembly GCA_023374045.1 of Limonium bicolor. Classification (NCBI taxonomy): domain Eukaryota; kingdom Viridiplantae; phylum Streptophyta; class Magnoliopsida; order Caryophyllales; family Plumbaginaceae; genus Limonium; species Limonium bicolor. The sequence goes on from CM041779.1 coordinate 305,193,335, forward strand.
ACTTCCGTCCAAACTTCGATGTTCGGACGTATGTCCAGACACACCATGGTTTCTATTTCGATGTGTGTTGTGTCCGGACTTCCAAGGTCGGACACAAGTCCGGACATAACTTAAATTTCAGTTTTAAGACTCGTTTGTAGTCCGTTTTCAATTCCGTTTGCGGTGCTAGATCCGTATCGTCGTGTTCTTTCATTTGAGGCAAAATCCGGGGTGTTACATATATGGTTAAAGTATTGTCTGAATTTGAAACTTAAATAAAATGCACAAAAACTTAAAGTTCATATAAATTTAAAATCAATATTAAAAAATGAATATACTTAAATTAACAAAAATAAAAAAATAAATGGAAATGACTAAAAAATAAAAAAATAAATTTTTAAAAAATAAATATAAAGTGTCAAGGTGTTACGTAGAGATGACTTATAATTGTAAAAAAATTATAACAATAATATGAAGATATTAAAAGTAACAATTTCATATAGTGCATAGAAAAATCATTATTATAATTTAGAAAAATAGAGTATAAAAACCATAAAATATGATCATTTCTCTTGTGATTATTGATATCAAATAATATATTTGCTAATAATTTTTTTACTATAATTCATAAAATTATTTAATATTTTTTTATATTTAATGTAATTGATATAAAGTTTTTACGATTTTAAGTCACCGCTATAGTAGTTTTTATATTATGTTATAATATATATTTTTTAAATAAATTAATTTTTTGTTGCTTAGTCATTTCTATTTATTGTAAACTTTTATGATTCTAATTATTTTATTTGTTTTTGTAAGTTTATTTTTGTTTTTTATTGAATTCAAATTTAATTGATCATTAATTTTTTATGTGCATTTTGTTCATATTTTAAAAAATTGACCATAAACTCCTGAGATTATTGCGGGGCATGTGGTACGGGGGTAAAGTGGGGATATGAAAAGTATAATATACCAGAATCTGAATGGTGGGGCATCTCATAATAAAATTGAAACTTTAGGGGTATATCGTTATGAAAATGAAACCTCGGAGGTATATCGTAAAGAAAATGACCTCAGGGGTATTTTGCAATAAAAATGAAACTTCAAGGGTATCTCGTAAAATTTGCTCAAATCTCGGAGGTATCTAGTGCAATTTCCCTTAATATTTTGATTTGTGGTGTATAGGAATAAAGAGTGGTTAAAAATTAAATAAGGTAAATAAGAAATGTTAACAGCATTTAAGTAGTCCCAATTAGTCCAATCTCTTATATTTTGTAAACAAGTCAAATAGGATCTCTTATAATTTTCTTAGTTTTTTTCACTTCACCTATATTAACTTCTATCTTATTTAACTTTATTTAACCACACCCCACACATCATAAGTTTCAAATACAAATCACAATACGACAAGTAAATGAGATATTATGACTTTTAGCAATCTTTACTCGCATAACCATGTGTTGGACTATAAAAGGAACCCTTCCCAAAGCTAAAAACAGATATGAAAGAGCTCAAAACTATCCTGCAAGTTGTTGTGGAATCATCCTCTTATACTTCACAAAATCCCTCAAAAGAAAAACTCTAAGTCTAAAAAATTTCCTCTCCCCACGATTGTCAGCCATGAAGTGCTGCCAGAGTGAGGAGGAGCCACCATAATGTCCACCAGGAGCTAAGAAGGTCCGACAATCCATAATGATGACCTTTGAATCATGAATTATATAGAATTCTAAATAACTCAAATCTCATGATCCTTTATGCTCTTCTAATCTTTCTCTTGTAGCTAATTAGTCTACACTTTTCTTTTGCTATTTCGCTTTTGGTCCTTCTTCAAAACCCAAACTTTTGGTCACTAATCAACTTAGAAACCACTAGGACAAGAACCCTCAAATTTTCACTAAAACTCCACCGAAAACTCTGAAAAAGCTTTTGTTTAATACCTGTCTGTGATCCCAAATGTCTTGTCTGATTCTTTGTAGGAACTATACGTAATAATGAACTTGCAAAACGGATGATCACACACACCCAGTCAAACACCACGGATAGCGTACCAAACACACACACAAAAAAATGTAAAAAGTAGAAAGCATAATATTGGTCGTGGTCTTGGATGCCCTATTTGTGGTCACAGACACTTCATTTTGTTTATCTTTTTACATTTTTTTCTTTGTGCCGCTATAAAACCATAGTGGATGTAATTCCAGACACCATGTTTGTGATCATGGATCTGACACAACTTTTATAGCATTTTCTATCTTCCCTAATTTGTCAATGACTGTCCGTGGTCATAGATAAATTCACTATCCTTTGTAATTTAAAACTTAATATGCCCTAGATAAATAGCAACTCGTTCAACTTTCTGAAAAAGCTAAATCGTAAACGTATAGAAGCTACTTTACCTTAAAGAGGAGAAGTAGAATCTATATAAGCCTTAAGCAATATTAATAAAAGACAAGAAGCTTGAAGGATTAATGAACGTATTTGAACCCTGAAATGGGTCATACCAAGCCACCTAACCATAAACTCTACCATTTCCTAGTTTAATAGGTTAAAACCTAAGTGATGACTCGAATAGGTTAGCATGAGCTAACTAGGTTTAAAAGATTAGGTTATAAACTTAGCTTAATAACTTAGTTAATAGATAAACCTATAACCTACAAACTGGTCCTAACACATTAAGAAATGATCAAAAATCCGAGCTCACGTACTAACGACTCTTTTTGGGGGACATGAGTCTTAATTTAAACCTAGTTAATCTTAAATAGGGCTTAACTTGAAAATGTATTATTAAGGCTTATTTGTGTAAGATTTTCCTCTTTGTGCAATGTCTTCCATTTTTATATCATACAAGAGTTGAATGGAAGTACAAATAAGCCAACTATTGGCCATATTGAAGCATGACCCATTCTAAGACACACACCACCTAAGGGTGATGTGTAAAAGACGGACACTGTCGAAATCTCTTGCAGTTCAATGTACAACTCATAACAAACTGCACGTGGCTCTCCGCCATGACAGTAGAACATTGAACTCTCAAGATTGTTGTCATTTGCAATGGGTACAACAAGCCATTTTATGCTACTAACGTCGATTTTTGACCCATTCTACACAACACTTACAATTGATGATGCGTAAAATTGATGTCAAAACGACTTGCGATCTTAGTAATCAATACCGGGTAACTCATATTTGTATTCGCTAAAACTACCTTCATAGAAACGCCCTATAATATGCTATGTTGACCCCATGTATGTGTTAGACATGGATTAGTAGATTGTATTTTGTTCTAGGATATATGTGTACTTTTCTAGTATTGTATCTTAGGGCTTTTACAATTGTATTTTCCTTCTGTTACATTTTATATCGGGCCCATATATGTAAAAGCCCGGTCCGCTGCTCTCCTTCTTCAGATAGAAGAGCATATACGAAACAGACTCTCGGAGGTCTTCTTCGTTCTTGTAACTCATCTTCCTCCTCAGTAATAAAGAAAATCCTTTCTTCTTCTGTGAAATTTGTCATGGCATCAGAGCATTCCACGATCCACTAAGAAAGAAAGAAAGCAAGATGAGTATTGTAAAAGAAACTGAGAGCGGCACGGGGAAGTCAGGCAACACAATCGATCCAAACGATCCATTGTACGTTGCTTCAAATGAACAAATGGGGCAACCCCTGGCTCCAAAATTCACCGGCGAAGGCTTCTTAGCCTGGAAATGGTCAATGCGAGAAGCTCTCACAGCCAAGAACAAGGTCGGCTTCATAGACGGGACTGTTACTCAACCCGACGGGAAGGACGCGTTTCGGACTGCGGCTTGGAAGCGAGCCAACTCTCTGGTGGTCACCTGGTTGATTTCATCTCTAGCCCCCAATATTGCTCGAAGCGTGATGTACACTAGCAATCCCAAACAAATTTGGGATTGGCTCTGTAAGCGATTCGAGAAAAGAAACTTTGCGACTCTCCACAACATCAAATCGCAGATCGTGAATCTTCGACAAGGAGACGAAACAATAATGGATTACTTCATGAGGTCAAGGGAAATCTGGGCTCAATTCGATTTGGCGTGCCCAATTCAAGATTGCTCTTGCTGCGCGGGCTGCAAATCCAAGGAGAACCAGAATAAACAACGAGCCGAGGAAGAAATCATCCACTTCCTCATGGGTCTGGGTCGAACATATGCACAATTGCGAGGCCAAATCTTGGCAATGAGCGAACTCCCAAGCCTCGATGAAGTGTTTGCCCTAATTGTCCAAGAGGAACAAACGCGAGAGAATCTTGAGCCACGAGACGAACAGGAGCAATCTGTTGCTCTAATCGCAAAAGGAGCGGAAATTCGAACTTCAATAAACAGAGAAATACAAGTTCGACAGTGAACCCTAAAAATTCGAACAAGAAGAATCAAACGAAGCTGATCGCTGGGAACAAGAAAGAACCCCAAAAATGCTCAAACTGTGGAAAGTTGGGACACAATCGAAATGATTGTTGGTGGCTGATAGGTTTCCCAAGCGACGATCAAAGAGAACAAGAGAAACTAGGATTGGATCTGTGATTTCAGAACAGACCAAAGGGTCTTCCGACAACGACAATACCGTCCAAGAATCTCCCGTTAGAGGCTTCAGTCCGGATCAGTTGGAGCAGCTCGTCGCATATCTTCAATCACAGAAAGACGGAACTGGAACATCCAAACATTCTAGCTTTGGTGAGTTTTCAGGTAAAAGCGATAAACTTATTCCCATACTTCCATGTTTAATCTCTAATTCGAATTGTGCTCTACATGATCTTCGAAATACTTGGATTTTAGATTCTGGAGCCACTGAACATGTCAGTGGCAATAACCTTCTGCTTACGAACTTTGCTAATCTGAAAGAAAAAAGAGAGATCACTCTACCTGATGGAAATAAGAGAAATGTAGTCTCTGTTGCTGATCTTTTGCTGCGTAATGAAATATGTCTGAAGAATGTTATGGTTGTTCCTTCTTTCTGTTTTAACATAATATCTGTGTTTAGACTGGTTGAGCAACTGAATGTGATAATAATGTTCAGAGATAATGCTTGTTTCTTGCAGGATTGTAAGAGTGATCTTTCAAGAGAAATAGGAAAACAGATTCGTGGCTTATATGTTGTAGATATAGAGTCTCTGTGTGAGTTTATTTTGTGCAGAAAGTTACTGCTTGCTAGCTGTGTGAATCTCTGTGTAAAAAGTCCTAAGGTGAATGATAGAAGTGATCTGTTGTTGTGGCATAATAGGTTAGGCCACTTGTCTTTGAAAAGAATGGAAAAAATAATGAGTTTTCATGTTCCTAGACATCTCCAAAAGGGAATTCTTCCCTGTACCGTTTGTTACAAAGCTAAGGCTAAAAGACACAAATTCATTCTTTCTGAAATTAAGACCACTCAACCTTTCGAACTTATTCATATAGATGTTTGTGGCCCCTTAAGGGCACAAACTCTTGAGGGACACAAATACTTTTTGACTTTAGTCGATGACTATACTAGGGCAACCTGGATAGTTCTTTTACGGTCTAAATCAGAAGCTATGGAGAAAATCAAAAGCTTTGTTACATTAACCGAAAGACAAATGAATAAACACATCAAGATAATCCGAAGTGATAATGCCTATGAGTTAGGTAAGTCACGGGAAGGAACCGAATTCTTTACCCAGAAAGGGATAATACACCAAATGAGCTGCCCTCACACCCCCCAACAGAACGGGGTCGTCGAGAGAAAACAAGGGAACCTCATGGATATCACCAGGGCCCTCCTTTTCCAATCGGGTTTAAGCAACCATTACTGGGGCCATTGCCTTCAACATGCAGCCTACTTAATAAACAGAATGCCTAGTAAGGCCATTCAGAACCTAACCCCTTACGAAAAATTGTATGGTACTCCCCCTAATTACAACGAGATTAGGAGTTTCGGCTGCCTATGTTATATGACTAATATCAACCCCAATAAGGGAAAGCTTGACCCCAGATCATCAACCTGCATCTACATCGGCATACCCAAAAATACCAAAGGCCATAAGGTTCTCATTCTTGAAACTAAAGAACTCAAGGTCACTCGTGACCTGACATTTTTTGAGGACATTTATCCTTTGACAGACACAAAGTGGACCAATTCCACACACCCAGATCAACAGGATACAGACCTATTCCCTCCTCCTTCAAATCTTCTTATTGAGGATGACTCTTGTACGTCGCAGCACACTGAGGCAAGAGAAGAGCATCATCCTCACACCACCACACCAGAACCAGACACAACCACTAATGATGTTGTGCACCATCCTCACACCACCACACCAGAACCAGACACAACCACTAATGATATTGTCAACCAACCCGAGGAACCCAGAAGATCCACACGGACACACAAAGTCCCCTCAAGATATGATGATTACATCATGGTCTCCAATACAAACGACCATGACTCCTTTTCTACCATCCTTGCACAAAGACTTGACAACACCACATCTAACTACACCCAGCAGCCCACTATAACCACTCTCACTGACCACATACCCAGTGCCACTATTCTCTCATGTCAACTCCAACCAAACTCAAACAAACTCCTGGCCCACCTTCACAATCTCAAGGAACCCACGAGCTACAAGCAAGCCAGAAAGGACCCAAATTGGGTCAAGGCCATGACCGAAGAATTCAATGCCCTTAGACACACAAAAACCTGGACCATCGTTGACCTTCCTAAGGGCAAGCGTCCCATTAGTTGCAAATGGGTCTACAAAATTAAGCTCAAGGCTAATGGGGACATTGAGAGATATAAGGCTCGTTTAGTCGTGAGAGGCTTCACCCAAAGACACGGTCTTGACTATGAGGAGACTTTTTCCCCAGTGGTCAAACTAACAACAGTTCGGGCTCTCATCATAACCGCCATCAAGAACGGATGGATTCTAGATCAACTAGATGTCAACAACGCCTTCCTCCATGGAGATCTCCATGAAGACGTTTACATGAGCATTCCTGATGGTCTAGAAGTTAAAGGAGAAAATAAGGTGTGCAAGCTTCACAAATCCCTTTACGGATTGAAGCAAGCCTCCCGACAGTGGTACGAGAGACTTGCCAATTTTCTTAAGGGACTAGGATTCCATCACTCCCAAAACGATCATTACCTTTTTGTTAAGAGAAACAAAAACAGCATCACTTTATTGGGAGTCTACGTGGATGATATCCTAGTGGTAGGAAACAACATCAAAGAAGTGAAATTCCTCAAAAGACAACTCGACAAAGAGTTCAAAATAAAGGACCTAGGGAGATTGAACTTTTTCCTCGGGATGGAATTCTTGGAAACCAAAGACGGTGTTGTCATGTCACAACAACGTTACATAAACCAAATCCTGCACGATTTCGATGCTCAGAACATAAAACCCACTGCTCGCCACTTCCAGTCAACATCAAATTGTACACAAATAGTGGCTCCAAACTTGAGAACCCCACTACCTATAGATGCCTCGTAGGGAAACTAAACTTCCTCACTAATTCCAGACCCGACATATGCTACGCGGTCCAGTTTCTTAGCCAGTTCCTTCAAGAACCTACTACAGAACATCTAAAGGCTGCTCTCCACACTCTCTCCTATGTTAAGAGAACATCCGGTTTTGGTCTCCATTTCAACAAGGAATCAAACTTTAGGCTAGAGGCCTACTGTGACTCAGATTGGGCCTCTTGCCCCAACACACGAAAATCTATATCCGGATATTACATCCTTTTAGGTGGTTCTCCCCTAAGTTGGAAGTCCAAGAAACAAACCACCGTTGCCTTATCTTCCGCTGAAGCGGAATACAGGGCTATGAGACAAGTTACGGGGGAGCTTAGTTGGCTAAGTAGACTCTTGAGCGAAATAGGGGTCAGGGATATCACACCCGTTCCTCTAAAGTGTGATAATCTAGCAGCTATTCACATAGCTCGAAATCCTGTATCACACGAGCGCACGAAACACATCGAATTAGATTGTCATTTCGTGCGAGAAAAATTGCAGGCAGGTTTAATCCAAGTGCAGTATGTACCGACAACGCAACAATTGGCCGACGTCATGACCAAAACCCTCACAGGTAAACAGTATCATACTTCTTTCCCTAATCTAGGTTTGATACACCAAGAGAACGGATAACTTCTCTTTCTGTTGTTGTTTTATTTGCAGGTACTTACAGCTCCGGCTATCCATGCGGCAAAGAGCCCATCTCCGTTTCATTGAAGAATGTACTCTTTGAGGGGGGGTGTTAGACATGGATTAGTAGATTGTATTTTGTTCTAGGATATATGTGTACTTTTCTAGTATTGTATCTTAGGGTTTTTACAATTGTATTTTCCTTCTGTTACATTTTATATCGGGCCCATATATGTAAAAGCCCGGTCCGCTGCTCTCCTCTTTAGATAGAAGAGCATATACGAAACACAGACTCTCGGAGGTCTTCTTCGTTCTTGTAACTCGTCTTCCTCCTCAGTAATAAAGAAAATCCTTTCTTCTTCTATGGAATTTGACAGTATGATCGTGCCATTGATATAGCATAAGAATTTATTCAATCTGGCATGTCAACCTATTTGAAAGCGCCATCACCATTTCAAATGAACAACAATCATCCCAAAATCTTGCATATGCAAGCACCCATCTATTGAGAGTTTTTTTTTTTATAGTACTATTGCTAATATCTTAATTACATCTCAAAAGCTTGCATTTACAACTATTCATGTAAAAAGAGGTGTTTTTTCAGTTTTATACTAGTAACTGCTAATACCCACAATATATCACAAAATCTTTCATTTGAAAGCACTCATTTATTTGGAGTTTATTTTGAATGTGGTGCAACTAATTGGCAATATCCAATATATATAGCACACAATCATGTATTTGGAAAAACTCATTTATTAGGAGTTCATGCTCAGTTTTATAGTCTAATTCCTAGTATCTAAAATTTATCTTAAAATTTTTACATTTACAAGCGCTCATTTATTAGGAGATTATTTACAATATCATACTACTAATTCATAATATTTCAAAATATATCACAACAACTCTACAATCGCAAGCATGATTCATTTGAGATTAATAATCATTCAATTTATACTATAATCACACTAAAAACAATCTCTAGTTTTATAGTAACCGGAAATCTTAAAACCCACCATGTCTTTTAGTTTCTTAATTAACAAGATCCCAACACTATATAATTTAAATTACAAAACAAGTGAAGCATCATTTACATACATAATCCCTAATTTTAAACAATCATGAATAAATTTTAAAAAATGAAGTATTTATTTGTTTTGATATTTTATTTTTTCAATTTTTATAAAAATTTTATTTTTATAAATTTTATATATTATTTAATATTTTTATTGTATTTTGAATTTTTTGTGAATTTTTGAATTTTTTAACACTTAGAGGCATATTGTGATTTGAGAAGTACTTTGTTAACTAGTAGGGTATTTTTGTCTTTTTTTCCTTTTTGTCAATTACTATGGTGGCATTTCATGGACTTGTACGAATATATAGTGGCATTTTGTGACTTCTTATTTTTTTTAGTGGCATTTCATGAATTAACCAAAAATATAGTGGCATTTCATGAAATTTCCCAAAAAAACAATGTAGAGCGATTCCCCTACGCGCGAAAAGAAGAAGAAATTCACATTAGTCGTCCACCTTTTTTGTCATGTGTCACACCCTGGTTGGGTGAGTAAGAAAAACAAAAATAAAAATAAAAATGTTATAACTTACAAAATATAAGTGCAAAATTAAAAAAAAAAAGATTATACCATTGTTCATCATAATTTGTGATCTTCAAAACAAGATCTGTTATGGATATGTTTTGGTAAACTTAAAATTTTATAATTTACATTGTGATGAGTTTGTGCAAAGTGAATCTTATGTTTACGTAAAATGAATCAGTGGTGTTACAGAAGTGAATCTTACATTTACGTAAAATGAATCAATAGTGTTATTAAAGTAAAAAAAATTAGGGAAATTTCACAAGATACCCCTGAGGTTTGAGCGAATTTTACGAGATACCCCTGAAGTTTCATTTTTATTACGAGATACCCTCGAGGTTTCATTTTTTTTATGATATACCCCTGAGGTTTCATTTTCATTACGATATACCCCTGAGGTTTCAATTTTATTACGAGATGCCCCTCCGTTCAGATTCTGGTATATTATATTTTTCATATTTTCACTTTACCTCACACCATATGCACCGCAATAACCTCAGAGGTTTATGGTAAAAAAAATTTAAAATTTAAAATATGAATTAAATGCACATAAAAATAAAGATCAGTTCAATTTGAATTCAATTTAAAAACAAAAATAAAGTTATAAAAACAAATTAAAATAATTAGAATCATAAAAGTTTACAATAAATAGAAATGACTAACCAACACAAACTTAATTTTTAAAAAAATATATATTATTACACAATATAAAAACTATTATAGCGGTGACTTAAAATCGTAAAAACTTTATAACAATTACATTAAATATAAAAAATTAGTAAATAATTTTATGAATTATAGTAAAAATTTATTAGCAAATATATTATTTGATATCAATATCTGATTATATTTTATGGTTTTTATACCATATTTTTCTAAATTAAAATAATGATTTTTTCTGTGTACTATATGAAATTGTTACGTTTAATATTCTTCATAATATTGTTATAATTCTTTTATAATTTTAAGTCATTTCTACGTAACACCTTAACAATTTATATTTATTTTTCAAAATAATTTAATTTTTATATGTTAGTCATTTCCATTTTTTATTTATTTTGTTTTTTTGTTTATTTAATTATATTCATTTTTTAATATTGATTTCAAATTTATATGAACTTTAAATTTTTATGCATTTTATTTAAGTTTCAAATTCAAACAAAACTTTAACCATATATATTGGAGGTATATGGTGAAATCTGAACGAAGGGGTATCTTGTAATAAAATTGAAACCTTAGGGTTATATCGTAATGAAAATGAAACCTTAGGGGTATATCGTAGAAAAAATGAAACTTCAGGGGTATCTCGTAATGAAAATGAAACCTTAGGGGTTTTTGTAGAATTCGCTCAAACCTCAGGGGTATCTCGTGAAATTTCCCAAAAATTTACTATAAAATTCAGCTTCAAGTTATAAAGTTTACTATATATTTTGATGTGTTAGTGCAAAGTGTATCTTTTGCTTACGTAAAATGAATCAGCAGTGTTATAAAAGTGAACTATTGTCTGGTATAAAATTATAGTTACTACTATAAGTAGTGTTTGATGACGGACCACTAGTATGACATTATAGTTACTGTAATCTTATCACAGTGAATCTTATATTTACGTACAACGAATCAATAGTTATAAGAGTGAATTATTTTTTCTGCTATAAAATTCAGTTTCCGGTTATAAAAGCTTCATATACATTGTGGTGTGTTAGTGCAAAGTGAATCATATGTTTACGTAATGAATCAATAGTGTTACAGTAGTGAATTTTATGTTTATATAAAATGAATCAGTAGTGTAGTGAATCTTATGTTTACGATTGAATCAATCACTCACCTTTTGTTACATTCAGATCAATAGTGTTACAGTAGTAAATTTTATTGTAAAAAATTTTACTTTTATAACACTATATTCATTTTACTTAAACATATTCACTTTGTACTAACACATTAGTAGGGGTGAGCATTTGGATTGGATAATTTGGATTTATCCAAAATCTAAATTAACCGATTGTTTTTTTTTTGAATTTTTAATCGAATTTTAAAACCAAATTTAAAATTTCGATTATTCGGATTTCCGAAATATAATTTGGTTTGGATTTTGGTTTTAACCCTGTAAAATTCAGTTAACCGAATTATCCAAACTTTTTTTTAAAGAAAATTCCTTAAATCTTTCTTTAATAGTAATAGTTTTTAAACATGACAAACAAAACGTCAAAATTCAAAATTCTATCTCGCATTCTCCTTGCGGCTCGCCAGCCTCGCTCTGTCGCTTACCTCTCTTCTTCAGTCACTCTCTCGAGCTCGAACTGCACCTCCGCCACCATCACCTGTCTTCTTCAGTCACTTTCCTCTTCTGTGCCGTGGCTAGTTATACGTATATGTTTGGCGACGCCGCGACGGGCCGACGAAGTGAAGCTCTTACAACTTCGGTAAATGCTCAAGTTCAGTAAAAAGTTGAGTGATTTGGAGAGTGTATCTGGTCTTTGTGCAGCCTTTGTTTGTTTTCTTTGACATCCAGTTATTATAATTGTTCATGTTCAGTAACAAGTTGGAATTCGGAAGGACCGAATATCTAGACTATTGAAGGTTCTGTAGTATATATGTTGTTTTGCCTGATTGTCTCTTTCTTTAATAAATTGATTCCTGATTCAATTAGTTAGTTATAACTAAAAATGAAAGTCAATAACCTTGGTGAAGATCCTAAGAAAAGTTATACGTATATGTTTGGATGAGAAGTTTTTTCAAGTTCCATGTTAATTGCAGTTATCGGAACATAACTCATTCATAAGAAAGACTTAAAACAAAACTCTGTTCAGAAAGTAATTAATGTTACTTTGCCTTGCTGACTGGTAGGACTTGTCTTTTCTGTTTTACTGTTGCAAGTTTTAATAACAGAGTTATGTCTATTAAAAAAATGAGTGATTGTTTAGAGAGTTGTTAAAAACTAGAATATTTTTCTTGGTATGACGGAACAAGGGAGCTACTACCTTATTCGGTAGTGTTATTGCAATTGAATAACCATTCTGTGTATTAACTTTTCTGATCTTTGCGTATTGTTGAGATAAAAATATCCTTTCTGACTGTTGGGACTTGCCTTTTTTTATACCCTCCTTCTCTTTGTCTAATTTGCGTTTCAGATGTTTCTCCTTATGTTGGACTCCGTTTTAATAAGCAATTGTACTGCTTTGTAACGGGGAGTTCCCTACCTTTGGCGATTGCCAATATTTATCAAAAAAAAAATATAGTCATACAGTAACATTAATGAACAATGTTGATCTAATCACAACAAATTAAATGGTAGTGAGAATGGTGAGCTTGAAGCTAAATTGTGACTGCATCTGTTGTGATAGACTCGGGTAGCATGGCGTTATCAATAGGCAACAGCTGCCTTCTTAGAATTCATTCCAAGAAAATATTTGGAACAGAGAGTTTTCAAGAGATGTATGAGATGGCGCTAGTTACTGTCGAATGTTAATTGTGCTGAAAGTTTGTTGGCTCTCTACAGCGTACATGAACATGAGATGGAGGAATTTTATTTTCTGGTGTTGTTTGTGACATTTGTCTGATGACTTGGTGCTACGCTTAGTTCTGTTGATGATTTTATGTAAATTTCTTGTTTGCAGCGTTCGTGGCAAAGTTTATGAGCATCTAATGGCTGGCTACACAACCTCTCTGAGCATCTATGCTGTATATTTCCTGAAGGAGTAACAGAAGGAGCATTTTGCTGAAACATTTGTGACTAAAAATGTTTTGACTATTAAATAATTGTTTTGGAACATCATTCATCGCTGCTCACTCCTAGTTTGATATAATTAGTCTAATGTGTGATGTAAATAGTCTAATGTTTGAAATACCCCAAACCTAAGTATGCTAAGTAAACATCAAGTTATGATGTAATAAGGCTAAAACATGCCTTAGAAACATTGGTAGACAATTTAAAGCAAGAAAAACACAAGAAAACGCCATAAGGGCAATTTAGGCAAAAATGTGCTCTAAGCTTGGAGTGACTTTGATTAGCACCCAAATATCATTATAAGACCTTATTAACATGCTAATAGACATGTTAAATCAGTTACCAAAGAAAACCAAGCTCAAAAACAAGCTTAAACACAAAATGTGCTTTAAGACTCCTTAAAGCACCTTTTTGAGAAATTGTCTTAGAAATGAGTTTTGAGTGGCTAAATGCCCATGATTACATCTTATTCAACATGTGTACTAATTAGTATCACATTAGGAAGCCTAAATCAATGGGAAACTAAAAATTTCACAAATTTGTGCACTAATTTGTGAATAGTGCCAAATAGTGCCTAGTTTAAGTCTTTAGTCAACATAAGTCAATAAATTGGTCAACAAAGACCAAAAGTCTCTTATTAATAAAGGGGGGAACGGTTTTGAATGGTGACTTACCATGAGGATCCAGCACATTAAGGAAAAGGAGGAAAAGAGAGAAACGTTACTATTTGCCTTTTTATACAAAATATCTTCTTTTAGCCTACCTCTCTCCTCTCTTCTTCATTTCTCTTCTTCCCCACCGATTTTTCTTCTTCTTCTCAGTTCTAAAGCCGTCCAAGCAGCACCCATGGCACCACCACCTTCATTTGTCCACCAAATGTTCATCTTAGCTCCAAATCAAAAACTAAACACATATTATTCTTAGTTAGGTCAAGCTCTTGCTTCCTATCTTTTCAAAATTGGAAAAGCTTCAATTTGGAGCCATGGGAAATCGCCATTGAAGGGGGAAAAACTAGCTTGAGGTGTAACGCCCCGGTTTACCACCACCATTTACTTAGTCTTTTTTTTATTCTTTAGAGACATGTTATAACTGAAATAACATCATTAGCTTGTATTAAACATGCGTCAGTTTACAAAAGGTCCCCTATTACTATCACCGGGGGTTACCGCCACACTTACTAAAGACTAGTAAGTGTAAGGCTACTTACCACCACCACCCCTACGTTAGCTATCTTACAAAGCTGTTCTACTACCAAAAGAGTGACACAACCAACCCGTCACTTTACACCTTAGAACCCAAAAGACCCCTTCCAGCCAACCACTAAGTTAGCTCCTACTCCTATTTTACACCAAAAGTAAAGGGGTATCAAAAGGCTATTACATAACTAGTATCTAACACGGGACTATTTCCATATACTCGTACACAGTGGAAACATCATGAGTGATAGACTGACTGCTGCCATTCTCCGGGTGCCTAAAACCTTGTATCTTCTTGTTCCACTCCTCAAATACTATCTCGGTGACCCCAGGTGAATACTTCTACAATAGGTGACAAACATGAAAATATAGAAAGTATCGGTAGACTCATCCTCAGTGCAGAGTAGGTGACCATCCCAGTTACCCTGAATTCACAGAATCCACATACACGGGAAAGTACAAACAAATAAAATCAGTAAAAACTGAGTAACACTACCACACCCCGTAAAAACTTATTTTCTCTTTAAAACCTTTGTTTCCAACAAATTTTAACAATTATAACAAATCAGCATAGATCACACACCATTTACCTGTACCAAGAATTATCAAGAGATAATTAATATCATATACAAGATATTTCCAAATGAAGTCCACCACCACCACCACCCACCCTATGTCCTTAAGTGTGCACACCCCCCTATTGAAAACTTCTGCCCAATAGGAGTAGATCATAGTGGCAGCTCCACTTCATTAGTAGGAGCTTATATTGTTGCCGAAACATCGGCTTGGCCTTAAAGGCTCTCACAAGAGGAATAGCCTTAGGATAACCATGATATCAACATCACACAATACTTTCCACCACCACCATAAGTGGTTATCCTTAAACACATTTACAAACCATGAGTAAGATATCATAAACAAGCTTAACCCAAGCAACACAAGTAGTAATTCACACATAAAGCCCACACACTTATGGAATCACCTTGATAACATCATAATAATACCATTCAAGCTTCAATACACCAGAGAATCAAACAATTTCCAAGAAACCACCTTAAAAAGCTTAAAATCTCATTTTTGAACAAAATCACTATTTACCAACTTAAATAACTTCCCAAAGGAGTCTCGGTCTAAAATTTTAACCATGCTCCTATATCCACAACACAAGTATCTCCAAAAAATTGCAGCTCAAGTTAAATTCGGAAACTCATTCAACCACTCAGAAAAGCTTAAAGCACATTTTCTCATTTTTAGCTTCCTTACCTTGTCTAACCGACTTAAATATCTCCATTCGACTTGATGTTTCAACCATAACCTTATATTCACTATTCAATACTCCCCTAAAAATTTTATCTCAAACCCATGTCGGAAACCCATCCAAACAATTCCTAAAGCTTAAAGCTCATTTTTCTCCATTTTCAAAGTTCCCTAGAGTTTTCCTACTTCCCAACCTTATTTCGACTTGATTTTCTAGGATGTTCACTAACTATTCATCCCTAGTTTACTGTAAAAATTTTAAGAAAATATAAGATAGGATTCGTAGGTAACCAAATAGAATGACTTAAGAAAGAAAATAAGCTTTAAAGGGTGAAAGTGATGTGCATAGATGTTACCTGTCCTCTCCTAGCCATTTTGGTGTTCTTCTACCTTGATTATAGGTTGCTTGAACTCAAAATATCCACCAACCAGGTCGCCCACCTTGGATTTTGGCTTCCACTCCTTAAACTAGCATTTTTCCTTGATTTTAGCTTAATTACTATCTTAGATTTGTGTTTCCAATGGAGGAGTGTTGTTGCCTAAGCTCCAATGGTGTTTTCTAGCTTAGGAGAAACAAGGTAGATGAATAAGAATGTCCACCTTGCTCACCTACCATGGCCGACCTCCACCCCCCCTTTTATACTAAAATTTCATCCTTATCTTTAAATTTGTAATCATTACTTCTAGAATTGTCCCTAGCCATTGATTTGTTTCAAGTGTCAAAAACCAATCCTAACCATCCATACATAACCGCCCTTGAATGGATAAGGAGGGAGCAAGTTGCCTTGATCATCATTACAAATAGTAAGGAGGTGTGAATAGTGGTGAATAGTAACCGAGATATTTTCTCTCCTTTCCTTGATATTTTCAGCCACCACCTTAGGCCATGTTTGGCTTGAGCTTTTCATGGGTATTAAGACTATATATGTAGGTATGTTAATACTAGTGTGGGTTATCAAGTTTCAGGAATTTCCTCGGGTCACTTCTGAGCTCTCCCGAAGCCTCGTTTGCCCAGAACCACTAAATACTGAAAAATGTAACTAGAGTGTCTTATATTAAAAGAAGAAAGATATGGTTGTTTCTTCCCTCAAAACACTCTCAAAAGTATCTAACACACTTCCTAAGGTTGATAACCACTCTCAGTTCCTGAGGAATTTAGTAATTTTCGGGAATTTCAGAAATCCCGCGAAACTAAGGTTTACCGGGTGATACTCCGGGAACTAGGGTTTCTAATGTTCACCATGCACTTCCAACTAATTATAACCTTCTCCATCTTTAGAAATTAGGGTTCCCTAAGGTTTACAGTTAAGTAAGGTCCTAATCACAGTTTAAGAAATTTGGGGTATTACATGAGGTGTTCATTATCTTCTCCATTCATTCAAGGTAAGGAAAATGTAAGAAAAACTAAGTTTCCACCACTTTCCCTTCATAACCGAAAATTACCTTCTCATGGGACCTTGTTTTATCCCTTGTTCTAGCTTGATTCTATTCTCCAAAGACTTGAGGAGGTCTTGCCTTGCTTCATTATGAAAGCCATTCCAAAATTCAAAGGTAAACATACACTTTTAAGCTTTAAAACACATATTTTAACCTAAGGATGAATTCTATGAGTTTAGGCATATTGCTTAGTGCTCATTAGATTATTTGAATGTGGATTAGAACATTGGCAAGAGGATTGAAGTCCTTGCCGAAATTCAGTCAAGAAAACCTAAGGAGGAAAGTAAGAGAAGCTTGAGAAAAATAAGGTAAATTGCTTACCTAATGGTGGTCTAAGGTTTTAAGGGATGAGATTTAGATAAGTACTAATGTAGCTTAAGGCTTACATTATGTAATGGGTTATATATACTAGAAAAAAGGAATTGAACAAGCTTTTGAACTTGTGACTAAGGAGCCAATGGAAATGAGTTAGTAAGATAAGTATAAGGTGATTTATGAGAACACTTATATTGCTATGGGAGCATTGTTGTGTGTATTTACAGGTTGAAAGCTATTAATGTGGGAAATTCAGTGTTTAAGTTTAAGTCATTTAAGGGCCTAAGAGCCATGTCATTTAAGATCCTTAGTGCTATGCAATTTAAGATTATTGCACTATATTGAGTTTGTTGTGAATGAGTTGATTTGGGTAAGAACATATGATGAGAAAGGATATAATGAGTGTGAGATGGTTGAATGAGAAAACAATGCATATGGGCATGGTAATATACTAGAGGAGCTATGGCAAAATTTGAGTAGAAAACAAAGTGTTTAAGTGGTGGTTGTGAGTTAATATGACCTAGGATTTACTAGGAGTCATTAAAGGAAATTTGAGTGGAAATGAGTTAACAAAGGTATTCTTGAGGATTTGAATGACCTAGGGTTGTCTAGGAGGAATTAGAGGATTGGTTGGGTGTATTAAACACACCAAAATCATGTTATGAGGAATGAAAGGACTTGAGCAAAAATCTGGAGGAAATGATGTATAATGTTTTAAGATGATTTAGATATGAACTAGAGAATATAGCAATGAGAAATCTTGGTAGCTTGTGTAAGTGGTGAAGATGCTAGTGGTGGAGTAATAAGGTTCTAGTTTGGATGGTAATGAGTGGACTTGGGTGATGGAAGTGAAAATTGTAGGAGAATGTTGTAAATTGTCAAGGAAAAAGACTAGGAATGTATAAGGGTGTTTAACCATGAACATGCTGAGTTAATTGAGTAAAGGAGATAGAAATGTCTAAGGAGGGTGTAGGATGGTCAAGGTAAGTGAAGGATAATGTTAAGGTGTTAAGAGGGTGGAAAGAAATGTATAGGTATGTTCAAGAGTTTAGGAGTGATGAGTAACAAATGGAAGGGAGAGAAATTTGTGCATGGAGATGCAAGGTAACCTTGGAAAGTTTAGTAAAGGAAAGGTGGATGATTAATGATGTTTGAGGAGAGTTATATTGGTTGAAAGGAAACACTAAGGTTAGTTGGAGTTTAAGACAAATTTACATATTAGAAGTGTAAGGAATTAAGTTATAAGTGTTAAGAATTTAGTAAGAACTTGAGTAAATGATCAAGGAATTTAGTATGAGTTTGATGGATGAATTAGGAGGGTTTTAAGGTGCTAAAATGATGTTAAAATATGCTAGAATACTTGAGGAGAGGTTAGAAAAAGATTGGATAAGAATTGAGGTTGAACAGAGGTCAAAAACTACATTCTGGACACATTTTGTGTAACACCCCATCCAACAACAAACACATAACAACAATTTGCAGCGGAAAATATACTTCATCACATTACTTAACTTGTTGGTGTTACACGCCGTTAACCACCCACGTGGCTAACAAGGCTATTACATATACATTGTACCGGTCTGATGGACTAGATCCCCGAGCGACTACACATTACTGACCCTTCCTTTAACAATAGAAACAACATACACCTTCCAACTGTACCGAGTATTCACAAACTAATGCCGATAACAATTTCGGTCTTACTACACCTACTGTATATACAATTTAAATGATTACCCATGTACAACGACTACCCCGTCCTACTCTTGAACGGCTTCCAGCTCTTTGTACCTGAAATAGGAAAAGAAGAGAAAGGGTGGCCCCCAAGGGGCTCAGCACCTTTGCTGGTATGGTAATCCCGCAGCCCGCATGCTACCGGGCCACGCACAACTAATTGTTGTCTTAGCATGCGGTTGATTATATTTAAATCATGCATGCAACTATAAACACACAACACATAACATTCCGCCTCAATGGGCTCAACAAACATATAACACATCCCTACTTGATAAGTCACTCATGGTATTCCTTACCCCTAGAGTGTTTCTCCTCTAATGGAGCTACTTCCTTAATAGACGACACTTACCCATTAATCGGGTTATCCTTAAACGCCTCTTATCACAAACTGGGATTCATATCCATGATCCTCATACTCCACATTTTACAACATATAACATACACTACATAGCAACACTTTTCACGTTACAACGTGCCCATAACAACATCGCAATCGAAATTGCATTACAACAACAACACATAACATAACGGGAACGGTTCTCTTAGGGACCGACCAAAAACATTGTTAATTCACTGGTGAGCCTAGAGAATGATGTCACCCTCATGATAAGCTCGTTATACTACACTCATTACCGTCCTAATAGTCGGACGAGTAACTTAAGTTAAGATGGTTCGGGTTTTGTGGCCCGAACACACCACACAAACACATGTTCCCCCTAAACCGATCATAAGTCAGAATAGCTAAGCTTTGGAGTAAGCTAATGGGAGATCATAACCCGTGAGGGAAACAACCATAACAGAGAGAAGGGTAAGGCTAAAAGGACACCCACTCCCAAACAACGCGCGACCGGCCTAACCGGATTCCTCACCACTGTTAGTACATTCTTACTTTTAGATATTAGTTAGAACCCCACTATGGAGTATATCACATCTACACACCATACAGTATTACAACTGGGTTAGACATACAAGGGAGATCCCTACATTCACATACAAATATCACACACTTAACACACGCATATCTGTGGTTAGAACGCCCCAAGGTTTGGGTCGTTTAATCCGAATACCGAACTCTCATGTGATCCTAGACTCAGTTAACTAAGGTTTAACACCTTCGAGGTTAAATGGTATCGGAGTTGAACACGCCCCATATATGAATTACTGTAAACTCATTACATGTTTTATCTTACAACGTGGCAAACATACAGAAAAACACATTGACATACAAGCCGGTGTAATCCGGTAGGACACAGGTTGCAAGAAAACCATACCTGTCACCGGAGTCCACTTTATCATGTCCACTTATGTTCCTCGAGCAATTCTCGAACAACTGATAACATTACATGTACTTTTATTAACATCGGGGTAACATGATTGTTTAAAGTCTAATGCTTATAACTTTTCCCCGTTAACTTAGTTACATAACTTCACACTTTAACTTGTTTTACTTTTACATTTTAATACAACTTTTCCCCCACTAAATTGTCATTATTACTCGCTTAACATGTCCTTAAAAACCTTATAACCTCATTACTTAATAATCCCCATCATCCTATAACCTTAAACAATTTTTTTTTACATACTTTGGGCCGTCCGACCCACCGTCCGACCCACAACTGGGTCAGACCGTTCCCGAAACTTTTCCCGTCTTTTAAATACACCTGTCCGACCCATGTCCGACCCAACCATCTGGGTCGGACCATTCCAGAGACTTAGAGCACACATGTCCGACCCTGTCCGACCCAAGACCTCTGGGTCGGACCATTCCAGAAACTCCAACGATTGAATTAACAAGGCTGTCCGACCCACCCTGGGTCGGACCACTGGGTCGGACAACATCAGAAATTGTCAAAAACTTGTCAAACTTTCTCCAAACTTTTCCTCAAGCCTCCTAATGTGTTCTAACATCATTTGGCACACCAAACACACCTTTAGCCATGTACTAAACTCTTTAAATCACACACCAAAATCATCTTATCATTCACAAATTTCTTACAAGATTCCTAGCACTTGGAATGTTTTCTCCTTAAGATTTCTAAGTGGTATTTCACCTATAATGACCATTATACCAAGGTGTTTCCTCTACACCTTAACATCATCTCCCAAGCATCCTTTCTTTCTAAACAACTCCTTGATCATCTTTACAAGTTTATAGCTTCCCATGCAACAAATCACTTCATCCTCTTTTCACCAACAATACACAAGTCTTAAATACAATCTCACCATGAATCTTGAAATGTCCCAAAGCATTCTTTTACATTCTAAATCCTCTAGAACATTGCCTAAGCCCTTTTTACATCTTTAAACACCATGATACATGTTTCTTCCACTAGTTGAACACTTAACCATTTTAAACATTTCCTAACTCACCAAACTCATTTTAAACCCTTAGAACTTCTTGTTTATTACCTAAATTTTGACATGAACTCTCCTAGAACATTACTAAACCAAGACACATTGTCTTCACCATCAACACACCAAGAACACTAAAATCCATCAAACACCTTAACACACTTCACAAACACATTTAGCACACATCACAATATAGTGCATAAACTTAAATTGCATGGCACTTAGGCCCTTAAGGCATAAATCATAAACAGAATTTCCCACATTGTATTTGCCTTTGACCTGCAAGTACACTCAACAATACATATGCCTTTTACTAAGCCCTTGAGAGCATTCTTCTAAGTCATTTTCCCTTGGCTCCTTAAATCATTTTCATAAGCAATTAAGCTCATTTCTCCTAAGACTTTTAACCACATTAGGTTAGCACACTTACCTCTTTTCCTCACAAACTTCTTTCTTGTTTCCTTGACTAAATTGGCAAGGCTTTTAGTTGCTTGTCAACTTCTAAACATTATACAAATAAATAAGTATACAAGCTTTAATCTCATCTCATTGTAAACCCTAGTTACATATATCTTACACACATTAAGGTAATTGTTTTACCTTTGGAATTGGAAGAGAGCTGAATAAGTATCAAGAGAGGACTCCTCCTAGCCCTTGGAAGATTCAAATGAGGCTAAAACAAGCAAGGTAAAGACACCATTGTGAGGTGAATTTTCGACACAAAAACATGAAGGAAACATCATTTTCTTTGAGTTTCCTTACCTTGAAGCAAAGGAGAACAAAAATGTGAAAAGGTGAGCTCAAGCTCCTCCCATGGTGATTCCTCTTGGCACCGAAATGGAGCTCTTGGGATTTTGAAAGGATAGGAATGAAGAGCTTGATGAGACAAAGAGAATGGTGGTGTTTGTTTTTTATTTGGGTAAGTGAGCTAGGAAATATTGACAATGGAAGATGGAGGTTGATGGTGGTGCTGTAGCAAACCATAGAAGAGAGCAAGAAGGGAGGAAGAAGACATGTGAAATGAAGGGAAATGAGAGAATGAAGGTAAGTTGTTTAGATATTTAAGTAAAGTAACTATTTACTTTTGCTATTTTTTCTATCTTATCAATTAACAAGGGGATGAGTCATACCATATAAGAAAACCGGCCCCCTTTATTATGTAAGGGGTATTTTAGTCTTTATTTGCCAATTTAATTACTTATAATAACATATGTTACAAACTAGCTTATTTTAGTTACTATTCACTAAAACAAGGCACATAGATGTGAAATTTTTGATTTCCCATTGATATAGACTTCCAAATGTGATACTATATAGTACACATGTTAATTAAAGAGTAATGATGGACATTTAGCCATTCAAAACTCATTTACAAGACAATTTTTCAAAAACGTGCTTTAAGACTCCTTAAAGCACTTTTTGTGTTTTAACTTGTTTTCAAGCTTGGTTTTCTTTGGTAATTGATTTAATATGTTCATTAACATATTTATAAGGTATAATTATGACCATTAGGTCTTATACAAATTTATCCCAAGCTTAGAGCACATTTTTGCTCTTATTGACTTTAAGGTATATTCTTGTGTTCTGGTTGGTTTAATTGTCTACCAAGGTTTCCTAAGGACTTAATTTGCCTTATTATATCATAATTGAATATTATTAAGTCTTGGTAGGCTATTTGGGTCCCAACCAAGTTCACTCCAAGCTTAGAGCATGTTTTTTTTTGCTCAAGCTATGTCTTAGTGCTTTATTGCATTTTACTATGGTTTAAATTGTTCACTGATGTTTCTAAGGCACTTTTTAGCCTTTACATACCATAGTTTAAATGTTTAACAACATATCAAGGTTTGGGGTATTTCAATCTACCCCCCTTAAAAGAACTTCATCCTCGAAGTTCACACTTCCCACACAACATTAGATTAGAACACAGGAGTCACTTGGAAATAAACTTCCATAACCAAACATACTTTACATCACAACCTCGGACTTAACGGTCCGGGTACACATACACATCCATACATAACATAACATACTCACATGATAACCTCGGACTCAATGGTCCGGGTATCTTAACAATATTGGCACATACATAACAACCCTTGGACTCTCTGGTCTTGGGTAACATAACAACATTTAGACACATAGGTCTTGATAACATAACAGCCTTTAGACATATAGGTCCATGTAACACAACAACATTTAGACTCATAGGTCTTGATAACATACGCTTTTGGAACTCAAGGTCAAAATAATATTTATTACACATACCACACAACATGGCATAGCATGTATAACAATAAAAAATATCTTTTATATACACTGTGATCCCGCAGAACCCGGTCGCGATGGACACCTTTCGTCCCCGTTCCTTTGGGAGATCAAAACAATCACTTAAATTTAATTTTTTTTCCTTGTGAGGTTAAGTAAGAGAACTTTAATTATGTAAAGCATCTATCGACGTTTTATAAATACCAATTCAAAATCCTTTTGAAAACACATACAACTCCAAGTCCAACTTATGCTCCTTTCTTCTTTTCTTAGCGTGGTTAGTTGTGACCACTTATAGGGAGCTTCAAGAGTCATCCAACCCTGATGTGATCAGCATCAGTGTTGAACTATCCTTCCACCCCAATTTGTGTTCGGCTTCCCTCGATCGCATGTAAATCAAGTTCCACTTCCCACTTCATTTTCAAGCATCAGATAAATCACTCATTTCCAATTTTCTATCTTTTTAATCATTCTAATCATGATCATATTTAATCATTCTAATCATGATCATAACATCTCCGAGGGATAGAACTCCGTCTATCAGTTACCTCCACTCACCTTAATCCTGTTGCCTAGGGAATCTTATTCTCGCTAGGTTCTATGTCGGTTTCATACCCTTTCATGAATCACTATATAGTATATATACACATATATTTTATCAAAATACAACACACAGTTTCACATTTATACACTGTCGGGGTTTGTTCCCCGGGAGTTTCTCTACTCCCCACACTTGTACTATCACACACAACTGTTAACAAATAAACACACTTATCACAATGGTATTCGCATCTTTGTGCGCAATTACCACAATTAAACCATGAATGAATGCGTATGTTTACGTAACACACACACCAATCATCAAAACAAATTATTTTGTGCTATGCACAATATAGGTCACGTACACTACGTACACTTGTACGGTAATACACACTAAGTGGTTTTGCGCTCTACCCCCCTTAAAAGGGATTACGCCCACGTAATCAATCACTTAATCATTGGTTTAAAAAGTTCTACCGTCGTGAAGTGTTTTAACTTCCACGCGGTCTATTATACAATGCATCTGATTAGAGGATCTTAACCATATCGGCGGTTTAGTCCCTAAACCAAGAATTCTCATTGGAGTTTGCTTAAACTCTTAACTAGTTTCGGTTCTGGCCTGTGAGGCTTCTAGGCGTTAATATTTAGCCATTTACTCATATTCGCTATTCACGTTGTACATTTGAACCACTGGTTCACTAGCGTCTGCTGCGCAACTCTGACAACTGTAGGGCTTAGTTTGCCCCATTCATTGTTCTCACTGTATTGTACATCTCCCAATTATTACCTTTATCTTGGTAACAATGGTTTCTCAACCGACGCGTGGTATCTCTTACCGTGAGCGAATTCGGTGAGTTATAAACTTTCTATGCACTTCCATAATAATTGACTGTATATACTGTTACGTATTTCACAATGATTGACTTGATTCTTCCGACTTACTGTACCATCTAATGTGTAGTGCTCTCTCGGTTATTTCCCACACCTGAGGTATATTCCATACCGATATTTGGTATTTAGTGCTGCTGTAGTCACTTACTGTTAATCATGTCTTCACATTTGGTTTTGTACATGTATTCTTTCATTGGTGCGGCCTTGCATTTCCTATGCATCGGCCATTATAACATTATTCCTCCACAATTAATATGTTTCCAATTCCTAGCTATCCCACTTGATCATTACTGTGCAAGTGCAATACCAAAACACTCAGTCATACAGAGTGCAGAGGCGTAAACTCTTGACAGCAAATCTCTCATGTGATTCGCAACGGAATTCACACTGTGTTTCACTGAGATTCTGATCTCGTAATACTGGCTACTGGCTTACTGCCTAGTTGTTTGGTACCACTTATTGTTGTATCTCTATTGGGTTTAACTCGTAACTGTGCTTAGTTGCCATATTATCGTTTAACAATACTTATACAACGGTCGCTTACTGCGCACCGTGTTCCTTGTATAACATTAACTTACATGGTATTTACTGTCACATTAACTTCCACACATATACTTACATGATTCGTATTATGGTTCATCACTCATTTGGATGGCTACTGAATGCTCGTTGAGCATTGATCATTCGACTCACAAGCCGGCATTATTCAGCTCGGTGTTTCACTTTATACACACATACCTCTAAACTAACTGCTCTCTTTCAATAATAATATCGTCCATCCTTAACATATTTCTTGAGCTTGGTCCACATAACTACCGCTCCTGCGGTCTCACGATATCGAGAGGTATCCCCACTCTTAATGTAGTGGTTCGTTCTCCGCTCTATTTACTCGTACAACACAAACTTTTGCAATTGATCAAATCTACATATCACACCTTATTTGTGGCTTATAAGCCTTATTTGCCTTGAGCTGCGCTCATTGTAGGCTGTCCACATACATGTACTTCTCTGTACCACTTTACATAGTTTGGATATCATATTGAGCTCCATGACAAGGTCGTTGCATCACGTTTCCTTTCATGGGATGCCCCTTAGGATTGTCAGTCCGTCTCCTGACAACTTATGTCTAAACTGGGTGTTAGTTTCAACCCTTGTGTTTCTGTCACGTTATTTCGTGCAACAATTGTTGATGCGAACACTCTTTAAGGATTGCTCCTGGGTGTTACCAAGTTATGCCATTACATCTGGTTCGCACATATTGGTATACTCAGTTAGTCACGCCGTTTGCGTTCTTAACTGGCTTATTATCTTCTTCTATGAAGATCAACACTTCCTGGTAGTGTAGGTACTCATTCTGGGAGTTTCATCCCGTTCATTGGACACCAATGTGTCCACATTAGGCATTTGCCTTGCCATGTACAGGCTGGGTCTCCGTTCTAGCTATCATGTTTATCCCTGAGGATCCTTAAGACGTATACGATGTCTTTACATTATAGTTAGTGCACTTCGCACCTTCTGACTCTTAAACATTTCCTTGAAAGGATTCATTAATTCCTTTAGTCTCGTTAACTTAACTGAGTTCCTTTACTTCAACCATTCATGGTAATCCTTAGCTCTTGTTTGACTTACACTGCTGACCGTAGTACGGAGTCGACTACTTCCCGTGTTTCGGACTCTACTCGTATACATATGTGGGGTACCCTACTGATACATTGCTACTTACCCAACTAACCCATAAGTAGGTCTGTCAGGCCCACAAGCTCCTATCGGAGTGCGGTCATCCCACATTTCAGTTAGTACACTCGTAGTGTTTGTCACACGCCTAGGTGAAGTATTTTGTTGTCAACTCCCTTATATTGTCCCGTGACAATATGCATTCCGTGCTTCCCGAATTTAATCAAGGGAAAGTCTCTCCACTATTGTATCTTTATCAACTGCCCTTGGCTTTACTGGTTTGGTTTAGAAAAAGGCTAGAAAGAAGTGTTGGTTTGAAAGAAAATCTGGTTTTGAAAGAAAAGAGTTTGAAATAAATCTGAGTTTAAAGAAAAATTCTCATGGTTTTACAATGCCTTCTTTCCTTAACCAAACCTAGCTTCTTGCTGTCTGGTGTACGTCCAATTACAAAGGTTAGGCTGTTAAGCCCTTCCACAGTTATGATGATCTCGCTTAACTTCATGGTACTTTACCAAGTACTTTGTATAGCAAGTGCGCCATGCTAACTGGCTATTGGTTCAACACATACCGGTTGTGGTATTGTTTTTACCCGCACTGTCATCAGTGGCCTTGTTGGCCCTCACTTGATTTTACAGTCTTAACAATTGACCTTTTAGGCGACTTCTCACTATACTCATGCGATAGTCATTAACTAGGGTGTTTCCCATTTCTGGAGACCCCCTTTTCTTTTGTATCGCTTTCTCCTCGTAGCCCGTTCCACACATTAGTCGTGGTTACTGAGACTTGTCTCTTGTTTGGGCACTACGTTGTAGTTCCTTTGTCGGTTGGTGTACCGTTGGTGTACTTTTTTAACAACTGTAGTCCCGTAGACACTCGTCTCGGGTTCTATTACTTCACTTCTTGTCTGTTGCACGGTTGGTGCGTTGCAAGCTGGTTGTTCTCGACTGCTCGGCATGTCGACCCAGGTTGCCGGAAATTCCATTCTCCTGTGCATAGGTTTTTTCATTCCTTGGTATAAAATGTGGTTAACATTGTTCAAATGGAAACCGTCTCCGGGATTCCCAGTTTTCGGGACCTACCGTATGACAGGTTCTCCGTACCTTTAGAGGTATTTAACAACAGCCAGATCGGGTATTCCCGAGTAAGAGAGGACTTCCATCTCCCTGGCGTTCCTTCCCAAGTTATAGAACAGGGATTGTGGAGGGCGGGTTGGACACTATAGGTTTCCAGTACACACTGGTTACTCCTAACTAGCGTATCTCTCACGCTATCACTCAACCCTTAACCCAAAGTACTAAAATCCTAACTCGGTACTTCCTAAGCTCGGTAATTCAGTCATCAGAGCGACACTTCGCTCTGATACCACTTTTTTGTAACACCCCATCCAACAACAAACACATAACAACAATCTGCAGCGGAAAATATACTTCATCACATTACTTAACTCGTTGGTGTTACACGCCGTTAACCACCCACGTGGCTAACAAGGCTATTACATATACATTGTACCGGTCTGATGGACTAGATCCCCGAGCGACTACACATTACTGACCCTTCCTTTAACAATAGAAACAACATACACCTTCCAACTGTACCGAGTATTCACAAACTAATGCCGATAACAATTTCGGTCTTACTACACCTACTGTATATATACAATTTAAATGATTACCCATGTACAACGACTACCCCTTCCTACTCTCGAACGGCTTCTAGCTCTTTGTACCTGAAATAGGAAAAGAAGAGAAAGGGTGGCCCCCAAGGGGCTCAGCACCTTTGCTGGTATGGTAATCCCGCAGCCTGCATGCTACCGGGCCACGCACAACTAATTGTCGTCTTAGCATGCGGTTGATTATATTTAAATCATGCATGCAACTATAAACACACAACACATAACATTCCGCCTCAATGGGCTCAACAAACATATAACACATCCCTACTTGATAAGTCACTCATGGTATTCATTACCCCTAGAGTGTTTCTCCTCTAATGGAGCTACTTCCTTAATAGACGACACTTACCCATTAATCGGGTTATCCTTAAACGCCTCTTATCACAAACTGGGATTCATATCCATGATCCTCATACTCCACATTTTACAACATATAACATACACTACATAGCAACACTTTTCACGTTACAACGTGCCCATAACAACATCGCAATCGAAATTGCATTACAACAACAACACATAACATAACGGGAACGGTTCTCTTAGGGACCGACCCAAACATTGTTAATTCACTGGTGAGCCTAGAGAATGATGTCACCCTCATGATAAGCTCGTTATACTACACTCATTACCGTCCTAATAGTCGGATGAGTAACTTAAGTTAAGATGGTTCGGGTTTTGTGGCCCGAACACACCACACAAACACATGTTCCCCCTAAACCGATCATAAGTCAGAATAGCTAAGCTTTGGAGTAAGCTAATGGGAGATCATAACCCGTGAGGGAAACAACCATAACATAGAGAAGGGTAAGGCTAAAAAGGATACCCACTCCCAAACAACGCGCGACCGGCCTAACCGGATTCCTCACCACTGTTAGTACATACTTACTTTTAGATATTAGTTAGAACCCCACTATGGAGTCTATCACATCTACACACCATACAGATATTACAACTGGGTTAGACATACAAGGGAGATCCCTACATTCACATACAAATATCACACACTTAACACACGCATAGCCGTGGTTAGAACGCCCCAAGGTTCGGGTCGTTTAATCCGAATACCGAACTCTCATGTGATCCTAGACTCAGTTAGCTAAGGTTTAACACCTTCGAGGTTAAATGGTATCGGAGTTGAACACGCCACATATATGAATTACTGTAAACTCATTACATGTTTTATCTTACAACGTGGCAAACATACAGAAAAACACATTGGCATACAAGCCGGTGTAATCCGGTAGGACACAGGTTGCAAGAAAACCATACCTGTCACCGGAGTCCACTTTATCATGTCCACTTATGTTCCTCGAGCAATTCTCGAACAACTGATAACATTACATGTACTTTTATTTACATCGGGGTAACATGATTGTTTAAAGTCTAATGCTTATAATTTTTCCCCGTTAACTTAGTTACATAACTTCACACTTTAACTTGTTTTACTTTTACATTTTAATACAACTTTTCCCCCACTAAATTGTCATTATTACTCGCTTAACATGTCCTTAAAAACCTTATAACCTCATTACTTAATAATCCCCCATCATCCTATAACCTTAAACAATTTTTTTTTTACATACTTTGGGCCGTCCGACCCACCGTCCGACCCACAACTGGGTCGGACCGTTCCAGAAACTTTTCCCGTCTTTTAAATACACCTGTTCGACCCATGTCCGACCCAACCATCTGGGTCGGACCATTCCAGAGACTTAGAGCACACATGTCCGACCCAAGACCTCTGGGTCGGACCATTCCAGAAACTCCAACGATTGAATTAACAAGGCTGTCCGACCCACCCTGGGTCGGACCACTGGGTCGGACAACATCAGAAATTGTCAAAACTTGTCAAACTTTCTCCAAACTTTTCCTCAAGCCTCCTAATGTGTTCTAACATCACACCACCAAACACACTTTAGCCATGTACTAAACTCTTTAAATCACACACCAAAACCATCTTATCATTCACAAATTTCTTACAAGATTCCTAGCACTTGGAATGTTTTCTCCTTAAGATTTCTAAGTGGTATTTCACCTATAATGACCACTATACCAAGGTGTTTCCTCTACACCTTAACATCATCTCCCAAGCATCCTTTCTTTCTAAACAACTCCTTGATCATCTTTACAAGTTTATAGCTTCCCATGCAACAAATCACTTCATCCTCTTTTCACCAACAATACACAAGTCTTAAATACAATCTCACCATGAATCTTGAAATGTCCCAAAGCATTCTTTTGCATTCTAAATCCTGTAGAACATTGCATAAGCCCTTTTTACATCTTTAAACACCATGATACATGTTTCTTCCACTAGTTGAACACTTAACCATTTTAAACATTTCCTAACTCACCAAACTCATTTTAAACCCTTAGAACTTCTTGTTTATTACCTAAATTTTGACATGACTCTCTAGAACATTACTAAACCAAGACACATTGTCTTCACCATCAAACAACCAAGAACACTAAAATCCATCAAACACATTCTTATACACAAACTTCACACATTTAGCACTACATCACAATATAGTGCATAAACTTAAATTGCATGACACTTAGGCCCTTAAGATGTATAAATCATAAACACTGAATTTCCCACATTGTATTTGCCTTTGACCTGCAAGTACACTCAACAATACATATGCCTTTTACTAAGCCCTTGAGAGCATTCTTCTAAGTCATTTTCCCTTGGCTCCTTAAATCATTTTCATAAGCAATATAAGCTCATTTCTCCTAAGACTTTTAACCACATTAGGTTAGCACACTTACCTCTTTTCCTCACAAACTTCTTTCTTGTTTCCTTGACTAAATTGGCAAGGCTTTTAGTTGCTTGTCAACTTCTAAACATTATACAAATAAATAATGAGTATACAAGCTTTAAGCTTCATCTCATTGTAAACCCTAGTTACATATATTATCTTAACACATTAAGGTAATTGTTTTACCTTTGGAATTGGAAGAGAGCTTGAATAAGTATCAAGAGAGGACTCCTCCTAGCCCTTGGAAGATTCAAATGAGGCTAAAACAAGCAAGGTAAAGACACCATTGTGAGGTGAATTTTCGGACAACACAAAACATGAAGGAAACATCATTTTTCTTTGAGTTTCCTTACCTTGAAGCAAAGGAGAACAATAATATGTGAAAAGGTGAGCTCAAGCTCCTCCCATGGTGATTCCTCTTGGCACCGAAATGGAGCTCTTGGGATTTTGAAAGGATAGGAATGAAGAGCTTGATGAGACAAAGAGAATGGTGGTGTTTGTTTTTGATTTGGTTAAGTGAGCTAGGAAATATTGACAATGGAAGATGGAGGTTGATGGTGGTGCTGTAGCAAACCGTAGAAGAGAGCAAGAAGGGAGGAAGAAGACGTGTGAAATGAAGGGAAATGAGAGAATGAAGGAAAAGGTAAGTTGTTTAGATATTTAAGTAAAGTAACTATTTACTTTTGCTATTTTTTTTATCTTATCAATTAACAAGGGGATGAGTCATCCCATATAAGAAAACCGGCCCCTTTTATTATTTAAGGGGTATTTTAGTCTTTATTTGCCAATTTAATTACTTATAATAACATATGTTACAAACTAGCTTATTTTAGTTACTATTCACTAAAACAAGGCACATAGATGTGAAATTTTTGATTTCCCATTGATATAGACTTCCAAATGTGATACTATATAGTACACATGTTAATTAAAGAGTAATGATGGACATTTAGCCATTCAAAACTCATTTACAAGACAATTTTTCAAAAACGTGCTTTAAGACTCCTTAAAGCACTTTTTGTGTTTTAACTTGTTTTCAAGCTTGGTTTTCTTTGGTAATTGATTTAATATGTTCATTAACATATTTATAAGGTATAGGTATGACCATTAGGTCTTATACAAATTTATCCCAAGCTTAGAGCACATTTTTGCTCTTATTGACTTTAAGGTATATTCTTGTGTTCTGGTTGGTTTAATTGTCTACCAAGGTTTCCTAAGGACTTAATTTGCCTTATTATATCATAATTGAATATTATTAAGTCTTGGTAGGCTATTTGGGTCCCAACCAAGTTCACTCCAAGCTTAGAGCATGTTTTTTTTTTTTTTTGCTCAAGCTATGTCTTAGTGCTTTATTGCATTTTACTATGGTTTAAATTGTTCACTGATGTTTCTAAGGCACTTTTTAGCCTTTACATACCATAGTTTAAATGTTTAACAACATATCAAGGTTTGGGGTATTTCATTTTGTGTTGGTCCGACTTTGTAAACAAGTACACAAACCCGGACCACACTAAAAACAAGGCAGAGAGTATTGTCCGTGGATGGTCCGGGTTTATAACCCAGTACACATACCCGGACCAGGTGAAAAACATGGCAGAAACGTAGTTAAAGAGTTGGTCCGAGTTTACAACTTCGGACACAAACCTGGACCACTCTAAAAAGACTCCAGAAAGTTGAAAAGTGGGGTTTTAAGGTTGGGACTTGTTTGGTAATGATATTATAAGATTGTTAGGACATAATTAATGACATATAATGGTCATTAGGGGCATAAACAAGCTTAAGAAATAATGAGAAGTAAAGGACTTATGAGATTAAGTTTAAGCTACAATGACTAAGTGGTGTTTAGTTGGAACTCATTAGAGATGATATGAGTTAGGTTAATTAAAAGTAAATAACCACCCGATTCGATTAATGTTTTAGGGTTTGAGAATTTGGACTCCGGAGGAGAGTAAGCAACCGAACGACCAACGGTGAACGGTATGGTTTTCTTGTGACCTGCTTGCTAACGAGGTGTCCCTCGGCTTGTGTGCTATTTGTTTTTGTGTGCCCAATAAACAATCAAGCATGCAACCGGAATATTATGTTTATTGTATTGTTGTATGATGTTTGAAAACTAACACAACTTACCGTGAGAACTTACTAACTACAATTAGTAAACAATTGTGTGAGAACAAGGAACACTTCCTAATATTAGTTTGTTAATAACCGAAAGACGTTTTACCAACAAACATTGTCTTGAGACTTCTACTAACTGGAACTTGGGGGGAGTGAGGAATCCGGGACTGACTCCGGTCATGCATGTTAAGGAAAGGGGGTCGGTATCTAAAGCAGATCCGACTTCCGCTTAAGGACTTGTCTTCGGACTTGTTGTCTAGGGTCAAATGTCGGCTCAGCTACATTGGATATCCAGTCCAAGGTAGGAGGCATTAAGATGGTGCGGTAGGATCACCTAAATCATAAATTTTAAGATAAGTTGTTTATTCAACCAATGAAGTTAATAGCTCATTGGCTAGGGTTGCTTTTGACCCGACAAAAATAAACATTGAGATAAGATACAATCATTTCTATTTAAAGAACAGTTTGTATTCTAAGACTGAGATAAGCTACAACCATTTCTATTTAAAGAATGGTTTGTTTTCCAAGACTAAGATAAGGATTAAGATTGTGCATCTAATCAACCTCCATGCTATCGACAATTAGTCATCGTAGCCACGTTAGCTTGGGCCATGAGAGGATCGTACCAGCAATTTGCTGACCCCCTTTGGGGGCTGTTTTTATTTCGCAGGTGAACGTCAGAAGGCGACCGTCACGAGAGTAATATGGGGTAGATGTATTACGGGTTTAAGTGCGACCTACGAGTTGTGCATGTACTCTCGTATGGTAATTCGAGTTAGTAAGTTGTATAGGATGTGAGGAGATTGTAAGATTGTTATGTAATTTGGTTAAGGCTTGTAAGTAATAAAGTTCGGTATATTCGAGTCCATCAGACCGTAGCTAGATCTTGGAGATTTTAATTTGCCTAGTTGGTCACGTGGGTGACTAACGACGGTAACGCCAAATGTTGTAAGGAATCCGCTGCTAAGTTAATATAAGTGATTGGAGGTTTATGCGATAAATATGGCTTTATGAGTTGGGGTGTTACAATGTTTGAGTGAGTTCTTTCTGTTTCTGTTGTGATGAATTTGTAACTAGGGAATTCACAATTTTCTAGTAGTTTATGGTTATTACTACTGCTGATGAACATGAAACAAAAAAAATGTGTTTGACTTTTTTAAAAAAATTCGGTTAACTGAAATCCGATTTATAAAATTGGTTTTTGGTTTTTTTTTAAATTTCGGTTAATTGAAATCCGAACTGAAGGAAATTTTAGATTTTAGTTCGGTTTTCAACTTAAATTTTTTTTCAGATTTTGGATAATTTGAATTTCGATTAATTCGGTTTTGATCAAAATTTAGATAATTCATTTAAAAATCAAATTAACCAAATCCCAAATTTTTTTTTACAATTTGAATTTCGATTAATCGAATTATCCAAATACTAAGCCTTACACATCACAATGTAAAACAAATTATAAATTTATCAAAATATATTCATAATGATGAATAATAGTATAATTTTTTTAACTTATAATTTGTAAGTTATAACATTTTAAATTCTTTTTAGTTTTTTCTACTCACCCAATCAAGATGAGACACATAGCACAAAAAAATAGATAAATAATGTGAATTTTTCTTCTAATACACATGTTGAAGATTCACTTTTACTACATTTTCCCCCTACTATACCAGTAACATCATAACAGTGGAGCTCTAGGCTCTAAATCGTGTTTTTAAAGACAACTACACAGACTAAAACAGTCCTGCAAAAATCAGAGAAGTCACTGGCAAACCCGAAAAAGTAGTTCACTTCGAACAAAAGCAAAACCAAAGCCTCTTGGGCAATTTAAAACTTTTTGGGAAAATTCACGAGATACCCATGTTTTCTTTCGTAATTCACAATATACCCCTGTGATTTTAATAATTTAGCTTTAAACATGCTTAAATGTTATCCAAAATTGATGAAACCTTACATGGACGATGCTAAAGTGTTATATTTTGGTTCAATATCAAATTTGAAATTTTTTAAACTCACATGTGACATGTGGAACCCAATGAACAGGTGACTATTCATTAGGTCCCACAGGTCACATGTGAGTTTAAAAAACTTCAAATTTGATATTAGACCAAAATATAACACTTTAACATCATCCATGTAAAGTTTTATCAATTTTGGACAACATTTAAGCATGTTTAAAGTTGAATTACTAAAATCACAGGAGTATATTGAATTACGAAAGAAAACAGAGATATCTCGTGAATTTTCCCAAACTTTTTTTAACTCATTTCTCTCAACCGCCTAAGACCCTGTAGCTATTTCAAAGCACAATTAACTTTAGCGTGGAACTTCAGAACAAATGAGCAACTCCAAGATTTCCAGCAAGCTATTACAACCACCTCAAATACCAGGAGAATCCGTCCCCTCCGTCAACAAAACATCACTATGACAAAGGAGATGCTACGTTCAAGGGCACAGCCACTGCTCTATAATATACAGTAAAGCCGCTGCCCCGGAACAAAAATAACTTGAGAAATCAATCCCCCACAACCAACTTTGGTCTTTGCTTGGAATCAGCACACAACTGTAAACAATAACAAAAGCAGTTGTTGCTCTCTTCAAGCCTCTGCAGCCTTCTCAGCAGATGCAACCTTTTCTGAACCTGAGGAATACTTCTTCTGGTAGTCCTTGATAGCTGCTTTGATAGCATCCTCAGCGAGCATGCTACAGTGAAGCTTTACAGGCGGAAGGGACAGATGCTTGGCAATTTCCCTGAGATCCAACCGAGGGAAAAAGAACACCATCATATAACAAGGGAACCCATCCATATCTTACCAAGTGACAATAGACACCCTCCTAAGTCCCCATCATATATCCCATGTAATCTTCAGCGTTACATTTAACGAGAACTGATTCTTCTTAAACTTAGCAAGACCAAAAGGTCCAAAATGGTGGCAAAAAATACAATTATAACGGTTGTGTAAACAGAAAGAAACTTACGAATTCTTGATCTGCAAGGCTTCCTCCATTTCTTTACCTTTCACCCACTCGGTCGCTGAATGAAAAGACAGGCATCAAGGATTAGACACACAATATCTTAGCATTACTATGACTTCTCACCGTTAAAGCAAAGAGTATCAGAATTTATCAAGAATCTCTGAAAAAATAAATTTTTTGAGCACACAGATGCAACTTTGACTTCATGGAATTCACTAGTATTAGCTTCCAAGACTACTAGGAAGGTCAACATACCATGATGGTCCCAGATTCCTGGACCATGATTTCAATGGCCATTTGTCACCCCATCTCATTATTCCTGACTAATCCTTCGATCGCATAAACAGTTCACCAAAGCCACACTTCGCAGACTTAAAAGTATATGTTAGAGTTAGGCAAGTGCACAGGAGCACACAGATTCACACACGAAAACAAGGCAGGGACTAAACAACCCACCTTCTAGTTTCTTATTTCCGCCGCCAAGGGCACTAAGGCTCTGCCCTGCACTTCGTTTGAAAAAAAAAAGATACGAAGCAGTAAGCAGATGCCCAGCATAATACCACCCACATCCTATTTATACTAAAACCCATCAAGATCATTTCAGATGGCCACCTCCTGCTAGTCACGTGCCCAGGTGTACCCAGGTCCCTTTTTCTAGAATAAACTACCCACTCCATTATCTTAGAAACAGGACTCCTAACATCCTCAACCCCATCAGAGCATGCCTAATCCACAACGCAAGAGGGGGAAAATTGTACACGGTAGTCAATGCAGCTGATCCCCATAGCATCCTTCGGGGGCTATGTGCGGCACAGGTAGTCAGCTTTGGTGAGGGTTCGTACAGCCAGAATGTTTCAAGGGGGAATGTCAGCTCGTCACCGACTCACCGGACAATTCAGAAGTAGGTCTGGTTGCACCTTGTGATCTCCAGTGACACCCTTCAGCTGGGATACATGGAAGACCAGGTGGATTTTATGTGGATGGAAGGTACGGGTGGTAAGCAACCACCCCTATTCCCTCTGAAAGGTCTACAAAATTTGAAGGAAAGTGTCTGGTTTTGCCTTTTTGCCACTGAAGACTTGTGGTGGTATTGGCGGACATTCAGCAGAACCAGATCACCTGGTTGGTACTCCACATCTCGGCAATGGGATTTGAGGCCTTCTTCAAGCGAACCTAAGCCCATTCCAGGTGAATTTAAACAGGCGCAGGGAGGCAGCTTGGTCTGCAAAGACATCTGCCACCACTATGACCTTGAATTCACCGAGTATGTACGGTATGACAGAAGAGGGGTGACCTGACGTAAACTATCTGAAGTGATGGTGCCAGCTAAGACGAGGTAGTTTGTATTGCAGCATAACTCGGCTCAATGCAGCCATTCGAACAAAGTCTTTGGTTGCCCAGAAGTGCAACATCGCAGATAAGTCTCCAGGCAGTAATAAAGCACCTCAATTTGTCCATCAATCTCCGGGTGATAAGTGTGGCTCAATCACAGCATAGTGCCCTGTGCTTGGAAATACTCCTTCAAAAAGCTACTGAGTATCGAACAGACACCTTTAGTAATAGGAAATAGTTATTTTTATTATCTCAGTAATTAATAGTTAGTTTCCTCCTTGGCATTTAGGAGTATTATTATATTATTATTAGGCGACTGTCCAGCAGATATATACACATACACCTGGTCAGCAATTGTATATTCCCAAAGCAGTCACTCTCAAGGAGCCTCTATTCGGTCTAGACAGTTCCTCTCCACCTACATATAGGTACAGCTAACTATTCCGTATGAAATGTAACACTCATGTACCTTTCTCTTTATGGTATCGTAGCTGATACCCCTAATCCCTATTTCTCTTCTCCAGTTCAGCCTCCACTGCCATCTGCTGTGTAGAAATCTTGTGGCGTTCATTGCCTAACCCTCTAAACCAACCTTCATTGCTGACAGGTTTTTTCTTCCCAACCTTTATTGCTATTTGTTATTTTGCCTCCCTACTTTTCATTTACGAAAAAAAGGAACATGCTGCCTATTTCTAGCAGCAACACATCTTCCACTTCTTCAGACTCTCATAAGGTAGAGTTTCAAGATGTCCAAACTTGCTACAAGCTTACTAGATAGAATTATTTCTTGAGGACTCGAGTCAATTAAAAATACATCAAAGGTAAAAGATAACTGAGCCCCTTAACTTTTACCCCCCCCCCCCCCCCCCCCCCCCCCCCCTAGAAGGAAACTGATTCTATGATAGTCTCTTGGGTTTGAAACGCTGAAGATCCCATAATAAGTGTCAACTGCATATTCCTTGAGACTGCTAAAGAGGTGTGAGAGTTCCTTCAAAGATCCTGCTATAAGAAAGATGATGAGGCAACCACCTATGAGCTAACTGTTTGGGCATTTAATTCCAAACAAGGTGCTCAATCTGTTCAAGAATATTCTACAGCTCTACAGAATATTTGACAGTAACTGGAAGATGCAGTGCTCTGAAGATGCCCAAAAATTCTCAGAGTTTGAGAAAAAGGTAGGATTTACGCTTTTTTTAGCAGGCATAGATACTGAGGATGAGCAAGTTATAGTCCAGATGGTTGGAAAAAGAAGAGCACACTCGACGGAAACCACTGCCGTTGTCAACTCAAATTTCTTCACTGGAATCAGACTATCACCCTCATCTGGCTCAAATCACTGACTTGACCATGGAGTGGGGGTGACCAAAACAAAACGACTTTCTTTTTCAGCCTGTTGGCTGTTTTGTGACCATCAATATGGCGAATTGAAGTGTCCCCAACTCTACCATCCTACCCAAGGTGACACTTGCTAGCTCCACTCCATCATAGACATGAGACCTTCCATGCTCTGCTTCTGGTCAGCCATCAGCTGCTCCACCGATAAAATTGCCTGGCCAACTCCTCTGTGACTTCTTTGTCAACTCAGTGCAGGTCAGATCGTGTCTCCCCAGCTGCTCTCCTCGCTTCTCAACCAACCTCTCCAACGTATATATTATGCTTTCCATTCTAGTGTTCATTTTCCACATTCAGTGCATAGGCTAGCGCACAGGAACACAATGATTCACACACACAAAAACGAGGCAGGGACTAAACAACCCATACCTTCAGTTTTTTTTGTCCAACTTCAAGGGAACTAAAGGACTTCCTTACACATAGCTTGAAAAGAAAGATATGAAAGAGTAAAAAGATACTCAGGGAGATACTACCCACATCTTATCTATAGTCTCCTACGAAACGGATCCCTAGAAAAACTCATTAGGAGCATTTCAAACGGTCATCTCCTCCTGTTGGTCCGGTGCCCCAAGTCGTCCCCTTGTTTTAGCATAAACTACCCACTCCCTTATCTTAGAAACAAAGTCCCTAATTACAAGGACCACATCCAATTAGGAAAAATGTCTTTCAAATTGAAGTCTATTTCCCCAACAATGTGAGTCACTCAGTTTAGTTAAAGAAACTCACTCATTAGAATGATCAAGGAGAGGAAAGAATAAGCTATCTCAATAGTGCTTTGATAGCATGTGTATCAAACCAAAACTACAAAATATAGGCCAGCGAAAACTATGTTTTAGAATTTTTTATATTGTTTGGTCACGTGATATTTTCTTTTCACAAATTTGGGGCCATTTGGACATGAGCTTTAAGGGAGTTGAATCTCAACGCAGCAAAACCTATATTTTGATAGAGCTTAGTCAGTGAGAACAGCCATGGGTAAGAAAAATGGGGCAGCTTAAGCTGCATTAATCTTTCCCCATAAATAACAGCTAGCCATCAAACCATAATTGCTGAAAATAGCTTCAAATGACCAAAGGCCTAATAGCTCTCCATCCAATTATATTACCCTATAAGCCTTGTAGAATTCCATCCTGAGACACACTTCTTATTTCTTACGATTATATTACAATTAATAGTTCTGAAATATATATGAGCCTTTTGGTTCGGACCTGACGTATCACATGTGCACTCAACAATCTTACACTCACGTGTAAGCTACTCTTTTATGTCGTAGAAACTGACACACCATCAAACATCTGTGTAGAAGTTGACCATGGCTGTGAATGAAACATATCTCTTGCAAACCATAATCATCATCTATGACAGAGACCGTAAGCACAGTGCAGGCAAAATTCTGATTTCAGAAGACTGGCTCCATTGCTTAATAGAAATTTTAAACTAAGAAAACAAACACTATTATATTCTATTTTGCAGAGTTAATGCAATATACGGTAAAGTTCAGACAGTGGCCCAAACTAAACTAAGATATAAATTGGTGAAACAAACTTGATATCAAAAGGAGACAAAATCAATCATATAATCGCTGCTATATTTTTTTACCACTAGAATCACTAACACTCAACTTTGAGCATTCAGTCTTTGTTTTGTTTAGCTTTACTTTAGTGCCCAAATGCCAGATACAATATGAGCAGCAAAGAAAAAAAAAAGAGCCTAGATAAACCAGTTATGCGTTTGACCAAAACAAAGTTCAAATTTCAAATGCTCTTTCCGTTTCTGTTTGTAGTTGAAATCCCCAAGTCAAAACCGACATACTTCCAATCAGTGAGAGAATGTGATGCCGATCCAAAAAGGATCAGCAAAACAAGCAATTTACTCGTCGAAAATAAACAACTAGCAACCTCCAGGATCACCACACCCGGCAAATCAAAGCAAGGAAGACAAATTGACGAAGAGCACAGTGGGGTAAATGAACAACAAAACAATTGCCGAAAGAGGACACGAAAATCCAGAAACCAATACCTAGGGACGAAGAGGCGATGGCCGACCCACATCCAAAAGTCTTGAACCTAGCATCTGTAATCTTCCCGGTCTTTTCATCAACCTTTATCTGTAATTTCATCACATCCCCACAAGCAGGGGCTCCGACCAAACCCGTCCCGACATCAGGGTCGTTTTTATCGAATGAACCGACGTTTCTAGGATTATTGTAGTGGTCTACAACCCTCTCGTGGTACCATCTACTCACAGCCAACGGCACCGACTTTGACCCTGTTACGGATTCGCTTCTCACCAGTCCTGACAACCCCTTGCAGCCTTGTCGCAGCATTTTCCTAGCTGGATGATGATAATGCGGAGCTTAGGTTTCTCCTGGGGCTAAGATGAGTCGAATTAGAGAAGAAGGGAAAGGTGCAAATCTCTTAGGGGGCGTTTGTTTTGGGGTAATCCTGCTGTTTGTTTTGTCAATTTTTCCTGTTTTCAGGAAATGGAAAGGGTTCCTGATTCCCTACCCCCTACTAGGGAATGGGATTCCCTTTCCCCAGTACACTTTGACCGACAACATATGACCATTAATCGATGACTAATGACCATTGACCGGCGACCGGTGAATGTTGACCAGTAATTAATGGCCGTTGACCGGCAGCCGGCAACCGTTGACCATTGACCGACGGCCGTTGACCGGTTATTTATTTCATTTCCCCAGCTCAAACAAACAACTGGGAAAATCAAAGGGAATTCTTTTCCATTCCTCTTCATTCCCTTTCCTGATTCCATTCCGAAAGAAAACTAGGTTCAGTTGATTGAACCGTTATTATCTGGTTATGGTTATTATTTTTATTTTTTTAAGGATAATATAAAATTGGGAAATTTCAAAAAATGCTACTATATTTTTTTGCTAATTCATGAAATGCCATTAAAAAAAGGAAAGTCACGAAATGTCACTATATTTTTAGAAAAGTCTATGAAATGTCACTATAGATGGAAAAAAACAAAAATACCTCTACTAGTTAAAAAGAACTTTAAAGCTAAAATTGTTGCCGTCTCTCATTGGTCGCGTCTAATTTAAATTAACAAAAATCAACAAAAGTATCAAAATATAATAAAATTTTTTAAAAATTAAAAAAAATAATTTTAAAAATTTTTAAAAATGAAATATCATTAAATATTAAAAAAAATATTTCCTTTTTTAAAATTTATTCAATACCATAAAAAGAATATTGAGTTCTAAACAAATAATTTATACCAATAAGTACCATAATTTTTACCATACATTTTAATTATTATTTTCTATCAATTTAGATTATTTATTTCTTCATAGTAAATAATTTTTTATATTGCAGATAAATCTAAAAAACTAAAATTTCAAAATATAATAATTTATTGGAAATAAAGTGAATGAGAATATATATAACATATAATATTAAATAGTAAAACTAGTTTGAAATGTAGAATAAAACATTTTCAGAATAATAATATGTAACTTATTATTTATTTCTTAAAGTAAATAATTTTTTTATATTGTAGATAAAATTTAAAACGAAAATTCTAAACACAATAATTTATTTGAGATAGAGTGACTGAGAATATATATATATATATATCATACAATATTAAAAAGTAAAAGTTGTAAGAAATGTTTTCAAAATAAAAAAAATGTATGATAAAAATTATTGTTCTTATTTGGTATAAATTATGATACTAAATTGGTAGAAAAATCGGTATAAATTATTTGTTTAGACCACAATATTCTTTTTATGGTATTTAATAAATTTTAAAATGTGAATATTTATTTTTTAATCTTTAATGATATTTTAATTTTTTAATTTTGTTATTTTTATTTTTTAACTTATTTTTAATTTTTTTAATTTTTAATTTTTAAAACTTTTTTTAATTTCTTTAATTTTTTTAAAAAATTTTAATTTTTTTTTATTTTTATTGTATATTTTTGTTAATTTTTGTTGATTTTTAATACTTAGGGGCATATTATGAACTTTAAAAGTACTTTGTTAACTAGTAGGGGTATTTTTGTCTTTTTTCTATATATAGTGGCATTTCATG
Organism: Limonium bicolor; assembly: GCA_023374045.1. NCBI lineage: Eukaryota > Viridiplantae > Streptophyta > Magnoliopsida > Caryophyllales > Plumbaginaceae > Limonium > Limonium bicolor. Next base: position 305,236,720 of record CM041779.1, read on the forward strand.
GACATTTTGGAAATATAGTGGCATTTCGTGACTTTCTTTTTTTTAGTGGCATTTTATGAATTAGCCAAAATATAGTGACATTTCATAAAATTTCCCTATAAAATTATATGACAAATTAGCATATTTATCAAAAATAATTGTGCATTTATGTATTTAATTATTAGAATTATACTAACATTGATAAAATTTTAGGGATCATTTGGTTATTGGAATATAAACTCTAAGAATTTAGTTCTTAGAATAGAATTCTTGGAATTAACATTCCCTTGTTTGATTGTTCATATCAAATTCTTGGAATTAGCTATGTTTTATTGGTTGAAAATTATATTCATAGAATTCACCTAGATTAAAAACACAATAACATATTACCTTCATATTATTTTGTTTGGTTGCAAAATATAATTCTTGGAATAAACTTAGAATAGAGAATAACTTTTTATTAATCATAAATTATAGGGAAATTTCATGAAATGCCACAATATTTTTGGTTAATTCGTGAAATGGCACTAAAAAAAGAAAGTTACCAATGCTACTATATTTTTGTAAAAGTCCATGAAATGCCTCCTTAACAATTGACCAAGAGGAAAAATGACAAAGTACTTTTAAAGTTCACAATATGCCCCAAGTGTAAAAATTCACCAAAATTCACAAAAATTAAAATATTATAAAAATATAAATATATATAATTGACAAATTGAAAAAAAATAACAGATTAAAATATCATAAAATATGAAACAAAGATTTTTTTAAAAAAATTTCAGTACCATAAAAATAATATAGAGTTTTGAACACATAATTTATAACAATATTTCTACTAATTTATACCATAAATTCCTTCAATTATTCTCCTATCAATTTAAATTAGCTAGGGGTTGATATTTGCAGTACAAAATTACTAATCACCGCAGTACAAAATTTTATTAAATCATATTGACGTTGTAAACATGTAATGATGTCGTGTTGTAACTTTTGTTTTTTTTTAAATAATTTCTTGAGCGTAAACAGTAAAAAACACTCTGATTGTAACAAAAGATTATAAACCCGTATTAATTGCGTTTGTATGTTATAATTGTGACTCCACGTAATTTGTACGACATTTTAAGTTATGTTTGACTAAATTACAAACATTGGTACATATTCAGAATGTCGTATAGAATTCGTAGTTAAAAACGCTAATTTCCGGTGAAAAACACTCTAATTATAATAAAAGACATTAAACCCTTTTTAATCGCATTTAAACGTTATAATTGTGACTCCACGTAAGTTAAAGACATTTTACGTTGTGTTTGACTAAATTACAAACATTGTTACACTTTCAGAACGTTGTACTGAAATCGCAGTTTCAAAACGTCAATTTCGGGTAAAAAACGCTCGCACTATATATAGCCTAACCTTCCTTAGAATATTCATTTTTTCTCTTACTCACTCTCTCCCCCCTCTCTCTCTCTCTCTCTCTCTCTCCTTCAGAAGCTATCTTATCCTGCTAGCCGCCGCCGGAGCCGCCACCCACCACCGCCAACCACCGCGGGACCCACCACCGGAAACATTTTACTGGTGAGTTTTTTGAATTTTTTCCAACTTATAGATTTGGGTGTCCTGAGTATGAATTTGGTGTTTTTTTTTTGAAATTCGACATCAATTAAGGTAGATCTAGCATGGAAATTTTGGGTGAAACATGAAAATTTTGAAAAAAAATAACTGGGCACTAGAGCCCTGCCGCGGCTCGACCTGGGAGAGGAGAGTCCTGCTGCTGCTCGCCAAGGGCTGAGTAGAGCCTTGCCTCGGCTCGACCTGGGGTCGGAGAGCCCCGCTGCGACTCGAATTGGGTGAAGTAGAGCCCCGCCTGGGCTCGAAGACGCTGCCGGTGGAGACCAACACACGCGAGCCCCGCCTGGGCTCGAGCTGGAGAGGGGAGAGTACCGTTGTGGCTCGACATGGGCAGAGAAGAGCCCCGCCTGGTCTTGATGGAGAACTTCGGTGGCTGAAGGAGACGCGAGCCCCACCTGGGCTCGACTTGTGGCGCGGAGAGGATCCCTGCAGCCCGCGGTGGGCAGAGGCGAGCCCTGCATGGGCTCGAGTTAGGATTGGGAGCGCCGTTGCTGCTGGGCTCTACTTGGAATAAGGAGAGCCTTTTCTAGGCTCGAATTGGAATAAGGAGAGCCTTGTTGGGCTCGACTGAATTTTTTTTTTTGGCATTAATGTTATTAAATAATCATATAAGACTAATGATATATTGTGACTAATGATAGATTGTTATAAGTGTTACATGGATTATTGTGGTATTAATGTTATTAAAATGGAACTAGTATAAGTAAGAGTATTCACATGAATCACAAGTTGTTATGACATGGATATAACTGTATGACATTTTTTCCCCATTTTATTTATGTTAAAGTTATTATGAATGAAATATAATTGTGTGGTATTCATATGTAGTGATGGATCGACTGAAAAAAGTAGTGTAAAATGTATACACGAAGAAGAAGAAGAAAGACTGGGCTATGGAGCAGCCTATGACGCCTCGTACCGTCGTGGTGCACGTGCTCCTGGTGAAGGGCCGAGTCATCCTACCCCCTCATGGAAGCACCACGCCACACATCGTTCCATCCGGGTCAATCTTTCAACGACCCGGCGTTTCAAATACCTGCACCACCAAGGGAAGCGGTGGATGACTCGGCGATGTACGATCATATACCGAAGAGACGCATGCCAGTGTTGTCATCATCCAGTAGTGCTTGGTCTGAAGGACCACTGCACAACGCTAGCTACAACATCTCGGGCGAAGGAAGCCACCAGATTGCTCCCTTAGAAGCTCAGACGTCAGGCAATGGTAGTTCATCACGTCTACCACACCCATCACCCGAACGTGCTGATGAGGACCATGTGATGACCGAGTGTTCGCCATGAGTTGATGACGATGGTGGTGGCGCTGATGATGATGACTCACCCGACATGGATGAGGAGGAGGAGGATGATGAAGATGATGATGTCATGGATCAGGAGGATGACACTGACGAGGAAGCAACGCTAGCGATGGTTTCAATGATTCCTACCTCTTGGAAGTTGACAGAGGTGCCAGTTCTTGGCGGTCCCTACTACTCATAGTGTTATCACTAGCTTCGAGGGTCATGTAGCGCTTGACTTATGGTCCTCGACTAAGGTATGTTCTCTATCTTCTCCTGTATTTGTTCATTTAAATCATACTACATTTTGTAAGTGTTAAATATTGGTCATTATCTAGGATAGTGGGGTTTTGAGTTTCAAATCCTGTAAGGTGATGCTTACTAGCTGGCCAAAAGATCAAGTTTCTTGCAAAAGAGCAAGGAACATTCTTAAGTATTCTGCTATACAACACCTACAGGATATTATGATGCCACACAACAATATGTCCCTCATCAGTGCTTTTATGGAGAGGTGACAGCCTGATACAAACTCATTCCATATGCCATTCGGTGAGATGACGATTACCCTGCACGATGTGTGGATGATACTGCAAATCCCCATCGTTGGTTGTCCATTGCTAGGGTAGTCATCCACCCCTGAGCTGAAGGAAGTAACGGTTGAGTGTCTTGATTTTGGGGGAAATGTTGAAACTATGACAGAGACACTGTGGAATACCAGTGTTGTATCCATTGCGGGCTTGGTGCAGCACTATAGGCATGAACCTGAAGATCCAATGAAGCAGGCGTGTGGTTGGTTATATCATCTGATCGGTACTTCCATATTAGCTGGAAAATCACATGGTCGTCTGAGTCCCCAGCTGTTTTGGTTAGTAGCTCCCATGAAGAATGGTAAGAAGCTTCATAAATATGCATGGGGAGCTGGTACTCTTGCATGGTTATATCGCCAACTCGGGATAGCCTCTCGTGCCGGCTCCAGTGGAATAGGTGGTTGTATGACATTACTTGAGGTATGTGTCCTAATGTGCATCTAGTATATGATGACTCATTGAGTATTAATAATTGGTACTGCTTAATCATTTTATTGTTTTTTATATGCATAGTGCTGGATTTATGCGTACTTCCCTACGTTAAGACCAATGATTAGCCCAGACTGGCGTGCTAATGATGACAGACCTTGGGCTCTAAGATGGGTGAGATCTAACTCTCAAGTTCATGATTAACGTTCACTGCAAGGCTATCGTGAGCATCTAGATGCTTTGACTGCTCTAAATGTAAGTGTTTGTAGTTGCTAACACATTGAACCATTATTATTTTTGTCTTTCATTGTTGTTTACATTTCTATCAAACATTGTAGATTGATTGGTTTCCCTACGGTCGGGATAATGTTAATGTTCATGGAGGACGTACATGGTACAGAGGTACCATACAAATTATGGGGTTGAATGAGCCGTACATGCCAGGGCGTTGTCTACGCCAGTTTGGATACATTCAGGGTATCCCTGAACCTCATATTAGACCCAACACAAGGTCCGAAAAAAGAGGAAAAAACCAACCATACACTTGTGTATACCCCCCTGTGTATAGTGTGTGGGATAACACACCTAAAGTGCTAGTTCCAGGGTATGAGCGTACAAGTGCACGGTTGCATGCTTGCGACCCACTTTACCTAGATTGGTACACCAAGCACACACATCCGAAGATCACATTGGTTCATCGTCCAGATCCCGCGCTAGTAAGTCATATTTTTATAGTACATCATGAAATATCACTTTTATTTTTTATGTGTACTTACATGACCAAGTGTGTTGCAGCTACTGTCTGAGGCAAGTGAGCTTGCACGTCGATACTATCAAGAGAACCGTGCATGGGACTGGTCATACTACTGTCAGGGGATGCCAGAAGATGAACAAAGGGCTACAACTCATGGTCTTGAGGATGTGTTCAGCTCTTTATCCATATGGGATAGTTACCAGCGCCTGCATGGTGCACCCTAGTGGTTCTCATCTAGGATTTAGATGTAATAAACTTTAGTAACATCTTGGAACTATTTGTTGTCTTTTATTTTTACTTGTTGTAATAGACTTTAGTACAATTTGTGTGGATTTCTCTATTTCTAGTTATTAATGGTTTGAAAAAACGGGTTCGAACCTTAAATTATTTTATGCTAGAAGTTTCATTAATCATCCAGAATGACCACACTTTGAACAAAAAAAATGTAGCAGAAACTGCTCCTCGTCATCAGCGTATGACGTACCAACATTAATGTGTTATGTTATAAGTTTCACTGATTTATGTTATATGGGATTCATTTATAATGTTCTACACCAGTTTCTTCAATGTACAACACGAATGTAAGTACTTCTTCTCAGGTAAACTACGTTGAACACCAGAAGTGCTAGATGGATCACCAACAGATATTTGATCAACTTGAACATCCCTTCATCATCACTATCAACCAGCTTCGGGTATATAACATATGGGATCATTTCATTACAAACCTAAAGTTACTACCATGAGAACTAACAAGATCAATTACGCAATAACCAATAACCTAATTATTTCCTGACCTTTGTCTCTCTATTCCCTGTGCTATTACATGACGTCGCATCTCATAAATTGGTTCTTGGTGTTGAAAATCATCATCATCGGGCTCAATAGGATCATAAATAACAAGTAATGGAATATGATCGATGAAGTCATTATACTCCATATAATTCTCCATCATCCGACGAACTGATGTATCATTTCGTACATGAATAAAAGTCCACTCGTAGTCGCCCTCCAGTCCTAAATACACCATTTTTGCTATGTTTATTCTGCCGAGGAGGGACTGTAGGGCACAAATTACTCGTCGTTGTAGATCACAGAGATTACTAGGATATGGCATAGTAACTTCAACGCATCTGTGCCCCATCCTTCTATCAAATTATGCTCCATGACGACCGAAAGTAGCTACATAATTAACGTGCAAACTGAAAGGAAACACCATTTGATTTTGAGAGCAAAATGTGGTGTAAGATATGAAGAGTTCACGTAAGATGTAATTAGATAGATTTTGAAAGCACAAGGTAAGGAATGAGTATGTTGGGAGACCAATACCCCCTTTTATAATACTAGAGTAACGGTCACTGACATGTCCAACGGCTAGTGAGAAAAGTAAGGTTAAAACGGTAACATGGAGCAGGTGATGTCTATTTCTGGTACGAAAGTTAGATACTAATTATTATTTTTTTGGGTGCTTGCTTAAGGCACGACCTGACAACGCAGGAGCTACATAATATAGTGACGTTCAAATGTAAATAGTAAAAAGAGACAAACAACACTTAGCCTTAATTAATCAAATTACATCCTAGAATAGTTTGTTGAGTCTTGAAGCCAATTTGAATGTGTGCGTTCTATCAACACATTGGTGTTCGCACTATCATCTATGCCCTCTGGGATCTTTTCCTTGTCGTGGATTCTACATCAGAAGTTAATGCATTAACCTGGTTTTGAATGACGTTGGGATATTGTCTAGGAGTTGGCGTTGAGTAACCATTGAATAGGGCTTTGTTGTTGTAAGTGAAATTGTCAGACCCTATTTCTATGAAGAAAGTAGAGTCTACATCAAAGTTGGTGAGAACATCCATGCCCTCCGACCGGTCAGATGATAAGGAGTTACTGCTTAGAATTATAATCACTGGGATCTTCTTCCTTGTCGTGGATTCTACATCAGAAGTTAATGCATTAACCTGGTTTTGAATGACATTGGGATATTGTCTTGGAGTTGGCATTGAGTAACCATTGAATAGGGCTTCGTCGTTGTAAGTAAATTGGCGGACCTATTTCTCTGAAGAAAGTAGAGTCTACATCAAAGTCGGTGAGAACATCTGTGCCTTCCAACCGGTCAGATGATGAGGAGTCACTGCTTAGAATTATAATCTTTGAGATCTTCTTCCTTGTCGTGGATTCTGCATCAGAAGTTAATGCATTAACCTGGTTTTGAATGACGTTGGGATATTGTCTAGGAGTTGGCGTTGAGTAACCATTGAATAGGGCTTAGTCTTTGTAAGTGAAATTGTCGGACCCTATTTCTCTGAAGAAAGTAGAGTCTACATCAAAGTCGGTGAGAACATCTGTGCCATCCAACCGGTCAGATGATGAGGAGTCACTGCTTAGAATTATAATCTCTGGGATCTTCCTTCTTGTTGAGATTTTACTTTTAGATGATGAACCTTTAGATATGGAAGTTCTTGGTGTCGTCCACACTTGCTTTCTTTCGATGGATTTTTGTGCTTTGAGTGAGAGTTCCTTCTTGGGCGCCATTCTTAGTGAAGATTGGACAATAATTTATGAATGAAATCAAGTTGTGTCATAAGGTATGAAGATTTCACTATGTGAGTAGATAGACAGATATTAAGAGCAAAAAATGATGGACGAATTGGTTGGAACACCCATACTCCCTTTTATACTATCAGGGTAACGGTCACTAACATCCCCTACGGCTAGTACACAACTTAAACATTGAATACCACTCTGTTGTTGTCCTTGAGTAAAACATGACTAATAAATCCGGTACAAAGTGAATTAAAAGTTACCGTTGGTAATTACTTTTGCCAGGAAGAGGTACATATACCAGATCACTGTTCACGTACCATAGGACTGCATCCGGTACAAAGTGAATTAAAAGTTACCATTGGTAATTACTTTTGCCAGGAAGAGGTACACGTACCAGGTCACTGTTCACGTACCATATCTGCATCCGGTACAAAGTGAATTAAAAGTTATTGTTGGTAATTACTTTTGCCAGGAAGAGGTACACATACCAGGTCACTGTTCACGTACCGTAGGACTGCATCCGGTACAAAGTGAATTAAAAGTTACTGTTGGTAATTACTTTTGACAAGAAGAGGTACACGTACTAGGTCACTGTTCACGTACCATAGGACTGCATCCGGTACAAAGTGAATTAAAATTTACCATTGGTGATTACTTTTGCCAGGAAGAGTACACGTACCAGGTCACTGTTCACGTACCATAGGAGTGCATCCAGTACAAAGTGAATTAAAAGTTACCGTTGGTAATTACTTTTGCCGGGAAGAGGTACACATACCAGGTCACTGCTCACGTACCGTAGGACTACATCCGGTACAAAGTGAATTAAATGTTTCCATTGGTAATTACTTTTGCCAGGAAGAGGTACACGTACCAGGTCACTGTTCACGTACCGTAGGACTGCATCCAGTACAAAGTGAATTAAAAGTTACCATTGGTAATTACTTTTGCCAGGAAAAGGTACACATACCAGGTCACTGTTCACGTACCGTAGGACTACATCTGGTACAAAGTGAATTAAAAGTTACCGCTGGTAATTACTTTTGCCAGGAAGAGGTACATGTACCAGGTTACTGTTCACGTACCATAGGATTGCATCCGGTACAAAGTGAATTAAAAGTTACTGTTGGTAATTACTTTTGCCAGGAAGAGGTACACGTCCCAGGTCACTGTTCACGTACCGTAGGACTGCATCTGGTACAAAGTGAATTAAAAGTTATCGTTGGTAATTACTTTTGCTAGGTTACCGTTTTTGAACTTGTAACCTTTTGACTAGTTCATGACCAACCTCTATATAAGGGATGCCTCCTCCATTTCATCTTCACACAATCACTCTCCATATTCTCAAATCTCTCTATCTCCTGACTCTCTTCCAAAAAATATTTCGTAAAAATGTTCAAGTAGCTAGACATGAGTCAATCTTCAGATTCCGATCATGATTTTGTTCCTGTACCAAGCGCAGTAAGTATTTATTTTATTGTCTTTGTAAATCATATTCACACTAATATTGCATATTTAAACATTCGTCTAACATTCTCTCAACCTTTATTGCAGGAAAATGACTCAACTACTGATGAAAGTTGGGATGATTTTGATGAAATTTGGGATGATTTTGATGAAAGTTGGGATGATTTTGATGAAAAAGTTCAAGATCACCATGTAGAGATGGGTGACTACATTCAACAGATGTATAATCGACCTCTGGTGGTTGATATAGGTTTCTTATTTGAAACAGATTAGCCATTTAGGAGTAAAGAAGAAGCGAAAGCTTGGGTAGATAGTGTTGGCCATTCCCACCATATCTACACCATAATTCAAAGTTATCGGGCGGGCCAAGATTTCCACATAACATGCGATAGGTATTGGAAACCACGAAGGACACCACGACCCGGTGTCATCACCCGACGTAGATCATCTGGTTCAAAGAAATGTGGTTGTTCTTTTAAAATTAAGGGGTATTACACAAGCTACGGGTGTGTGTTGAATGTGAGTAACAGATGGCATAATCATGATCTCACTGAGTGGACAGAGGGTTATTTTATGGGAAAATGCCTAACTGAAGAGGAGGAGATTATGATCGATTAGAGAACTTGAGTCGGTGTGCCACCTTCTGCAATTTATTCAGAGCTCACCACAATCAACCCCGACACGTCAGCAACCAGGAAAGACATATACAACATGATTAAAAAAACAAAACTTGAAAAGAGAAATGGTCGTTCTATGGTGCAGACTTTGCTGGGTGATCTGGACAAAAACAACTACTACTACGATTACACGACAGAACCAATTAAGTCAACTTAGGATGTCTCAAATAACTGTAATCTTTTAGATTTCATATTAATTTGATAGATAACATGATTTTGGATACTTTCACAATTTAGGGGATCGAACAAGACTTGAGTCCATCTTCTTTGCACACCCTACCTCTAGATTACTACTGCAAGCTTTCCCGTACGTCATAGGCATTGATGCTACCTATAAAATGAACATCGCAAAAATGCCTTTGGTCCAGTTCATCAGAGTGACGAGTATAGGCAAGAACTTCAGCATTGTCTTCGCCTTTCTTGTATTAGAATCAACGGACATGTATGTGTGGGCACTTGAACAATTAAGGGAACTCCTTGGCCGGACTAAAACCTCAACATTTATCACCGACAGATGTCTGTCCCTGATGAATGCCTTACAACAAGTATTTCCTGAATCTCATCATCTTCTATGTCGGTGGCACATAAGTAGGAACATTCAGGGGGAAGCGGAGACGTATATGGGTGATAGAGGAAGGGTGGCGGCTGCAGTTCGAATGTGGAATACGGTTGTCTACTCAAGAACAGAGCAGCAGTACAACGAGAGCCTCCAAGTATTCAAGAATACATACAGAAGCTATCCACGTTTCATTACGTATGTTGCATCAGTCTGGGAGAAACATAAGGAAAGATTTGTGGAGGCTTGGGTTAAGAATGTGTTGCACTTCGGAAACACAATGACAAATAGGTACGATTGTTAGTCTTGTAATTTTTAAGATAATACAGTCATTGTTATAGATCTATAAAACTTACTTAAACATTTGACAGGGTGGAGAGTGCATATTCTGCTCTAAAGGTGAGATTAAGGAGTGCTGGACACACTTTGGATGTAATCTTTCCAAAAATTGACGATCATGTGAATACTAGCATCAGGGAGCTAAAAAAGGATTTCGAGTCAGCAAGGACAAAACACAGAAGAGAGCACATGAGGGTTCCAATTGCTGACCTGATCGGGAAGGTTAGTATCCTATGCTTTGATGAGCTAGTAAAGGAGCTTGGTAGGGCGGATTATGTTCGAATGGATAGCTCAATCTATGGATTTGACATTGTAACCTCTCATGGATTACCATGTACATGTAAATTAAACTACATGTTGGATAGTGGTATACTGTGCTTAAATAGGGATATACATCGTTTCTGGTATACCTTAAGTTGGAAGAATCATGAATCAGCAGTTGATATGATATCCTACAAGGAGGCAGAACAAAATAGATGGCGCGATATTGCTTCTGAGGTAGCACAATTAGATGATCCGACTCTGATGGCCAAATGTTACAGTCAAATCCAGAACTTCCTTCATCTAGATATGGTATGCCAATTAAGAGAACCATTAGAACAGTTTGGGATTAGCAGACCTACCGGGACCTCAAGACCAAACGGACGGGAACCTTCATCTTGGGAGTGTAACCGACCAAGGGCGAGCCAGTCTGAAGGAGCACCATCAAATAGAAGATCAAATAATAGAGGATCATCAGATCCGAATCGATATATACCCATAAACAGCTTCCCATACTGCCAGTATTTCCCATCCAACCTATATCAATATATCACTAGGTATATTGATGTTCGTGGAGATGGTAATTGTGGTTTCAGGGTGATTGCTGGTTACCTGTATTCAAACGAAGAGAGGTAGAAAGATGTCTGTAAAGGATTGTACCATCACATAAAGAATATAGAACCGGCGAGGCATGTATACAAGGACATGTTAAACGAAGCACCATACAACGACATGATAAGAGGGCTTCATTGGAATAGGGATGAGGCAGCACCTAAAGACAAATGGATGACCACGGAAATGGGGACAGTGATCGCGACAAAGTACACTTCGATAGTAGTTTTCTACTCTACTATATGGGGGGTATGACAAGTGCCACATACCTTCCAATCGAAAATTATACCAATCGTGATAGACCTAGAGGAGAGATCCACATAGGAGTTTGCCCCCAGGGTCATTTCGTAAGGTTTTGTATGGTTGATGACTCCCCACTCCCCCTGTCTATCCGCAGTGGTTCTTTTATAGAGATCCAAACACTGTAGGACCTTGGATTCATCAAATACAATCTAGGTTAGATAGACGGAACAGTGTTGTAACTTAGTTTTTCTTTAACTTAGTTGTTGTAACTTAGTTTTTCTTTAACTTAGTTGTTGTAACTTAGTTTTTCTTTAACTTCATTGTTGTAACTTAGTTTTTCTTTATCTTAGTTGTTGTGACTTAGTTTTTCTTTAACTTAGTTGTTGTGACTTAGTTTTTCTTTAACTTAGTTGTTTTAATCATTTTGACTGAAATTTGGTCATTCAGTTCTCTTTTATTTCAGAAAAAAGTGTCTCCCCACAACATTCCAACTTATTCAACTAAGTTTGGTGAAAAAAAATTGTACTGCAAATAGTAAAGTTTTTTGCTATTCGCAGTACAAATTAATTTTAAATCATATTAATAGTATAAACACATAAAAATGTAATCCAACACTTTTTTGAAAAAAAGATTCTTGTATTGATTAAAACAAAAAAGTAACTAGTAAAATTCGCTACTAATCAACTACAAACTTCTTGGGTAAATTTACTTTCAGATATCATTTTTTGAAAAAAAAACACAGGGACACATCATTACATGTTCACAACGTCAATATGATTTAAAAAATTTTGTACTGCGGTGATTAGTAATTTTGTACTGCGAATTGCAACCCCCGGTTATATATATATACACTCATACGTATCTACATAATATAGTTTATTACTATATTTGTTCAACCAAGCTATATTCCAACTTTGTATATTTATATACCCACATACATGTGTATCGATATATGTATATATATATATTTATATTATATGGTCTATTGCTATACTTTATTTGGCCAAGTTATATTTCAATTTTTAGTTACATACTATTTTATGTATTGGTCAACTTGACTACTTGGTCAACTTATGTTGGCTTATCAATGTGGTTTGACTCGGTCAACGTTCCAAGTCGATGCCTCATTATAGTCGATATTTATTTATCAACTTGTACTACATTGTATTTTAGTACTTTTAATTATGTTTCCACGCACCCATACATCTTTCCACTCATTCCATATAGTTATATAATTCGAAGTGAATTATAATTCCGACTTATAATAATGATATCCGATCATTCTATGTGAGATGTATTATCTTACAACGTTTTAGTATTTACATATTACTTACTAGGATTCGTCAGATATATATATACATATAACAGTATGTATATGTGTGTATGCAAAATACACAAATCAGAATAGCCTTGACAAATAACATGGGTTATTAGAAATTAAATCCCAAGTTCTAATGGAAGACCCGAGCCAAACAAATAATCGGTTAAGGGGTTAATTACTGAGTAAGGTTTAGAACTTATTCTAGGGTGATTAAATAGACTCGACACGTGAGTATTGATATTAGAGTTATATATATTCCAGAGATACGGGTTCGAGATACGAGCTTTGAAAGCTATAGAGGATAAGCGTGATACGTCACGCTAGCATTGTTCAACGGTGAACGGTGAACGCTAGCATTTAAGAGTTATATCTATGATTTATGCATGTGATCATGTGAATTATATTACTCGACACCATTGCATTTTATTTTTATTCTACGCGAATGTCTATATGATTGGAAGTTTACACATCTAAACTCAAACATGACTTAGATGACCTTTAGGTATCATGAGAACCTAATTGGCAGTCAAGTATTGTAGTCTTAAACCTAACAACTTGGTCTTAGGTTAATGGTTAAAAGAACTTGGTTATATAACGGTTTGGTGGAGGAAGCCCAGTTAGTCTCGACTAATTGGTTGCACAGCGTGATCACTAAGAAAGACTATTATCATGAGTCGCTCAAGGAAATCCATACATCCACATTCGATGATGGTAGAGGGCACTACTGTTGGTTAGGCTTCGGCCGAATTGGACACCTTTAAGGCAAATGAGAAGTCTTGGACCAAAGGGTCACCTGGCAAATGGTTCCATTATTTGGGACCCAGGGACTACTGTTCAGTGTTGTCAAACACTATCAAGTTATTAAGGGTTGTCCTAACATGACACCCAAGGTGGTATTTAATTAAGAGGATTAATGGTTGGTTAAAAGAATAATGGGCCAAAAGGCCGAGTAACGAGAACGGTTAGTTAAACGTGTATCTCGTTTGGTATTTTTTATTGAATCATTGGATGATTATGTGGTGATATTGTTGGATGATCTATTGTGTGCTTATTTATGCATTTACAACTACTTATTGTTAATTGTAAATTGGAAAAGCATGAAATGAACCGCATGTTAAGATGGCTAAATGACCTAAGGGATCCAATTGATTCTAAGATTGCACTTTAGCATACCAACAAATAGTTTACTGAGCCCCTTTTGGGGCCAACATATTTCAGGTTGTGAAGCCAGAGTGTGGGACGTAGGGTAGTTAGCATATGTTGGATACCGTACTTTTAGACTTGTTACGTATTATGTTATGGAGATTCAGCTGTATTTGATTAGCAGCTCACTTGTTCGATTTTGGGGATTGTTTGTAAATTATGGTTGGTCAGTATCTGGTCATCACAATGGCTATATATATTAGGTTAGTGTGATGATATGTGGTTGCCTAATTACTCACAAGGGTGAGTGACAGCGTGTAACACCAAAGCGACAGTTAGTTTAATTTCCGCTGCGAACTACATCTCTAATCATGCTACGACTTATGATAATACGAGATTATGATTAGGGGTGTTATAAAAAGTGCTATCTGAGCTGAGTACAACTCTGATGACAAGATACCGAGTCTAGAACAGTGAGCATAGGATTATGGGGGTACGGGAAACGATTGTGCGGTACGAGACATCTGGTCTTAAACGAACCAGTGCCTTAGTAACGCTAAATGTGTGACAATATTAGCCTTAATGGCATTCCAATATTATCAATTACTATACGAGTAATGGTACGACATACTATATTACAGATGTCGAGTAAAGATAGAAGCCACGTAAGGTGAGGCATGTCGGGGGGGGGGGGGGGTAATGGATGTCCTGCAATCCCGAATAGCGTTAAGTGGGCAATAGCCACTCTAGCTCGTTGGGAAATCATCTCGGGAAAAAATAGTGGTACCCCACCCGCTGCTGCCCATACCTTGAATATCGCCATAAAGGAAATGCAGTGGATAGTGCCAAGGAGACGGAGGAGTTTCTCATTCTTGGGAAGACCGATGTGATCGCTGTAATTGCTATGAAAATAAGATAGAGAAAAGAACTGGTGATCAAGTAAAGGAATAAGGACTAGGGGTCCCGATAGTTATGTACTATCTAAAAGCGTTGCTAATACGCCGTGGAAAATATACATTATACCATGCTGTGAAAAAAATGAAAGAGATCCATATGACAAATTGGATCGGCTCGTATTTAGACACCGAAACCCTGTCTGGTTAACGATAGGAAAGCATCGAGGAGTACACCTGAAGAGTGAAGAACAGAAAAACAAGTTTTAGACGACCAACGACCGCATAAAAGTCTCTTCCAGAAAGGGGTAACTTCGATACGATGCAACCTAGAAAGTTCAGTAAATCGTGACCTGCAATCGTGATAATTATATGAGCTTGCGAGCCGAACCCTTCCTAAAATGACTACAAGCAACACTTAAGAAAGGGGATGTCATACCAAAGACAAATAGAGTACTTCATCTGCTAGACCCGAAGCACCACGTGGTAGCTACGCGGGGCAGACCTCAGCCGGTACGAGCAATTAGAAGGGGAAAGGCGTTACCCAGGGGCATAATACCCCAAACTTTGCGGGAACCTTAGGCGCTGATACTGGTACGCCGCCCGATCTAGGTGACCACTTATCTTTAGCTTAAATAATTGACTGCATGAACATATGCATCAAGAAACTTCTTCTACCATGATGAAGTTTAAAGCAAAACTCCGGGAGAGCCTAACTCAGAGAACCTAGAAATAAAATTAGCTGAGAGGACTTATCATACCTTAACGGACCGTAATGACTACAATATTACCCTTTTCATGCATATCATCTAAGATAAACTCAAACGACCACAACATCAAGAAGACCCACACCTACAAAACCAATAACTCAACCTGCATGGCGCACTTGCTACAGCAAGCACTATGAAGATCAATATATTAACAATTCCGCCTACCTTGCGCACTTGCCACAACAAGTGCTGCACCTAACACCAAACTCTACAAGGCCGTGTGGACCAGAGGGTATATTACCATGGCCACCAGTAATCGCCAAATATTCGTACAACTTATGCACAAATTCCGTAAACATGACCTGTCACAAAACCCTTAAGCCGTGAGGCTTACAAACCTCGGAAGGACCTGATGAGCCCAATGAAACGAGGTATTCACTCTTATCCAATTTGATCTTCCTTACTATCCTACGTTACCTAGTTTCGATCATAAGTTTCGCAAGGGAGAGAGGGTGAGAGAGGGAGAGCCTTTTGCTAGAATCGAGCTTAAGTCTGTTTGCCAATTACTGCGTGTCCTTATTTCATGGGGGTACACCCCTATTTATAGTGCTTTTGGTCCTGGCCTCATGTTGCCAGTCCTAAGCTTTACATGTATGAGTACAATTTTACCCTCCTATAGCAGCTTTGGCCGGTCACAGACGACCGGCCATACTACATTTTATCTTGCCTGAATTCTATTTTCATCCGGCTAGAGGTGGCCGGATGCCCTATGTGCCTTGTTTGGCTTGGTACCATTTCTTTCCTTCTCATCAGTCCCACAAGTTCTATCTTTTTGAATTTTGATGAAGAAAGTAGAACTTCTGTGTCTTGTGTTTGAGGACAAAATTTGCGGCTGCGGCCATCCCGTGGTTCTAGGCCCTGTCTGTGTTTCGTTCTTTCCTCATCCCAGTCCCACAAGTTCTTTTTCTTCATATTTGGAGAGAAATAACTTCTTTTTAAAAGGTCATGTGCGGAGCTCGTGACTCGTGCTTGTCCTGCGCCGCTCTTTTCGAATTTTCTTGCCTGTTTTCGATGTAGAATACGTAAGGTCCCTTTTCGGCTAACGTCAGAATCGTCTTTGGGAAGCGTGTAGCCTTCTTTCTTTTCCCTGTAAAAAAGTGATTTTTGTCTGTGCATATATATATTTTATTCATTTGAGCGGGAAAAAACTTCCCTTTAAAGCCCGAGTTTTTGAGCTTCCTTCTCTTTCCTCCTCCACCTCCTTGCCTTCGTTGTCTTCTCTTTCGCCTTTCTGCTATCGCGTTCTGCTCTTGCTTTCATCGCCGTCGCTTCTCGATCCCGTACTTAATTTCTCAATGTCTTCTTTCAGCGCAAGGAAGAGCAAGGCTGCTGCCATCTTTCGCCAGCTACTGAAGAGATTCAAGGCTCTCGCTCCTCTAGTGGCTTTCGTCCCTCCTTCCTGAAATCCTCGAAGCCTTTTTTGGCTGGTCGCGATCCCTCTCCTTCTTATCTCGACTTTTCCTCCCTTTCCAATTGTCTCAGTGGCGTCGAAGTCCCACTTGGTACCCAAATTTACCTTCCGTCTTCTGACTCCCACCCTAACGACAATTTCGGTCTCGGGTACGTAGTTTATGCTAATTTCTATCCCTCTGGCTTGACCATTCCCCCACATCCCTTCGTGTTGGACTTTTTGCTTCGTCGTTGCTGTTCTCTTGCCTCATTTACCCAAAGGCCATCTCGTACCTCCACGCTTTCGTCGCCCTTTGCGAAGAAAACAAAATTCGGCCGGAGGGCACCGAGTTTGCCCGATTCTTTACGGTTAGGGTTGATCCCGACAGCCTAACCATCATTGCGAGGGCCGAATACTCTCTTTTTGACTACAAGAAGGTACATGGGTGGAGCTCGCGGTGGTTCGTCATCGTTCCCCATCCGGCCGCTACGTGGGTGTCCCGTACTGCTCCGAGGTCACCAAAGGTCAGTTGGTCTGCCCTAGTACTCCTCCGGCCGAGCTGCCCATCTTGAAGATTTTAAAGGCGCAAAGCCGCGAGCCATTGACCATCGAGGCGTTCTTTACAAAAGCACGCCTATCCTTCCTGAAGACCTACTATAGTAAGTGCTGATTGTCAGTACAAATTTTGTTTTCCCCGTTGGTTCCCTTATTGTTTTGGTGTGTTGTATGCAGATTTCTTCCAGAAGGGAGACAAGATTGGTCCTTTCTATAGCTGGAACTTCGTCGGCTTCAAGAGCGGGGACGAAAGGGTCAATTATTATGACTCAATAGATGCGGTTGTTGGTGTGGCTAAGCAGCTCTTGGGAGATACAACTCCTTCCAAGAAGCGCTCCAGGAAAGAAGCAGGAGATGACCAAGCTGGGCAGTCAAAGAAAAAGAAAAACTTGGAATCTCCAGAATGCCCTAACGCCGGATTGCCAGGTACATGGCATGTGAGTCCAGAGTCTGGGTGCCGTGTTTCTTCCTCTCCCCTGGTTCGGGTCTAGACCTTGGTTCTCGCCCGGAGCGGGCGTCCGGTCATCCGACCCCGATGTGAATAGTTTCCTGACCGCGGGTTACTTTTCCTCAGATCCTGCCCAAGATAATACTCTAAAAGCCATAGGGCTCTGCACAGATCAAGCAAGTGCCCGCGCACCTCCCTCTCCCGCTCCTCCTATCACTTCCCACAGACCCCAGAACAAGGTTTTTGATCGATCCCTCTTTCTTCTGCGTCTTTCTCTTTTGTCTCTAAACAGTGCTCTCTGTCCCTGGTGTGTATGCGTTTTATCGATTCTTCTGACAGTGAGGTTGTGCCTGGTTTTGGTTACTGCGGTAGTCTCTGTTCCTGTCAAGCACAAGCTAAAGAAGAAAACTACATCAAAGCCAAAGGCTCCGCTGCCAAAACATTAAGAGAGGATCAAACCTCCGGCCACCCTGAGGCTTCAGCCTCATTTTCTATTGACATTGCCGCGGCCAAGGATGCGGCGCGGGAAAGGACAATAGAGTACCGACCGGTGCCCGAAAATCCTAAACTTCAGAGCAAGCAAAGGGAGGACATCATGGTTTCCTCTTCTTCTCCCCTCCTCCTTCTGCTCAGGAGTCCTTCACCGGTCCTTAAGGAATGATGGTTCTACCACCGTGGGCACCCCCTTCCTCTAATCTCCTGTGAATCTGCTAAGTATTCTGCTGTCTGGAAGGAGGCAATAAAGAGGTCTGGTCATCCGGACGGGATCTTCGCCCCTCCGGCAACCACTACTGCAATCAAGGAAAAGTTGCGGGTGGGAGATGGGGGAGCAGATGCCATTATGCGGCACTCCCTCCCAATAAAAGATGTGTTCGACTTTATGTGGGAGGGCATCTTTCGGGTGGGCATACTCTCCTAGACATTTTAATAATTGTTTGTATTCCCTTCTTGCTTTGTTTTGTTTTTTTTTTTTTTTTGGTGATCTGTGCTGCCGTTTCAGGTGATGTCTATGGCCCAGAGTGCTGAGGTTCACTCCGGAAACCTCTAGACTAGGCTTCGCTATGAGGAGCCGGGCCGATAATGCTCAAGAGGAACTGAAGCTGACTCGCTCCACACATGATGCCTATATTGACCAGATTCAGTACGAGATCGACCTCAAAGTGAAGGAAAGAACTGAGGCGTTAAATAAAGAACTGTGGTCGTCCCAGCAGGAATGTGTCCATCAGCGCGATGAGTACGAATTACAACTGAAGGGCCTCCGAGAGGAGAAAATTTCCCTTAAAAACCAGATTCTTCATGCTGACGATACTTTGATAGAGGTACAAAACCATCTTGCTTTTGGAAAAGACAAGCTGGCTCGAGCCTTCTCTGACTTAGACGTTTTGCTATATCAGGTGCGATCTGCTCATCGGAAAGAGGTGGCCGCCCTCCAATCTGACAAATCTTTTCTTTTCAACGAGAAGAACTCTTTTAAGCAGGAGGTCGAGGCGCTCGAGCTGGAGAAGCAGGCCCTTGTCCGAGAGAATAAAGCCCTTATAGAGGAGAAAGGAAAGCTTATCCAGGAACTCAACAGCTCAGCGGAAGAAAAGGCCGCACTGGAAGAGCAGTCAGGAACTTCTTTTGAACAAGAAAAGCAATCTCTGCTTCAGGGTTGCTCCGTTTTAGACGAGGAGAAGAAGGTTCTTGCTGCGGAGAAAGCTGCCCTGTCAAGCGAGAAAGCTAGGCTGGAAGAGAGGGTGAAAGATTTGGAAAGTGCCATGTCTGGTCTCCAAATCGAGAATACTGAGCTATCGAACAAAGGTAAGCCTCCGGA
The DNA here is from genome assembly GCA_023374045.1 of Limonium bicolor. NCBI lineage: Eukaryota > Viridiplantae > Streptophyta > Magnoliopsida > Caryophyllales > Plumbaginaceae > Limonium > Limonium bicolor. The sequence continues at coordinate 305,256,425 of CM041779.1, forward strand.
CTTTGATTTTTCGTTACTTTCTTTTTTTGTTGCCCTTATTCTTTGCCCTTCTTGCGTTCCGGCTAGGCCCGAGTTCCGACAATCTCTTGAAGCACATCCGGAAGCTAAACGATCGAGTGAACAACGTTAATGAGGAGCTATGTTTGGCCAATACTCAACGCGACAAGTATCGGGCTCAGGTTTTGACTCTCGAGACCCAAGTGGCTAAGCTCACGTTGTTCTCACGACAGTCTTAGGAGGAAATACAGAAGAAAGTACTATCAACACCCATCTAAAGGAGTCTTTCGCTTCTCAGTGCCGCAAGATAGCTAATATCTACCGCCAAGTCGTCTCGGAGCACTTCTTGAAGAAAGGGGAGGTGCTAGATGATGAACTGTACAACGGGCTGAAGTTCAATGCCATCGCTCAGAAGTCTAACTTTTTTGTGGAACTCGAGAGATTCTGCCGCAGCCCCGGTGAAACATGCTTTGGCCCTGGTCAAGCTTCCTTTCTTCCGGCCGGAAGCAACGTCCAGCCATCCGTCAGAGGGATGCAACGCAATATAGGGAGATCCAAGTCTTCTGAAAGTGTGGCTGACAATGGTGACAAGTTAGCTGCAGAAAAATAGGATGGGTTTTTTTTTTCTTTTAGGGGGGGGGGGGTTTTTCTTTTGGCATGTATCTTTTGTGACGTTGAATTTTTGTAATGATCATCTCTGATACATACTCTTTACCTTTTCTTCTGGGAGGAATATAAGCTTACTCTTTTACAGTCTTTGTTAAATTTTGCCGGGGCTACGAGTCTCTTACTGCGCTTTTGCTTCCATTCTTTTTTTAGCCGATTTGTGTACTACTACGGTATTTCTTTTATTTTTGAGAAGCGCTTTTACATGTCTTTTTTTACGTAAATTTGGTTAGCCGAGTGCTTATTTTTACGATATGAAAAGCTTGCGGCTTATTGACCGAATTTTTATGTATATGTGTTTTTTTTTTCCTAAGGCCTTAAGGCCTGTGACTTTTTAGCCGGATCTTTTTATTTAAGACAAGACAGCCCGCGACTTTTGTCTGGATTTTACTTTCAAGGCAATGATAGCCTGCGGCTCGTTGGCCGGTGCTTACTTTCAAGGCATGATAGCCTGCGGCTCGTTGGCCGGTGCTTACTTTCAAGGCATGATAGCCTGCGGCTCGTTGGCCGGTGCTTACTTTCAAGGCATGATAGCATGTGGCTCGTTGGCCGGTGCTTACTTTCAAGGCATGATAGCCTGCGGCTCGTTGGCCGGTGCTTACTTTCAAGGCATGATAGCCTGCGGCTCGTTGGCCGGTGCTTACTTTCAAGGCATGATAGCCTGCGGCTCGTTGGCCGGTGCTTACTTTTAAGGCATGATAGCCCGCGGCTCGTTGGCCGGTGCTTACTTTCAAGGCATGATAGCCTGCGGCTCATTGGCTGGTGCTTACTTTCAAGGCATGATAGCCTACGGCTCGTGGGCCGGTGCTTACTTTTAAGGCATGATAGCCTGCGGCTCGTTGGCCGGTGCTTACTTTCAAGGCATGATAGCCTGCGGCTCGTTGGCCGGTGCTTACTTTCAAGGCATGATAGCCTGCGGCTCGTTGGCCGGTGCTTACTTTCAAGGCATGATAGCCTGCGGCTCGTTGGCCGGTTATTGTCTCTTTATTTTTTTCAAAAAATATACCTCTTTATTGAAGAATCATAGATTTTATAAATAGAACTTTTTCAAACACTCCCCATGCCAGGAATGCGGCAATTCGTACCCTTCACCGTTTTTAAGCGATATGAGGCTCGTCCAGTCTTTTGGTGAATTATGTACGGTCCTTCCCATTGGGGCTCTAGTTTCTTGGGCTGCTTGACCTCTCGGAGGCCCAACTCTCCTGGGGCAAAACTCCGCTCTTTTATTCTTCTGTTGAAATATCTCTCCACTTTGGATTTATCTTTTGCCATCCTTACTACGGTGGCCACCCTGGTTTCATCGAGGAGTTCCAGATGGTCCTGTATTCCTCGATTGTTGATTTCTTCATCATACGATTCCCACCTTACTGATGGTAATACAACCTCCGCCGGAATGACAGCCTCTAACCCATATGTTAGTCTGTAGGGTGTTTCTCCTGTTGGCCCCCTTTCTGTTGTCCTGTATGACCAGAGGACTTGGGGCAACAACTCTGCCCACCTTCCCTTTCTTTCATCGAGCTTTTTCTTTATTGCTTTTACTATCTGACCATTCACATTCTCAACTTGTCCATTTGCTTGGGGGTGAGCCACCGATGCGAATCTTAAGTCAATCTTCCACTCTTCATAGAATGCGAGGAAGCTTTCGCAATTGAATTGTGCTCCGTTATCAGTTATTATCGCCCTTGGAATGCCAAACCTGCATACCACATATTTCCAAATGAACTCTTGCGATTTTCTGGCTGTGATAGAGATAGTGGGCATTGCTTCGACCCACTTTGTAAAATAGTCGATGGCGACATACATGAATTTGAACCTCCCAGGTGATGCCTCCGGGAATGGCCCTACAATATCTAATCCCCACATAGCAAAGGGGATTGGGCAGAGGATTGTATATTCTGTTTCCATGTTCTTGGCACTTGAGACACTTTCGTATATACTCCTTGCAATGTTCCATCATTTTTGGCCAAAAGTACCCAAGCCTCAAGATTTTGTGAACTGTGATTCTTTCTCCTTGATGGTTTCCACAGGATCCATCATGTACTTCTTTTATTAACTCACGCCCCTTCGGCCATGGTAACACATTTTAGCGCTGGTCTTGCGAAAGATCGTTTGTATAGCTGGTCATTTTCAATGAAAAAGGACGCGACCCTTCTTTTTATTATTATGGCCTCCTTTTCTTCTTCCGGCAACTTTCCTTGGCGTATATACTCTATAATCGGAGTCATACTTGCCAATTTTGCCAAGGCATCAGCCTCGGCGTTCTCTTTGCGAGGAAGGTGCTTTAACTCACATCTTTGGAAGTTTGCTTTTAGCTCTTGAACTTTGAGCAAGTATCTCCATAGCTTTTCCTCTATGACTTCATAGACGTTGTCATTTTGTCTTGCCACCAACATAGAATCTGAGTATACATCTAATTCTGCGAAAGTAAAAATTTATAAGTTTTATTTCTAATCAAGATTTTATAGGAAGGAAGGAATAGAGAGGGTATCTTCCTATGGGACCTGTTGCCCCCAGGGCGGTAGCCACTTCCAAACCCTGGATAAGGGCTTCATATTCAGCTTCGTTGTTGGTAATGTCAAAGTCTAGCCGGAAGGCGTAGTTTAAGCTTTGTCCATCCGGCGCTTGCACTACTATTCCGGCCCTGCCCCAGTTTTGCATCGGGCTTCATCAACTAAGAAAACGTATGGATTCTGGGGCTGTCTCTCTTTCTTTTGCAAAGTTTGCTTCTGTTATGAAATCTGCCAAGGCTTGGGCCTTAATTGCTGTTCTGGGCAAGAAGTGAATTTCATATTGTGTTAGCTCTACTGTCCAGCTCACCATCCGGCCGGAAGCATTTGGGTTGTTCGCTATTTGCTTGAGCGGCCAATTTGTCCTGACGAAGATCCGATGTGACTGAAAATAGGGCCGTAATTTTCTTGATGCCACCACCAATGCGAACAAAATTTTCTCTATGTTTGTATACCGTCCCTCTGTTGGGCTTAAAATTTTGCCGGTATAATAGACTGGTATTTCCCTTTTCTCTTCCATGATTAAGACAGCCGTAACTGCCCAATCTGTTGCGGATAAATAAAGGTAGAGGTCTTGGCCAGGGGCGGGTACACCTAACTTAGGCAGATCCCGGAGCATTTCTTTGATCTTTTCGAATGCATCTATACATTCTTGTCCCCACTGAAATTTGCTGTTCTTCCTTAGGATGTTGAAGAACGGGATTGATTTTTCCTGAAGCTTGGAACAAAATCTGCTTAATGCTGTGAGTCTCCGATTTAGGGCTTGGACATCCTTGATATTTTTGGGTGGAGAAAGGTTGAGAATTGCTTGACTTTTTTCAGGGTCGACTTCGATACCTCGCTGCCTGACAATGAAGCCAAGAAACCTTCCTTTAGTCACACCAAATACGCACTTCTCTCCAGGTTCAGCTTGATTTGGTATTTTTCCAGAGTGTCGAATTTCTCCTCCAAATCTTTCATGTGTTGCTCTTTCGATGGGCTTTTTACGACTATATCGTCAACATAAGCTTCCACATTTCGAGCAAGTTATTGACAAAACACTTTATCAATCATTTGCTGAAAGGTAGCCCCTGCGTTTTTTAGGCCAAAGGGCATTACCTTGTAACAGAACGCTCTGGCTGAAGTGATAAAAGACGTTTTTTCCGAATCCTCCTCATTCATCTTATCTGATTATAGCCGGAGAATGCATCTAGAAAACTTAACACAGAGCTCTGAGCAGTTGAAACTACCAATCTATCTATTGACGGCAGGGGATAGAAATCTTTAGGACATGCCTTATTCAAGTCTGTGAAGTCCACACACATCCTCCATTTTCCATTTGCTTTTTTACCATGACAACGTTAGCCAGCCATCGTGGGTAAGTTACTTCCCTGATGAATCCGGCTTTGAGGAGCTTTTGGACCTCGGCTCATGCTGCCAAATCCCTTTCTTGCCCTATTACTCTTTTCCTTTGCCTGACTGCCGGATGCTTTGGATCTACTCTGAGTTCATGCCGGATAACGCTTGGGTCTATTCCAGGCATTTCGTCCGTGCTCCAGGCGAATGTTGTCCTTCTCTCTGGGGGGCCTGAGTCGCTTGGTGCTCTTCCTTTCCTTGACTCGGCTCTGGGGGAAGTGGTAGCTTCCCATTGAATTCCTTTTCTGATCCTACAGTTTTGACCACCTCTTTACTAGGAACTGTCCATGATGCGGACCTCACATATCCGAGCCATTTTTTGACTTCCCCTTATCATAACCAATTTCCTGCTTGTGGTTAAGTATTTCAATTTTAAGTGATGGGTACTGCATATAGCCTTGAAAGCATTAATTCCTGGTCTTCCGAGATACATGTTATATCCAGAAAGGCCTGGCACAATAAAATCCGTGAGTTTCTCTGTTCTCCTCTCATCCCCTTGACCTAAAGTCATTGTAAAATCTATACTGCCGGAAGATGTGGTAGAAACTCCTCCTACAAATCCTCCTAGAACCGCCAAATACGGCTTAATCTGGTCCTCGGGTACCTCTAGTCTTTTAACTGCTTCTGCTGATATGACATTTGCCCCGGCTCCACTGTCAATCAGGATTCCCTCCATCATTTGATCGTTAACTTGCGCACGAATGACAAGTGGATCCTTCTGTGGGTATAGCACCCCATCTTCATCTTCATCGGAAAAGAAAATTGGAGGGAAGCTTTCTCTTTTGGCGATCTTTCTCTCTGGGAGTTCCTGATGCACCTCATGAATGTGCCTTTTCCTTTCATTAGGGGTTAGTGGTCATATCTCCAAAAAAAGTCCTGTGAGTTTTCTTAGAAAAAGTTTTGTTAGCCTTCTTTTGGGAAAGGGGGTTTGCTGTAGATATGATGCAAAATGAAAATACCATTTCTCTTATTTCTTAACGCAATGCATGACAAAGATTATCCTTATATATTTGGTTTTCCGGAAGACGATCTATGATAAGTCTTATTTTTAAGAAGTTTGTTGCCAGAAAAAAGGGGGGGGGGGGAACTTTTACTTTCCTTCTCTACAGACCTGTTATCATACCAACCGATTTGCTGTGGTCAAGCCTGGGGTGGACCTCCTCCTCCTGTCGGCCTCGTGGTGCATGCTGGGCATTGCTCTATTGACTGCCATATTGCTTTTGTGCCCCGGCTTGTTGCTTTCCCTTCTTTTTATTCTCTTCAATGATTATGAGTTCTTTGGCCAGGGTAGCACAATTTACAGTCCGGTGGCTGCGATTTCCATGATACTCGCAAAATGCTACTAGAATCTCCCCTTACGGCGGTCTTCTTGGTCGGGGAAGGTACCCTTCTCTTACTGCGGCAGCGTACTTTCCTGGATCGATGTAAACAACGGTCCTAGCCCCCTGATGCTGCGGCCCTTGAGAGGAAGACGCGGCGGTTGATTTGTAATATGGTATGTACCTCGACCCCCTCCTCCTGGCGCTTCCACCTTGTCCTCCTTTCTTCTCTCGATGCCGTCGTATTTTTGAAGCTATCTGCTAACTCTTTAGCCTTATTCTCTGCTATTTCGGATTTCAAAAAGTCATGGATCATTTCTGCCAATTCTCCATGAGTTTTTGGTGCTTTGGATGCAAATTTTCCAGTGAGTCGAGGCTGAGCCAAGCCATTACCAAAAGCTTTAATCAAAATTTTCTCATCGATATAATCAATTTCCGCAACTTTCTTATGGAAGCGCTCACTGTACTCCTTCACAGTTTCTCCCCTTCGTTGTTTCGCATCCATCAACTCTATCGTCTCTTTCTTAACCCTCTTGCTCACGGTGAAATATTGTTGAAACTCTTCGGTTAGTTGCTTGAATCTGGTGATGGACTGCGGCGGTCTTGTGGAGATCCATCCCAATGCTCTCTTTGAAAGTGTTCCAAGAAATAAGTTGCAGAGAGCGAGGGAACTAATCCCTTGAGTATTCATGGCAAACATGAATTTTTGATATGCTGGGCGGGATCCCCTGTCCCATCATACTTCTCAATCGCCGGAGCAACGAAGTGCGGCGGGAGCTTTGCTTTCCTTATCCTTTCCGAGAAGGGATACAGGCTCATGTCTATCTGATCGTCCTCCTCCGTTTCTTCTTCGCTAACGATTGTATTGTTCTTCCGATCCTTACTTTCTTCGCCATTACTTCCTTTTGAATCCTTGTTTCTCAATTGTTCTATGGCCTCAGTCATTTCATCCCACTTTTTCTGATATTCCTCATCTCTTTGCATCAATTCTTACTACAGAGTCTCGTTTCCTTCTACAATCTTTTCATCGATCGATCTGACCAATCCTTTCAGCATATCTTCGAGATCTCTTTTAGAATAGCTTCTGGCATTTTGGAGCTCATTTCCTCTTCGGTATGATTATTCTCTTCAGTGGTGTTCTTCGGTGCTTTCTTAGATCTTGGAGCCATTTCCCGTGTTTAGATCCTACAAGAAATACGATTAGTTATTTTAGACTTTTCCTTACCAACGTCAAAGATCACTTCCGTGCTTCTATGTGGTCTCGTGGTTGCTTCTTGCTGTTCGTTTCCCACAGACGGCGCCAAATGAAGCGAGGTATTAACTCTTATCCAATTCGATCTTCCTTACTATCCTACGTTACCTGGTTTCGATCACAAGTTTCGCAAGGGAGAGAGGGTGAGAGAGGGAGAGCCTTTTGCTAGAATCGAGCTTAAGTCTGTTTGCCAATTACTGCGTGTCCTTATTTCATGGGGGTAAACCCCTATTTATAGTGCTTTTGGTCCTGGCCTCATGTTGCCAATCTTGAGCTTTACATGTATGAGTACAATTTTACCCTCCTTTAGTAGCTTTAGCCGGTCACAGGCGACCGACCATACTACATTTTATCTTGCCTGAATTCTATTTTCATCCGGCTAGAGGTGGCCGGATGCCCTATGTGCCTTGTTTGGCTTGGTACCATTTCTTCCCTTCTCACCCAACCACTACGACTAAAGGGCGTACTCCAGCCGTAACAAATTACACCAGTTAAACATTAATGAACCATTAACATCGGCTTAAGAGCCAAACACCATAAACAAACACTGACATTGAATGCCAATCACTATCAGTGATGAATGTTTAGTCCTTCGGAAAAACACGACCCATATGAAATTTCTTAACACTCCCAAGATGCACCACCATCCTTAATGACGGTAGGAAATCAAGAATCGAGATACATCAGCTGTTAAACAGCTAGAATACATCCAATTTTACGGATGAGGTACCAGACACGAGTACCCGACGTACCAACTCATTCCCAACCTCATAGAAGAATTGTAGATGAGACATGATCATGTAATGATTAGGGCCAATACTACGCCCATAACAGCACACGACAACATACAATAAATACTTGGAAAAAGGGAAAAACCTGTTGATCCTCAATAGGATCAGTATAGAAAACCACCTGTATCACTAACTCCAACAGGAAGAGCAAAAGCAAGAAGCCAGAGCAATAGCCTACCTAAATGTTAGGAAACACAACGGCCACGATAAAAGAAAGATTGAACATATTATACAGCAACACGAGCATTACTTAAACCAATAGCAGCCATAAACGTAAACTAGCGTTGACCGTTTAACCAATTAACACCCAAAGCACTACCCTTACAAAGGAGTATCACAGCCAACAAGGGATGAACAAATGCCGGGATAGAAATATGTATTGTTACTGTCTCATCTAATCACACTAATCATTGGACGGAATTCCCACGTAAGGGGAATGGCTATTACCGTTGGTATCCCACCATACAACAGGTAACAAGAGAGTACATGTTTAGTATATGTCGTCTACTAGCGTGACGGCTGTCGGTGGTAATGATTGTGCGAGTAAATAATGGCAACAACCCAAATAACAATACAAGGCACTAAGTCTAAATACTACAAGACGCGAACCTAAGTGAAGGTATTCAATATACCACTAGTAGGACACGAGTCCAGGAGAGTGAAGCATCGCCTCCAACCACTTTTCCAATATATGCCATTAGGACAACAACACCTACAACTAGATGACAAATAACGAGAACCGATAAATATCAGACTACAACGAGGACTTCCATAAAAGGAGAGAATAAGAACCTTCACCATGAGATTCTGAATCACACCAAAAGATGTTACCCAAGGGATCGAGTAAAATAAAGAACTATAAGTACGTATCACAAACGACATGATTGACCTACAAGCATAAAAGAGTATGAACAGTTAACAAAGCGCAAAACCTCTCTCATGAGAACTAGATGGCGACATGAAGAGACAATGCGCAACAACTCCAAGGGAGAGAGCTTATTAAGCCATAGACCAATGATGACTTGTCAAAATACAAGTGGTCGTGATTCCGCTAAGATGTTAAGGAATCTATGTCAATAATGACACTAATGGTAGAGGAGTAAACCACCCTCATACCATCACACAATGTGAACCTCACCGTTAGGGCATGATATCGTGAACACCTATCAAAAATGAGACACGAAAGCATGCCCATTAGGCAAGGGACCCAAGGAACCTGAAAAATTTCCTTAGAACACCCCGAGAGTCGCTTGAGTAGGAGATTGACAAAGGAATACTTCACAATTAGAACGTGTGACGAACACTACGAGTATACAAAACTTGATGTGGGACAACTGCACTCCATAGGAGCTTGTGGGCTTGACAAACTTATTTATAAGTTAGTCAAGTAAATGGTAATGTATCAGTAAGGTACCCCATACATGTAGACAAGTAGTGTAAGGAACATGAGAAGTAGTCAACTCCGTGCCAAGGTTAGTGATACAAATCTAGACTAGTGCAAATAACTACCTCGAGTAAATTAACGAGAAGGGTCTCAGTTAAACCAACGAGAGTAGAGGAAACAAAACCTTAGATATAACACGACCAGAGTCATAGCCCCACAAAGCAGTGATTAGTACACAATAATATAGAGGGAAACCTCCTGAAAGATGAGAGAGCTAAAAGTGGACTAAATGACAAGGCTTGAAAAATCCATTAAATGGGCGAGTAAATGTGTAAAACCTCATAAGGATCAAGAGTTGCTTGCACTAGCACAATTATTGCCATCCAGAAGAACCTACTTAATGATAATCCTGAAAGAAGGGCATTCAGAGAACTATTCTCCAAACAAAAGACGCAGGACAAAGCCGTATGATGTAACAATCACTGTATGCTCAAGTAAGGGCAAAGGTACATCTTCACCAAAAAGGGGCTGAACATAAATGCACCACTATGCAACAAAAGGAAAGTAGAGCTAATATACTAGCGGATGCCTAAAGCTAGAAAGCAAACATAATAACAACCTATAATCGTCGAATCGACCAGGAATGGTGCACACGGAACCGACCGTTATAAAAAGCCCTTAGTAAAATAAATAATTTGGCGAAACAGACGAGTGAAACTCGCATAGAACTCAGTGAAAATGGACAAAATTAAAGGCATACTACAATAGTTTAGACCATACAAGGAGACACTTCAAATAAATACAGCGTTCAACGCTATACACCACGTGGAGGCACATAAACGTGCAATACACTCTTGATGAATCAACATGAGAAAGATATTAAACAAACCTAGAGGCAAAGGCCTCAACTACCAGAGAACGTAACCATGTCAAATGCTGAAAAATGCAGAGCACAAGTATGAGCACAGTAAATGGACCTTCCCTGGCAGAAAGCAAGGTAAACCATATACACATTATTTCTGAACCAAAATACAGAAAAATGTAACATACATCGATAATAAACATCTAGAAAATACGACAACAAACGTATTACTCTAGAACAAGCAACCTGGAGACATGAGATGACAAGGATTACCTCCGTGGATATATAGACTAGTACGTCTCAAGATTGCCGAGACAAGTGCAAAGAGCACTAAGTACTAACGATAGCCAAGGCTACATCTCACCTCAACTGAAAGCCAGTAAGTGAAGACAAAGAGCACGTGAAGATATAGCACGCGCATGGGCGCTAGTAATCCATAATACCGAGTCAGACAATTTAAATCTAATCGATCACTCATTTAATAAAGTGTAACACCCCAACTACTACAACAACACACTTAACAACCAATTGCAGCGGAAAACATAACTCATCACATTACTTAACTCATTGGTGTTACACGCCGTTAACCACCCACGTGGCTAACAAGGCTAATACATATACATTGTATCGGTCTGATGGACCAGATTCCCGAGCAACTACACATTACAATCTCTTTCCATTTCCAACAATCATTACACATTTACGTCCCAAATGTACCGAGTATTTACAAACTAATGCCGACAACAATTTCGGTCTTACTACACCTACAATCCACAAGTAATTAAATGAACTACCATGCAACAATACAATACAATACTACCCGCACTTCTGAACGGCTTCCGGCTCCTTGTACCTGAAAAGGAAAGAAAGGGTGGCCCCCAAGGGGCTCAGCACCTTTGCTGGTATGGTAATCGTGCAGCCCGCATACTACCGGGCCACACACAACTAATCGTCATCTAAGCATGCGGTTGATTATATTTAAATCATGCATGGAAAACTATAAACTCATAACACACAACCAATCAATAGGAAACAAACAACCCAATCAACACATCAACTCTGGTTAGATCACATTATTGTGTTCTTTAACTCTTGAGGGTTTCTACCGTAATGGAGCTAACCCCTCACTAGACGACATTTACCCGTTTAGTCGGGTTATAGTTAAATTCCTCATATTATAACCTGGGATTGATACCCATAATCCACACACTCCACATAACAACTCATATCACCTTTTAACGTACATACAACATAACTTGGAGAGAGTCACGTGAGGACACGTACCCCGAGATATAAGTTAGTAATCTCATTGGAGCCTAGAGAATCTTTTTATTCCCATGATAAGCTCGTTATACAATAACTTATTGTTCTACATAGACAACATATATTTACTTAAGATGCGTCGGATATAATATAGTTCCGAACACACCGTACATATTAACTTTACTGAGATGTGTCGGTCTCTACATAGTACCGAACACACCGTACATATATCCCCCTAGCCCCGAACAATAATCAAGGTAGGTAAGCTTTGGTTAAGCTTGCGGGTGAGTAAAATCCATGAAGGAAAAACAACCATAACATAACAGAGAGGGAGTTAGAGCAACTGTAGACATCAACTCCCAAACAACACGTGCGACCGGAACGACCGGATTCCTCACCTCCCATATATATATATATATATATTTAGAGCTCCATTATGGAACCTATCACATCCACACACCATAAGGTATTACAACCAGGTTAAACACACAAGGGAGAAAAACTACTTACACACACAAACAACACACAACCAAACTCACGCATAGCCTGGTTTGAACGTTCCCAGGTTTGGGTCGTTAAATCCGAATACCGATATCTTATGTGATCCTAGATTTGGTTAGCTACGGTTTAACACTTTCGAGGTTAAACGGTTATCGGAATAAACACGCCACATAAATGAATTACTTTAAACTCATTTCATGCTATTCTTGCAAGGTGGCAAACACACAGAAAAACAAGTTGGCACAAAAGCCGGTGTAATTCGGTAGAACACAGGTTGCAGAAAACCATACCTGTCACCTTGAGGTTGGCTAGCCTAATGTGACACCCTCTTAGTCCCGGCTGCCATTTCGACTAGTTCTCGTTCCTAAATTCATTCAATCGAACGGTTAACTACCGTTCTTACTTTCCGGTTAACTAATTACTTCACATGATTATATTGTATACTTTCACACTTAAACTTATACTTGTTCACCCTCTTAATGGCATACCACTAATACTACTTAACATTCTTAACATTAATTTTTTTATATATATAAGTGGCGAGACCCACCGACCGACCCAACACCTTGGGTCGGTCCATTCCTGAAACATTCTGGCTCATGGGTTTTACCCGACGACCCAAGCTCAGCCCGACCGACCAAAACCCTCTGGGTCAGTTGAAGTCAAAACTTCAGTCCTTTGGGAATCTCAGCCCAACCGACCCAGCCAGGGTCGGTCCCCTAGGTCGGTCAACTGCAGAACCTTCCCAAAACTTGTCTAACTTGCTCCAAACTTCTCCTAAAGTTTCCTAATATGTCCTAACACCATATAGGCACCCTTACATCACTTTTTACTCATGATTAAGCCTCCATCTCACTTCTTGATCAACTTACTTCTAAAACCTTTAAACACTTGCTCATTTCTTACAAACATTACTAACACTCATAACATTTCTCCTTAGGTTTTCTAAGTGGTGAATCATGCCTATTATATCCAATAACCAAGGTACTCCTCCAAAACATGATAACCCCTCATAAGCATTATTTTGCATGATCATCATCTCCTTTTTACAAACTCCTTAAAGTCTTTTCCACAAGTTCCCATTTACCTTTCACAAGGCATTTTACTTCCTTTATTCACCAAACTTTACACAAGTCTCAACACACACTCACCATGACTTTGGTGTATTTGAAATCATCCATTTGCTCACTAAACCTCCAAGACCATGCCCAAGACATTTTAACACTTAAACACACCTTAACTCACTTTCTTTCACCAATTTAAACCTTAACATTTCCTAGTACAATCTAGGTCACCAAACTTCATTTAATCACCTAAAACTCTTGTTTACTCACCAAATTTGACATAGCTCTCTTGTATCACCTTACACCAAAAACACATAGTTTTTCACTTTTAAACAATCCAAGAACCTCAATCCCTTAATACAAATTCTTACACACAAACATATGGTTTTTCATCCTTTAACCTTCCAAGACATTCATCTTCACAAGAGATGTTCCTTACACACAACTAAACCTTTAAACTACACTACATCACAATATAGTGCAATAACTTAAATTGCTTGGCACTTAGGCCCTTATATAACATGGCTCTTAGGCCCTTAAATTGCATTAATCTTAACACTAAATTTCCCACATAATAATTGCCTTTAACCTGCAAATACACACAACATCTCATATGCCCTTAATAACCACCTTGTGGATATTTTACTAACTCATTTCCCATTGCTCTTTAGGTTATTTATTAAGCAATTAAAGCTCAATTTCATAAGGCACAAAACTACATTAAGAGAGGTCATTTACCTCTTCTTTTTAAGATTTTCTCACTTGTTTCTCTTGTTCTTTCTTGATTGAAAATTGGCATGGAGCTTTTATCACTTGTCAATCTTCTAGCCAATACACATATAAGGGTAATGAGCATTAAGTTTCATACTTAAACTCATAATTAAACCCTAGATTTACATAAGTGTTTTAAACACTAAAATGGAAATTTACCTTGGAATTGAAAGAGAACATGATTGAGAAGTAAGAGAGGACTCCTCCTAGTCCTTTGAAGATTGAATCAAGCTAAATGAAGAGCAAGATAATGCACCATTAAGAGGTGGCCATATATGAAAATGAAGGGAAACATGGATTTTCTTTGATTTTCCTTACCTTGAAGCAAAGGAGAACAACAAGTGTGAAGAGATCAGTTTTTCCTCCTTCAATGGAGATTCTCCATGGCACCGAAATTGAGTTCTTGAAGATTTGAAAAGATAGAAGTGTAGAGCTTGGTCTAACTAAGACAAAGGTAGTCTTGAAATTGATTTTGGAGCATGAAGCTATGAATTACAAGTGAATGAAAGAAGATCAAGGATGGAGGGTGCTGTAGCAAAAACGATTTGAGGGGAGGGGAGGAAGAAGAAGAATACGGTGGTGAATGGAGGAAATGAAGAGAGGAGGTGAGAGGTATGCTTTTGTTAAGATATTTTATGAAAAAGGTAAATAGTTAACTTACTTTACTTACTTTTTCCTTTCTTCTCTTTAATTTGCTAACAAAGTTGGATGACTCACAATTAGAAAATCGGCCCCCTTTATATAATAGGGTATTTTATAGCCTTTGTTGACCAATTAAACAACTCATGTTGACTTATGTCTTAACTAGCACTATTTGAGCACTATTCACAAATTAGTGCACATAATTGTGAAAATTTTGATTTCCCATTGATTTAGACTTCCTAATGTGATACTAAGTAGTACACATGTTGATTAAAAGAGTAATGATGGACATTTATCCACTCAAAACTCATTTCAAGACAATTTTTCAAAAATGTGCTTTAAGGCTCCTTAAAGCACATTTTGTGTTTTAACTTGTTTTCAAGCTTGGTTTTCTTTAGTAATTGATTTAATATGTTCATTAGCATGTTAATATGGTCTAGGAATGACCTTTAGGTCTTATACAAGGTTACACCAAGTCTAGGGCAAGTATTGCTTAAATTGACTTTATGGTGTTTTCTGTGTTTTGTTTGGTTTAAATTGTCTGCCAATGTTTTTTAAGGACTTAATTAGCCTTATCAAATCATAATTGCGTATTATTAAGTCTTGGTAGGCTCTTTGGGTCCTAACCAAGTTCATTCCAAGCTTAGAGCATGTTTTTGCTCAAATTGTCTTTATGGTACTTTATTGTTTTTACTATGGTTTCAATTGTTCACTAATGTTTCTAAGGCACTTTTTAGCCTTAATATACCATAGTTTAATATTTAAACTACATATCAAGGTTTGGGGTATTTCAATCTACCCCCCTTAAAAGAACTTCGTCCTCGAAGTCCATAGTTTCCCTCGTATCCATTTATAGAATCAGGGAATTACTTGCACGATAAAACTTCCATACTAAAACACACCTTTACACAACAATCTCGGACTTAACGGTGGGTAACATATCCACATCCATACATAACATATACATAATGACCTCGGACTCCACGATCCGGGTATCTTAACAACATTTTGAAACATAGGTCAAAATAACGTCTATTACACAAACCACACAACATGTCATAGCATGTATAGCAATCAAAAATACATTTTCCATCTCTTCATGGACTCCCATGTCGAGTACATATACACTGTGATCCCGTAGAACCCGGCCGCGATGGACACCTTCTGGTCCTCGTTCCTTTGGAAGATCAAAACAATCACTTTATTTTTTAACATATATACTTCTCATGTCACCGGTCCGAAGACATAGGCTCATACGTCCTCAGCTCGTGAGCAAGTACTACAAAAATATTCTTTGTGGGTTAAGTAGGAGAACTTTCTTATTTAAGGTATCAATCGAAGGTTTTGAAAATACCAATTAAAAATCCTTTTGAAAACGCAATACAGCTCCCAGTCCAATTTATGCTCTTTGCATCTTTTCTTAGTGTGGTTATTTGTGACCACTTACAGGGAGCTTCAAGAATCATCCAACCCTGATGTGATCAGCATCAGTGTTGAACTATCCTTCCACCCCAATTTGTGTTCAGCTTCCCTTGATCGCATGCAAATCAAGTTCCACCTCCCACTTCATTTTCAAGCATCAAGTAGTACACTCATTTCCAATTTTCTATCTTTTAGTCAGTCTAGTCATAATCATTACATCTCCAAGGGATAGAACTCCATCCATCAACTATCTCCATTCACTTTTAATCAAGTTACCTAAGGAACTTAATTCTCACTAGGTTCTATATTGGTTCCATCCCCTTCATAAATCACAATACTGTATATATATATTATCAAAATACAATACACGGTTTTACAATTAGTATTATGTGAACATATACTGTCGGGGTTTAGTTCCCCGGGAGTTTCTTTACTCCCTTACACTTGTACTCTCACACACAACATTTAACAAATGGATACACTTATCACAATGGTACTTCACATCTTCTGTGCGAAATTACCACAATTAAACCATTAATGAATGTGTATGTATATGTAACGCACGCACCAAACATCCAAACAATTATTTTGTGCTATGCACAACATAGTTCACGTACACTTGTACGTAAAAACACCTAAGCGGTTTTAGGCTCTACCCCTTAAAAGGGATTACGCCCACGTAATCAATCACTGAACATTGGTTTAACATGTTTTGCCGCCGTGAGTGTTTTAACTTCCACGCGGTCTATTATACAATGCGTTCTGGTTAGAGGATCTTAACCATATTAGTGGTTTAGTCCCTAAACTAAGAATTCTCATTGGAGTTTATTTAACTCATAACCGGTTTCGGTTCTGGCCTGTGAGGCTTCTAGGCATTAATAATTAGCCATTTACTCATATTCACTATGCACATTCAACATTTGAATCACTGGCTCACTAGTTTCTGCTGCGCAACTCTGATAATTTTAGAGGTTAGTTTGCCCCATTCATTATCCTTAATGTATTGTACATCTCCCATTTATCACCTTTATCCTGGTAATAATGGTTTCTCAACGATGCGTGGTATCCCTTACCGTGAGCGAATTCGGTGAGTTGCAAACTTTTTATCAACTTCCATGATAATTTACTGTGTATACTGCTATGTATTTCACAATTATTGACTTGATTTCTTTCGAATTACTGTCGGTTGAGATTGAGCTACTACCTAATGTGTAGTGCTCTCTCGGTTACTTCCCACACTTGAGGTATATTCCATACGATGTTTGGTTTTCCTAATCATGCCTCCACATTTGGTTCTGTACAAGTATCTTCATTGGTACGACCTTTTATTTCCTATGCTTTGGTCCTTATCGTTATACACTTTATCACTATTCATTTACTTCCCTCATATTCATTACCATCATTTCTCACTATCTCACTCGTCTACTTCTGCACTGCATAACATCAGTGCCATCATCATCTAGTGCAGAGGCGTAAACTCTTGGCAGTAAATCTCTTATGGGATTGCAATAGGAATGAACATTGTTTCCTTGTTGCCCGGTCTGTCTACCATCTTTATTCATCAACTCCATATTATTGTGTGATTTATTCACATGTATTGGTCGCTCACTGCGCACCATGTTCTTAGTCATTGTACAACACTAACTTACATGGCATCCACCGTCATATAGCTTCCGCACATGTACTTTCATCATTCGTATTATGGTTCGTCATTCATTTGGATGACTACTGAATACACTATTTTTCGAGTCTTCATGCTCCTTGAGCGTTGCTCACTCGGTGCTTCACTTTATACACACATGCTACTAAACTAACTGCTCTCTTGCAATAACAACATAGTCAATCCTAACATATTTCTTGAACTTGGTTCATATAACTACCGCTCCTGCGGTCTCACAATATCGAGAGGTATCCCCACTCTTAAAGCAGTGGTTTGTTCTCCGCTCTATTCATTTGTACAACATAACTTCCATGATCAATTAAATTTACGTAACACATTTACTTTGTGGCTATACGCCTCTTTGCTTCGAGTTGTGCTCATTATAAGCTGTTCATACAAATTTTACTTCTTCATACACCATCATCTGGTTTGGAGGTTGCATTGAGCTCCATGACAAGGTCGTTGCACGCTTCCTTTCATGGGATGCCCCTTAGGAATGTCAGTCTGCCTCCTGACGACTTATGTTTAAACTGAGTGTTAGTTTCAACCCTTGCGTTTCCATCACGTTATTTCGTTCAACAGTTGTTGATCTAAACACCCTTCAAGGATTGCTCCTGGGTGTTGCTAAGTTATGCCATCATATCTAGTTGCACTTACTGGTTTACTATCCTCTTCTGTGAAGATCAATATTCCCTGGTAGTCTAGGTGATCATTCCGGGATTTCATCACTTTCATTGCACATTAATATGTCCATATTAGGCATCTGTTTTACCATATATAGGTTGGGTATTTGCTCCAGCTATCATGTTTATCCCTCGGGATTCTTAAGACACATGTGATGTCTTCACTTACTAGTCAGTGCACTTCACACATCTTGACTCTTAAACATTCCTTGAAACGAATTCACTAATTCCTTTAGTCTCGTTAACTGACTGAACTCTTTTACTTCAACCATTCGTGGTAATCCGTTGCTCTTGTTTGACTTTTACTGCTAACCGTAGTATGGAGTCGACTACTTCCTGTGTTCCCGACTCTACTCGTATACATATATGGGGTACCCTACTGATACATTGCTACTTACCCGACTAACTCATAAATAAGTCTGTCAGGCCTGCAAGCTCCTACGGAGTGCGGTCGTCCCACATTTCATTTTTGTACACTCGTAGTGTCCGTCACACTCCTAGGTGAAGTATTCTGTTGTCAACTCCCTTATATCATCCTATGATAACATGCACTCAAGGGAAATCCAACTACTGTGCTCTTAGGTATGTCCCACTTTCTTATTGTATTTAATATAAGTTTGGTCTTCTCCTTCGGGTTAATACCCTCGGGTTATTCGATTTCTGTCCGGTTGTTCAAAAGGGAACTGGGTGTAACTTATCTACTGTGTGGCGCTGAGGCCAGTGTAGGTCCTCTGCTTTGGTTTAAAAGAAGGTTTGAAATAAATATGGATTCGAAAGAAGTTTGGTTTTTGAAAGAGAGTTGAAATAAATCTAAGTTTGAAAGAAAAATTCTCGTGGTATTACAATGTCTTCTTGTCTTAACCGAGTCCAGCTTCTTGTTGACTAGTGTATTCCCATTTACAAGGTTAGGCTGCTAAGCCCTTCCACATTTATGATGATCTCCTTCAACTTCATGTTACTTTACTAAGTACTTCGTAGTTGTTAAAATTTTCCCCGAACAGCCCTGTTATAGCAGCACTTGCCAGGGCAAGTGCGCCATATTAACTGGCTATCAGCTGAACACTTACCAGTTGCGGTATTGTTTTTACCTGCACCGTATTCAGTGGCCTTGTTGGCTCTTACTTTGATGCTCAAATTAATAATCAATCTTCTGCATAACTTTTCATTGGTCTTGACATGGTAATCATTAACTAGGGCGCTTCCCACTCTTGGAGACCCCTATTTACTTAGTATTGTATCTTCCTCATAGTCCGTTCCCACGCGTTTGTCGTGGTTACTGAGACTTGCCTCTTGTTTGGGTACTACATTGTAGTTCCTTAATCGGTTGGTATACCGTTGGCGACGTTATTTAATAATCGTGGTCCCGTAGACACGCGTCTCGGGTTCCATTACCTCACTTCTTGCCTGTTACACGGTTGATGCGTTGCAAGCTGGTTGTTCTCGACTGCTCGGCATGTCGACCGAGGTTGCCGAAAATTCCATTCTCCAGTGCGTAGGATTCTTCATTCTTCACTATTAAATTCGGTTAACATTGTTCAGATGGAAACCGTCTCCGGGATTCTCACTTTTCGGAATCTACCGTATGACAGGTTCTCCGTACTTACAGAGATACTTAATAACAGCCAGATCGGGTTTTCCCGAGTAAGAGAGGACTTCCATCTCTCTGGCGTTCTTTCCCAAGTTATAAAACAGGGATTGTGGAGGGCGGGAAGGATATTGTAAGTTTCCAGTACACACTGGTAATCCCTAACTAGCGTATCTCTCAATATCACCCAACCCTTAACCTAAAGTATTAAACTCCTAACTCGGTTCTTCCTAAGCTCGGTAATTCCAGTCATCAGAGCGATACTTCGCTCTGATACCACTTTTTGTAACTCCCCAACTACAACAACACACTTAACAAAACAATTGCAGCGGAAAACATAACACATCACATTACTTAACTCATTTGTGTTACACGCCGTTAACCACCCACGTGGCTAACAAGGTTAATACATATACATTGTATCGGTCTGATGGACAAGATTCCCGAGAAACTACACATTACAATCTGTTTCCATTTCCAACAATCATTACACATTTACGTCCCAACTGTACCGAGTATTTACAAACTAATGCCGACAACAATTTCGGTCTTACTACACCTACAATCCATAAGTAATTAAATGAACTACCCATGCGCAAACAACTACCCCGTCCTACTCTCGAACGGCTTCCAGCTCCTTGTACTTGAAAAAGGAAAGAAAGGGTGGCCCCCCAAGGGGCTCAGCACCTTTGCTGGTATGGTAATCGTGCAGCCCGCATACTACCGGGCCACGCACAACTAATTGTCATCTAAGCATGTGGTTGATTATATTTAAATCATGCATGGAAAACTATAAACTCATAACACACAATCAATCAATAGGAAACAAACAACTCAATCAACACATCAACTCTGGTTAGATCACATTATTGTGTTCTTTAACTCTTGAGGGTTTCTACCGTAATGGAGCTAACCCCTCACTAGACGACATTTACCCATTTAGTCGGGTTATAGTTAAATTCCTCATATTATAACCTGGGATTGATACCCATAATCCACACACTCCAACATAACAACTCATATCACCTTTTAACGTACATACAACATAACTTGGAGAGGGTCACGTGAGGACACGTACCCCGAGATATGAGTTAGTAATCTCATTGGAGCCTAGAGAATCTTTTTATTCCCATGCTAAGCTCGTTATACAATAACTTATTGTTCTACATAGACAACATATATTTACTTAAGATGCATCGGGATATAATATAGTTCCGAACACACCGTACATATTAACTTTACTGAGATGTGTCGGTCTCAACATAGTACCAAACACACCGTACATATATCCCCCTAGCCCCGAACAATAATCAAGGTAGGTAAGCTTTGGTTAAGCTTGCGGGTGATTGTAATCCAAGAAGAAAAAACAACCATAACATAACAGAGAGGGAGCTAGAGCAACTGTAGACATCAACTCCCAAACAACACGCGCGACCGGAACGACCGGATTCCTCACCCCCATTTTTATTATATATATATATATATATATATAGTTAAGAGCTCCATTATGGAACCTATCACATCCACACACCATCAGGTATTACAACCAGGTTAAACACACAAGGGAGTAAACTTACTTACACGCACAAACAACACACAACCAACTCACGCATAGCCGTGGTTAGAACGTTCCCATGGTTTGGGTCGTTACATCCGAATACCGATCTCTTATGTGATCCTAGATTTGGTTAGCTAAGGTTTAACACTTTCGAGTTAAACAGTATCGGAATTAAACACGCCACATAAATGAATTACTATAAACTCATTTCATGCTTATTCTTGCAAGGTGGCAAACACACAGAAAAACAAGTTGGCACAAAAGCCGGTGTAATCCGGTAGTAGAACACAGGTTGCAAGAAAAAAAACCATGCTTCACCTTGAGGTTTGCTAGCCTATGTGACACCCTCTTAGTCCGACTGCCATTTCGACAAGTTCTCGTTCCTATAATTCATTCAATCGAATGGTTAACTACCGTTCTTACTTTCCGGTTAACTAATTACTTCACATGATTATATTGTATACTTTCATACTTAAACTTATACTTTTCGCCCTCTTAATGGCATACCACTAATACTACTTAAATTCTTAACATTAAATTTTATATATATATAAGTGGCCGACCAACCCGCCGACCGACCCAACATACCATTCCAGAAACATTCACGCCACGGACGCGACCCACTGGGTCGGCCGAACAAACTAGTCTCAACTGTCGAAGATCACGAACTTTGCACCGGACGCAACCCTCTGGGCCGGTCGAAAGACCAGCTGGTCTCAGAACCCGACCGACCAAAACTGTCGGTCCGTCAGTCTTGGGTCTCAGCCGAGACCCAGCCAGGGTTGGTTCCAGGGTCGGTCAATGCAGAACCTTCCCAACTTGTCTAACTTGCTCCAAACTTCTCCTCAAGTTTCTTAATATGTCCTAACACATCTAGGCACCCTTACATCACTTTTGCATGATTAAGCCTCCATCTCACTTCTTGATCAAATTACTTCTAAACCTTAAACACTTGCTCATTTCTTACAAACATTACTAACACTCATAACATTTCTCCTTAGGTTTTCTAAGTGGTGATCAGCCTACTATATCCACTAACCAAGGTACTCCTCCAAAACATGATAAACCCTCCTAAGAATTATTTTGCATCATCATCATCTCCTTTTTACAAACTCCTTAAAGTCTTTTCCACAAGTTCCCATTTTACCTTTCACAAGGCATTTTACTTCCTTTATTCACCAAACTTTACACAAGTCTCAACAACACACTCACCATGACTTTGGTGTATTTGAAATCATCCATTTGCTCACTAAACCTCCAAGACCATGCCCAAGACATTTTAACACTTAAAAACACCTTAACTCACTTTCTTTCACCAATTTAAACCTTAACATTCCTAGTACAATCTAGGTCACCAAACAATTTATCACCTAAAACTCCTTGTTTACTCACCAAATTTTGACATAGCTTCTCTTGTATCACCTTACACCAAAACACATAGTTTTTCACTTTTAAACAATCCAAGAACACTCAATCCCTTAATACACATTCTTACACACAAACACATGGTTTTTCATCCTTTAACCATCCAAGGCATTCATCTTCACAAGAGATGTTCCTGACACACAAATAAACCTTTGTTTTATACCCAAAATTTTAACCCCCTCGGAAGAGAGTCTCTACCAATAGGCTAGTAGCAAGGGTTCCCAGTTCGATCGGCACCTTTTAGAGTACTAGGGACAACTTAGTCATCTCCAGGGGTATTTTCATAATTTTTCAAGGCTCCTAAGCCCCCTATAGGCTTTCTCTCTCCTCCAAATAAGGATCAAATTAATTCCAAATATTTGAAATTTTAACCCATGATAGAGCATGACATTTGAAGCGTAATGGCGTTGGAATTTCGATTTTTTGAATTTTCAATAATTTTCTAGCCATTTATGATTGAATCTGACGAGAAATTGAACTTAAAAATATCCCAATATCCAAAAAATTCGATTCCACTTTATAAAAATCAGAAATATCATCCTTTACCCATGTGTAAAATATCTTAATCAAATTCCTTTTGGAAGCCCTTGAGCTAAAACGTCGGTAAATCTGGGTTTTTACGGATTTTTCTATCTTTAAGGAAGCCTATATAAGGAACCTTATCCCATGATCAAATCAGAACCTCAAGAACCCTAAGCTACCAGAAAACCTAGCCGTCACAAGTCTCCCATTTTTTACACATCCAAGCACCAAAATCACATCAAAAATCCCCGAAATCACCACCTAAACACACTTTTCAACTCCCAACCCATCAACAATCATCAAACATCAACCAAACCACATCCAAAACGTGAAGAAACATCATCAACGATCAGCAACCACAAGCTCGAGTCGAACTCAATCCGGAACCGGCGTCATCGGAGCCTCCGAAGAATCCCAACGTGAAGAATCATCTTGAATCGAAGGTAAAACAGGTTATAATTCTACTTTTCTAACTCCCCACAACCTTATTAACTCTCTGTTAAATTTTGGGCTCAAACCAACCCTTTTCGGCTTCTGTATTGCTAATTACTTTTGCTTCTGCCTTGTTACTTGTTTGTCAAGTTTCGTGCATAATTCGACTTCAAACTGCAATATTTCAATTACTAACGTATTGTATACCTTTCAGGCTACTCGTACATAATTTTTAGCCGAAAACACCGTCGGTAAACCACCAGAAAACCCCTGTCCGTGGGTGGTCCGGGACCACGGACACCCACGGACGACGGCGGCAGGATTTTAAAATTAAAAAAAAAATAGGTTTTGCTAAACAATGTCCGGCCCACGGACATCCTGTCCGTGGCCCCGGACTTTTCAAATTTTCGTTTTCTATTTAATTCGACTTTTATTTCCACATAGATTAACTAGGGTCCGTGGGTACGGACATTAGGTCCGTAGTCACGGACGGAAACAAAATTTGACCTAATTCTGCCTCCGAAACCCTAGTTTAGGTAATTTCAACTTTCACTTTTATTTCCAGTATAAAAATGCTAAAAAAACAAAAAAAAAACAGAAGCTCATGCACTTAGTTAAAACGACTCGTATAAGCCGTAATTAAACTAAGTAGAGGGAAAACGACTTCTAGGGGTAATGAAAGTAATTGAACCCTAATTAAGTCGAATATCAAGCCCCCGAACCCAAACTCTCCTTTCCTAATTTGATCAAGGTTAAAATTAGGTGGCGACTCATAATAGGTTCCAGTGAGCTACCTTAGGTTTTAATAATTAATGTAATATGGCATAGTTATTAATCTTAGGTTATAAGTAGACCTAATATCAACTTTAAACAACATAGGATAGGGTTTAAAATCGAGGCTCACAGACTGGCGACTCCGTTGGGGACAAATTCTTAATTTTAACTTGTTTAATTTTAAGAAATTTAATTTTAAGAAAGAGGGCTTAACTCGAAAAATTGTTTATTTATGGCTTTATTACTTTGCTTGTTTACTTTTGTGCGCACTTTAATTTTCTGCACCCTTGCATCATATGAGAGCGAGGGTCCAAGCAAACCAATTTCACCCCGGGACCCGTTTGAGGGTCCCTGTCAGGGACTCACACCTTTTAGGTGATGTGAATAAGCGGGGGAAAAGAGGAGGGTGTCATCTAACCACATCCCTTAATACCTGGGCCTTAGCCCCAAGCGTTTTCCTGGCAGTGCCCTTACCTAGCCCATTGTTTGGTCAGTCAAAGACCCGACCG
Organism: Limonium bicolor; assembly: GCA_023374045.1. Taxonomy (NCBI): domain Eukaryota; kingdom Viridiplantae; phylum Streptophyta; class Magnoliopsida; order Caryophyllales; family Plumbaginaceae; genus Limonium; species Limonium bicolor. Next base: position 305,281,409 of record CM041779.1, read on the forward strand.
TAGACGCACACCTTCAGGTGATGTGAAAAGAGTGGGGAAGCCCAAAGAGAATAGCGTGCAAGCCCTATTCCTTTGTGGTGACCTGGGCCCGTGCCCCAAGAACCTCTCTGGATCGATCCATACCCGGTTTGATTTAAACGACTAGTGAGGACATGTTGAATTTGTGGGGGCCTTGATTGCTTGTATGACCGGCCTACTACCCAGCCTAGAGATTGATAGGAACTTCTCCTACATCAACCTAGCCCAACCCGAATTGACGGCTCTATTTGTTTGCGGCCCAGAGGTCCTGTTTGGTTTAATATGTGAGTCATTCGGGCATCGGCCCAAAAGCTTAGACTTAGGTGATTTCTCTTCTGGCCCAATTTGAATTATCCATTAGTTCTAAGCATAAAAAAAGAAATCCACCTGAACTTGAAATAACTCACATGTCCTGAAATAAAATCTTTTTCAGCTTAGTAACCATCTTCTCTGGCCCAAAGAAAGTTAGACCCGTTTGCGAATTAGGGACCATTCCAGCCCATGTGCCTTACTCCAGGCCCAAACACATTCTGGCCCAAGGGCTCATTCTAGTCTAGGTAGACTTCTTATTCGGGCCCAAGCCCAAAACCCTAGATCTAGGGTCACCTCTCAGACCCAATCAAAGCCATCTGTTTAGATTTCAGTCCAAATTCCAGTTCATAGTCTGAAAGATACTCCAGCCAGACACCTCATTCTCTGGGTATCCTGGCCCACTTTGCTTTCAGCCCAAGTCTCTTTGATCTATCTTGTAAGCGTCAACTTTTAGCCCACTTTCTTTTGTAGCTAATAATGGACACCTTGGAAACAGGTAGACCCAAATCCTAAGTGCGGTCCAATCAACATGGAAGCCCAGCTCGCAATTTTGGAAAAAAGCACATGGCCACCATTGATGCCATGGACACCGTGGAATCTAACTATGTTGTTGTTATTGAAGAGTTGAAAGCAAAGGCTCTTTCCCTCTAGTCCGAACGTCAGCTCGGGATGAGTTAGTGGACAGGCTTCTCAACACCCTTTATGACTGCATTGAAGTTGGCTCCATTAGGGTCCGAGGATCGGAGGGGAATGCCAAAGAAATTGCTACAGAACTCAGGAAAGTGATCAGACAACCGGGAACAGCAACTTGCATCCAAAGCTGCACCCGGAAGAGAACCAGGCAACATGAGGAAGACAGTGATCGACAGTCAAGAGGACCTGGTTGGAGCGTTGGGGCAGTAGAAACCATCCAAACAGAGTTCTCGACAGAGAGAGTTTACAGAATTGGCCGAATACCAAGACAAGCACTTGAAGAGCTTCGAGGAGATATCCGAAGCAACCGCTCGCCATGAGGCCAGGAACTACTCATTTGGGGAAGGATCTTAGTCAATTGTCACTTCCATCAGCTGCCTGTCACGACACTGACCACTGCAGGGCCCTACAACACAGAATCCAGGATCTAATTGATCAAGGGCTCCAATTCTAAGAACGTGGTGGAGAGCGCAGAGCACGCGTGCCCAAGCATCATCAGAAATGTTGTTTTTTAGTTTTTTCTCATTAAATGCATTTTCTTTCTTGATTAGTTGTCTTTTAAACGTTGTAGTAGTAGTTTTGTTTCCTTGATCATTTTCGGTAGTTTTCCTGAGTTTGTAATTTCCAACATTATTTGAATAAAACATAGTTCCATTTTTCATAATTTTTGTACAAAGCATTATTCATTAATTAAAAAACTTAAAAAAAGGCACTCACGTCTTTCAAGGATCATGAAGTAATCATTTTCTTACTATGCAATGAACGACTTGTCTCTTGTTTCCAAAAATTTGAACATGCCTAACCAAACACCACAACTCACCCCATAATATCCAAACAACCCACAAAGAGGTTCAAGGTCCACATCTATCGAATTGTTATCACAAACCCAAATCAGTACTGGGGGCAATCTAAGTTTAAGTTCGTCATCTTTTGTCTTTTGGTTAAACGTGCGAACGAGTTTCCGAGTGAAAATCTCACGAGAGTGTCTTGAGTGGAAAAACCATGAGCGAACGAGCGTGTCATTTTTACACGACTCCGGTGAGACCCATTCAAAGATGAGGTAAATGGCATAACTCCGACCGAAGGAGATAATTTGTAAATTTACTCTTAGACCTGCGAAAAGTAACAAAGAACGGATAACACAACTATTAGGGATGACAAAGCACCTAGGTACAGCACCACATAGCCAAAAGCTTGTGAACCCTGACATTAAACCCTAGGCATCCCCATCGAGCCTTCATATATCCCTTTTTGATATTATGAACTCCACAAATAACCCAGCTGATGATGAATTTCCAACCCGGTGACCAAAGGAAGCGAGGAGCCCGAAGTCTCAGATAACATCTTCATCAGTTCAAAGAAGCAGTGCTGCTATCGGTATGATAAAGTGATCCGCAAATGGTCCCAGAGTGACACAGGATCCAAGGAGCTCACATCAAAACAGCTCTCGAAGCCGAAAACCGGAAACACAAGAACCTCGATGGCAAAGTCAAGAAAGGATAAAAACAAGAGGCAAACCCGAAATGCCTCGAGGAAATCCAAATGACAAAAAAGAGGAGAAATGGTGTAAAGGACGATTTCAAAAGTCCAAGTCCAGAAGCTCGAAGCAACCAACATGAAGCAGCTAGACGACTTCAAGACAAGGAAGATGATTCAGAGAGAAGACACAGGGTAAAGCTTTGGTCACCCCTTTAGCTCCACATACCTAAAATATCCCTCCAAGGTCCCGTTGTTTTTCATCACACCCCATGGCCACGTTATAAGCTTTAAAGACTTCTGACTTGATAGTTGTGTGTCCAATCACATAAAGTAACAGATCAAATGCGTAAATCCATTAAATGTCGAATTCAATGGTCTAAAAGTTATGACATGATGAGAAATGAGTGCAACCACCAAACACATTGAGGGTAGGAAGCACCACATCAAAGCGTAAGCCTTGACCCTGTGTGGAGATGAGACTTGTTCGCACGTTTAATCAAAGAAGATACTGGGGCAATCGATCGTTCCGATCGATTGCCATGAACTCTAGCTCAGATTGTCCTAAGGAAAAATACTGGGGGCATTGTTGGTTCCAACAATTGCCATGACAACACCAATTGAAAACTAAAGCCTGAGCACCACCATCCCACCACAGGCACACATAAGCCCTTACCTCCACATTAACCACCTCAGGCCCACATAAGCCCTTAACCTCCATATTAAACACCTCAGGCCCACATAAGCCCTTACCTCCACATTAAACACCTCAGGCCCACATAAGCCCTTACCTACACATCATACATCACAGACACATATATGCCCTGATCACCACCAAAAGATCTCCACATCAAACACCACACCCCACTGGTAGCATGTTCATCTCCTAGGAGATAAATTACAAGTCTGAAATCTTTAGTCAGGAAATGATAATTTCACTTTCCTTTTTCAGTAAATAGAAATTCTTTAAACATTGCCACGTTGGCACCTCCTTCAATAATTTATTGTCTTGAACAATTTTCTTCAAGCACTGTCACGTGGCACACGTTCTAGTAATGCCTTGCTTTGGACAATTTCCAATCCTCATCATTGCCATGTTTGGCACATTTTTCAACAGTTCCTTGTTTTGGACAAGCTTCCAACAAGCATTTTAGTTGCATTTTACAACTCCTGCATAACACCTCAACATTGCCACGTTTGGCACACCTTTTCCAACAATTTTCTTTTAGAAACAGGTATATTTCATACATTTTGATTGCATACACTTATCATCATTGCCATGTTTGGGCACTCCAGTAATCAGTTTTCATCATTTGCATAAGACCATCACTTCAACAGTCTTGCACTTTCCAGCATCTGAGTAGAAGAACTCACCAGAGTAGAAGAAGTCACCCGAGTAGAAGAAACTCACCCGAGTAGAAGAACTCACCCGAGTAGAAGAACTCATCCGAGTAGACAAACTCACTTGAGTGGAGGAACTCGACCCACACCAATTTTCAATCACCTTTAGGTAGTCAACGCCTTAGAACAGCTTGACATCTTTTCATTATAGGTAGTCAGCGCCTTAGAATAGCCTGACATCATATCATCCGTATAGGTAGACGACGCCTTAGAATAGTCCGACATTACTTCATTCCTACGTTTAGGTGGTCGACGCCTTAGAATCCGGTGACATCCTTTCACTTTACTCATAGGTAGTCAGCGCCTTAGAACAGTTCGACACAATTTGTCGGTTTTCAACTGCATGTAGAGTCTTTTAGGATCCAAAATTTTGGGATATCACTCAAGCATCAACTAGCCTTTTCATTTCCATTACAAAGTCTAGTTGACGGGGGGTAATCTCTTTATACCCAAAATTTCAACCCCCCGGAAGAGAGTCTCTACCAATAGGCTAGTAGCAAGGGTTCCCAGTTCGATCGGCACATTTTAGAGTACTAGGGACAGCTTAGTCATCTCCAGGGGTATTTTCGTAATTTTTCAAGGCTCCTCAGCCCCCTATAGGCTTTCTCTCTCCTCCAAATAAGGGTCAAATCAATTCCAAATACTTTGACATTTTAACCCATGATATAGCATGACATTTGAAGCGTAATGGCGTTGGAATTTTGATTTTTCGAATTTCCAATAATTTTCTAGCAATTTCTGATTGAATCTGACGAGAAATTGAATTTAAAAATATTCCAATATCCAAAAAATTCGATTCCACTTTATAAAAATCAGAAATATCATCCTTTACCCATGTGTAAAATTTCATAATCAAATTCCTTTTGGAAGCTTTTGAGCTAAAACGTCGGTAAATCTTAGTTTTTACCGGATTTTTCTATCTTTAAGGAAGCCTATATAAGGAACCTTATCCCATGATCAAATCAGAACCTCAAGAACCTTAAGCAACCAGAAAACCTAGCCGTCACAAGTCTCCCACGTTTTTACACATCCAAGCACCAAAATCACATCAAAAATCCCCGAAATTACCACCTAAACACACTTTTCAACTCTCAACCCATCAACAATCATCAAACATCAACCAAACCACCTCCAAAACGTGAAGAACATCATCAACGATCAGCAACCAGAAGCTCGGGTCGAACTCAATCCGGAACCGGCATCATCGGAGCCTTCGAAGAATCCCAACGTGAAGAATCATCTTGAATTCGAAGGTAAAACAGGTTATAATTCTACTTTTCTAACTCCCCACAACCTTATTAACTCTCTGTTAAATTTTGGGCTCAAACCAACCCTTTTCGGCTTCTAAATTGCTAATTACTTTTGCTTCTTCCTTGTTACTTGTTTGTCAAGTTTCGTGCATAATTCGACTTCAAACTGCAATATTTCAATTACTAACGTGGGTGGTCCGGGACCACAGACGGTTGTCCGTGGCCACGGGCACCCACTGACGGCAGCGGGATTTCAAATTTTCGTTTTCTATTTGATTCGACTTTTATTTCCACATAGATTAACTAGGGTCCGTGGGTACGGACATTAGGTCCGTAGTCACGGACGGAAACAAAATTTGACCTAATTCTGCCTCCGAAACCCTAGTTTAGGTAATTTCAACTTTCACTTTTATTTCCAGTAAAAAAAAATGCTAAAAAACAGAAGCTCGCGCACTTAGGTTAAAACGACTCGTAATAAGCCGTAATTAAACTAAGTAGAGAAAAACGACTTCTAGGGGTAATGAAAGTAATTGAACCCTAATTAAGTCGAATATCAAGCCCCGAACCCAAACTCTCCTTTCCTAATTTGATCAAGGTTAAAATTAGCTGGCGGTCATAATAGGTTCCAGTGAGCTAGCTTAGGTTTTAATAATTAATGTTATATGGCATAGTTATTAATCTTAGGTTATAAGTAGACCTAAAACCCGACTAGCCAGTCAACTTTAAACAACATAGGATAGGGTTTAAAATCGAGGCTCACACCTTTAAACTACACTACATCACAATATAGTGCAATAATTTAAATTTCTTGGCACTTAGGCCCTTAAATAACATGACTCTTAGGCCCTTAAATTGCATTAATCTTAAACACTGAATTTCCCACATAATAATTGTCTTTAACTTGCAAATACACACAACATCTCATATGCCCTTAATAACCACCTTGTGGATATTTTACTACCTCATTTCCCATTGGCTCTTTAGGTTATTTATTAAGCAATAAAGCTCAATTTCATAAGGCACAAAACTACATTAAGAGAGGTCATTTACCGCTTCTCTTCAAGATTTTCTTACTTGTTTTCTCTAGTTCTTTCTTGATTGAAAATCGGCAAGGAGCTTTTATCACTTGTCAATCTTCTAACCAATACACATATAAGGGTTATGAGTATTAAGTTTCATATTTAAACTCATAATTAAACCCTAAATTTACATAAGTGTTTTAAACACTAAAATGGAAATTTACCTTGGAATTTGAAAGAGAACTTGATTAAGAAGCAAGAGAGGACTCCTCCTAGTCCTTTGAATATTGAATCAAGCTAAATGAAGAGCAAGATAATGCACCATTAAGAGGTGAATTTTTGGCCATATATGAAAATGAAGGGAAACATGGATTTTTCTGATTTTCCTTACCTTGAAGCAAAGGAGAACAACAAGGTGTGAAGAGATGAGTTTTTTCTCCTTCAATGGAGATTCTCCATGGCACCGAAATTGAGTTCTTGAAGATTTGAAAAGATAGAAGTGTAGAGCTTGGTCTAGCTAAGACAAAGGTAGTCTTGAAATTGAATTTGGAGCATGGAGCTATGAATTACAAGTGGAAGAAGATCAAGGATGGAGGGTGCTGTAGCAACAACGGTTTTGAGAGGGGAGGAAGAAGAAGAATACGGTGGTGAATGGAGGAAATGAAGAGGGGAGGTGAGAGGTATGCTTTTGTTAAGATATTTTATGAAAAAGGTAAATAGTTAACTTACTTTACTTACTTTTTCCTTTCTGCTCTTTCATTTGCTAACAAATTTGGATGACTCACAACTTAGAAAACCGCCCCCTTTATATAATAGGGTATTTTATAGCCTTTGTTGACCAATAAACAACTCATGTTGACTTATGTCTTAAACTAGCACTATTTGAGCACTATTCACAAATTAGTGCACATAATTGTGAAATTTTTGATTTCCCATTGATTTAGATTTCCTATTGTGATACTAAGTAGTACACATGTTGATAAAGAGTAATGATGGACATTTAGCCACTCAAAACTCATTTTCACGACAATTTTAAAAAAATGTGCTTTAAGGCTCCTTAAAGCATATTTTGTGTTTTAGCTTGTTTTCAAGCTTGGTTTTCTTTAGTAATTGATTTAACATGTTCATTAGCATGTTAATAAGGTCTAGGAATGACCTTTAGGTCTTATACAAGGTTACACCAAGTCTAGGGCAAGTATTTGCTTAAATTGACTTTATGGTGTTTCTTGTGTTTTGTTTGGTTTAAATTGTCTACCAATGTTTCTTAAGGACTTAATTATCCTTATAAAATCATAATTACATATTATTAAGTCTTGGTAGGCTCTTTTGGGTCCTAACCAAGTTCATTCCAAGCTTAGAGCATGTGTTTGCTCAAATTGTCTTTATGGTACTTTATTGTTTTTTACTATGGTTTCAATTGTTCACTAATGTTTCTAAGAAAAATTTTTAGCCTTAATATACCATAGTTTAATATTTAAACAACATATCAAGGTTTGGGGTATTTCATGAAGATACCTTTGTTTCCTAAAGCATGAAAGACGGGCATATCACCGTCACATTGGAACGGGGTAAGTAATAACTTGCTACTAATAAACAATCTATAATACATTGATAAGAAAAAAGGGCAAATTGAGCCCTATGTTCATGGGTTTGCACCTCATTAAGGAGCGGGTGGGCCCATTAGAAGGTGTTTAGGAGAGTGCACAAAGTACTCCACGCCTTTCAGCTGAAGAAGTACGTGCCTCACCCTTCACATATATTAATGGCCAAAAAGGATAGAGTTAGAACCGTCTCTCAGATAGGAGTAGACTTCACTCCTTACCAAGTCTAAGACCGTTAAAAAGTCAAGGTCCTTCGGTCAAACCATGAGGCAGAAGAGGCCACATGGGAGTTGGAGGACTCTATAAGAGCCAAGTATCTAACACTCTTCTCATAGTGACTGTTAGATACTTAGGGGGTCACGAGACGTAACCCTTTTTAAGGGGGGTAGAGCCTCTTGGCGTACATTGGTGTACACTAGGATTTGGTGATGTTTGTGTTGTTCTTGTTGTATGTATGCGGGGCATACTGGTTCGGTATCTTGTTTGTTTGTGCATGTGTGCACTTGGTTGTATGTTTATGTATCCTGTGTGATACTTGGATGGTTATTGGTGTGCATTTGTCTGCTGTATCTATCATGATACTTATGTTATATATATACATGACTGGGGAATAATGATTTGATTCATTGATTGTCACGGGCAATGGTTATGTGTATATGTGAGTTTGTGTACGCTCGGATGAGTGGTATTGTGTGTAGTTGTGGAATGATGGATTGATACGGACACCTCGGGGTGGTAGTTAGGGTTTAGAACTAATAGCAATTATGGTGCTGATGGATCGCCTGCATCCATATATGATTAAATCAATGCCACGAATGTTGGCTAGGTGCTGTATAAGCACAATACGTTATATGTAAACGTTATATCAGATAGATATACATTATGGGTAGTTATATCACCTAATTGGAGAAAGATGACTTCGGGACGAAGTCTTTTAAGGGGGGTAGATTGAAATACCCCTAAGGGTTATGAATTAATAAAAGAATTAAACATAACTTTAAACACATTTATATAACTAAAAATATATAAATTATTGGTTGGTTTTAAGTGTCATGGTGTGTACTAACTAACAAAACCACCAAATCCATAAGGAATTTGCAAAAATGGAGAGTTCCAGCCTTCAAAAATGGGGTATTTTACCCCTATGAACATAGTTTCGGATGTCCGGAACAAACTATGCAAAAAATACAATTCCAGTACGGCCCCCGGAACAGGCCGTTCCAGACGTCCGAAACCACCTCCGAAACCGCTGGACTGCACAACACACTAATCTTGTTATGGCTCTAAAAACTTAGTTACAACTCCGTTTTCAATTCCGTTTGTTCCTACCCACTCCTCTCTTCATCCTCTATCACATGAAAGAGAAAAAATCTAAGAATATAAATGTTTTGGGTCAGAGTAAAATAGTAACAACTTAAGGAGGAAGTAACTCCTAAAACTAACTAGACATGTAACATATTGATACATGTAAAAATACCACAAACATGTGGGAAGATCATGTAAATTAATTTATATAACCAAAACTAAATTCCTAGTGTATTAACTATTCTAATACACTAATTTAACAAGAAATAATATATGTCATAATATAACATATAAACGTACATGTTATAAACCATGGATACATAATATTACATTAGAACAAAAAAAGAGGGTAACAATAGCAGCATGTTGCTGCCGTAAAGTAAGAAAGTAAAAATGAAGCAGCATAACTTCTACCAAACAAGAGAAGAAAGAGTGGGAAATTGAAAAGTGAAAATTTTGTAAAGAAAACAAGTACGTCCTAGTCTTATTATAATACTACTTTTCTCACAAATATCTACCTTATTCTCTCTCATGCTTGCACAAATTGGCAGCCATCCTTCCCATTTGAATTAATCAACCTTAAAGAGAGCAAGAGAAGGAAAGAAAAGAGCATTAAATTAAGGAGGAAAGAGAAGAAACTTGTACTTGCTTAGAATAAAAAAAAATGCTTTAAGAGATTTTCAACTCTTACATAACACACCAACCCTATCTCCCTTCTTCTTTGTCGGCACACAACCAGCCCTTCTCTCTTTCTCTTCTAGCCATAAGGTAAGGCTTATCTTCTCCCTTTTATTTTGTCTTCTAAACTCCATTAAAGACTAATGTTTAAAGCTCTAAATCTCTCTCATTTCACACATGGCCAAACTCCATCTTCTTTCCTTGTTGGAGCCGAAAACATCCATCATTAAAGGCTGTAAAGAAACCAAAAATAAGCTTGGTTAGAGAAGAAACAAGATCCAACATAAACAAAGGTAAAATATGCTCTAAAACTCTCATCTCTTCATTTGCTTCTTGTTGACCAAAAATACCCATCTCATTGACTCCATTTTCTTTATTCCCTCCATGAAGGAAGCTCTTGAAACCACCAAGCTCAAAGAACTGAAAATACTAGCATTTTGCACCTAAGGTAAAGCTTTATGCTTTAAGCTTCTAATCTTATTTTTGGAGTATAGAAAAGTTCTAATCTTTGAAATCTCTTCCTAGAGTCAGGACCAAAATCTTAAGCCCTTCAACCTCCCAAACCAAGCTCAAAAACAGAGGAACAAGTGGAGAAAATCCATCTTGGAAAGGTAAAACTCTTAAACTAATTTTGGTGAATAAGGCTTCATTTAAGCCTTAAACTTGTACAGAAAAATAAAAGGGAACCCTTGGTTGTTTGAGGCTGAGAACACAAGGATTCAAGCTGGAAGGGCCTTGGAAAAATCAAGTTTTGAGCATTAGGAGGTAAACTCCTTACACTAGAATTTAATGTCATTTTGGGTGGTAACAATTATGGCCGAATGGCCTACTGTATAAATGTTTTATTTTGAGTTCGTAGTGTTTTTAAGACAAGAAAATAACATTAAGACTACATGTACAAGATATATGTAAAAAGGGGTTAAAATGTGATTTTAGAAAATTATGGGGTAAGTAATGGACTTAGCCGAAAACTTTCTGTATAAAAAGGTTTATAATGACCCAGTTATGTTTATAAAATTATATTATAAGTTTTGGATAGGTTGAAATAAGGTTTGAACACATAAGTAGCAAGTTTATTAAGTTATGTGGTTAAAATGCAATTTTTATAAAGTTTGGAGTATAAACTGGGTACATCTGTGACTATTCTGTAACTAGGGGTCCATCATGACCTTAATATGTATATAAACTTATGTTGTAAGTTTTGGAATGATTAGTTAAGTGTTAAGGAATTAAAATGACAAAATATAAAGTTTTATGGTGTTAATATAATTGTGTGAAAATCTGGGGGAAAAACCGTGATTTTTAATGGAGATGAACACTTAGGAACATTAATATAAATATTGGTGATTATGGGTGCTAAGTAATAATTTATAAAATTAAAACTATGATTTTAGAGGAATATGAACCTTATAAGTATTAAAATGAACAAAAGATTCATTAATGGGGTCAATTATGATGAAATAAAATATGGAGTATCAAACATGTATACTACCCGAATGGGGGGGGGGGGGGGGGTTTGGTAAATGAGAATATTAAATATGAATTTATGAAGTTAAAGTATCTAAATGTAAATTAATATTATAAAGTGAGATAAATTCATAAATTATGGAAAGTATGGTCAAGGGAGTGATTTGGTGGTCAACCTTGACCAATGTTGAGGTTTTGACCAAACAAAATTAAAGGAGTAATTAAGTTAGTGATCTAATAAAGTATTAAGTTAAAAATGAAATTTACAAAACCACTTGTGATGTCTGTATAATTTTCGAAAACTTAGGTGTTGGAGTTGATTATGGAGACCTTGGGGGTCTATTCGGGTTATTGTAGGAATTTTGGGATAGACTTGGAGATTTAATAAATTAAGGAGCATAATATATAGTTTAAGTATTAAAGTGTAACATTTACAAAACTTATGGGGTAAGTATGTGGATAACCGGAAATCTGGGCTGAAAACAATATTAGAACAGCCTAGGGACTATTCGGAAACTTAAGGAAATATTTGGGTAGTTTTTGGAAATAATTTGGTATGTATAATATAAAGTTTTAGTATTAAATTTCAAGTTATAAAAATAAAATAAAAAGGGCCATATAATTAAGAGAAAGTAATGAGTGCGGAGAAGGGATCTGGAAAAGAATTAGGTGTTGTTCGTATGTGTATGTGTGTATATTATAATGTTTGGAAACTTTGGGTTATAAATTAACTAAGGTTACAACTGTAACAAGTACAACATTTAAGGGTGATTTTATTATTACTGAAAAGTTAAGGGGTGAGAAATAAGATTACCGGGAATAAGAGTGTGCTGGTGCAATTTAGCAAAGAATATTATAGAATTACAATATAAGGTTGGAGATGAAATAGTGTGACATTGTATTAAGGTATGAGTGAGTATGTTGTAAGAGGGTTAAATAATATTAAGGGAAATTTCATGAATGCCACTATATTTTTTTGCTAATTCATGAAATGCCACTAAAAAAGAAGAAAGTCACGAAATGCCACTATATTTTCAGAAAAGTCCATGAAATGCCACTATAGATGGAAAAAAGACAAAAATACCCCTACCAGTTAACAAAAGTACTTTTAAAGTTCACAATATGCCCCTAAGTGTTAAAAATTAAAAAAAAATCAACAAAAATCAAAATACAATGGGAAAATTCACGAGATACCCCTGTTTTCTTTCGTAATTCACAATATACCCCTGTGATTTTTCGTAATTTAACTTTAAACATGCTTAAATGTTGTCCAAAATTGATGAAACTTTACATGGACGATGCTAAAGTGTTATATTTTGGTCCAATATCAAATTTGAAGTTTTTTAAGCTCACATGTGACCTGTGGGACCAATGAACAGTCATATATTCATTGGGTCCCACAGGTCACATGTGAGCTTAAAAAGCTTCAAAATTGATATTGGACTAAAATATAACACTTTAGCATCGTCATGTAAAGTTTCATCAATTTTGACAACATTTAAGCATGTTTAAAGTTAAATTACTAAAATCACAGGGGTATATTGTGAATTACGAAAGAAAATAGGGGTATCTCGTGAATTTTCCCAAATACAATAAAATTAAAAAAAATTAAAAAATTTAAAAAAAATTAAATTTTTTTTTAAAAATTAAAATAATGATAATTTTAAATTTTTTTAAAAATGAAATATCATTAAGTATTAAAAAAATAAATATTTCCTTTTTAAAAATTTATTTAATACCATAAAAAGAATATTGAGTTCTAAACAAATAATTTATACCAATTTTTATACCAATAAGTACCATAACTTTTACCATACATTTTTTAATTATTATTTTCTATCAATTTAGATATGTATTTCTTCATAGTAAATAATTTTTTATATTGCTGATAAATCTTAAAAACTAAAATTTCTAAATATAATAATTTATTGGAAATAAAGCGAATGAGAATATATATAACATACAATATTAAATAGTAAAACTAGTTTGATATGTAGAATAAAACGTTTTTAGAATAATAATATGCAACTTATTATTTATTTCTTAAAGTAAATAATTTTTTTATATTGCAGATAAAATTTAAAACTAAAATTCTAAACATAATAATTTTTGAGATAGAGCGAGGACTGAGAATATATATATATATATCATACAATATTAAATAGTAAAACTTGTAAGAAATGTTTTCAAATAAAAAAAAAAATGTATGAAAAATTATGGTACTTATTTGGTATAAATTATGGTACTAAATTGGTAGAAAAGTCGGTATAAATTATTTGTTTAGACCTCAATATTCTTTTTATGGTATATAATAAATTTAAAATATTGAAATATTTATTTTAATCTTTAATGATATTTTATTTTTTTTTTTTATTTTTTTTATTTTTTTTTTTTTTATTTTTCTAATTTTTTTATTTTTTTAATTTTTAATTTTTTTTAATTTTTAATTTTTTTAGTTTTTTCAATTTATTTTTAATTTCTTTAATTTTTTATAATCGTTTTTATTTTTATAATTTTTTATATTTTTATTGTATTTTGTTATTTTTGTTAATTTTTGTTGATTTTTAACACTTGGGGGCATATTGTGAACTTTAAAAGTACTTTGTTAACTAGTAGGGGTATTTTGTCTTTTTCTATATATAGTGGCATTTCATGGACATTTTGGAAAATATAGTGGCATTTCGTGAGCTTTTCTCTTTTTTTTAATGGCATTTCATGAATTAGCCAAAAATATAGTGGCATTTCATAAATTTTCCTTTTTTAAAATTTCTTTAATTTTTTAATAATTTTTTTAATTTTTTATAATTTTTTATATTTTTTTTGTATTTTATGATTTTTGTTAATTTTTGTTGATTTTTAACACTTAGGGGCATATCGTGAACTTTAAAAGTACTTTGTTAACTAGTAGGGGTATTTTTGTCTTTTTTCTATATATAGTGGCATTTCATGGACATTTTGGAAAATATAGTGGCATTTCGTGACTTTCTTTTTTTAGTGGTATTCATGAATTAGCCAAAAATATAGTGGCATTTCATAAAATTTCCCTAATATTAATTATACCTTATAAACCATCACATAAAATGATGAGATTAAATTAAAATTTGGGAAGTATGATATATGTCCAGAAACCTTATGGTATAAGGAACACTATGATGTATAAATACATTATATAGTACTAAGGTAAACATTTAAGGAAAGATATGTGAATAAATAACATAAATAGGATTATAAAGTCCTACACAAGAAATAACTAAGGGGAGTTATTATATAGATGAGTTTTAGTACTTCATGTAGGATGTTATGGAGACAAGGATTATGATATAAGGTTGGAAACCTTATAAAGTTAAAAGAAATAACATAATGTGTTATGACATTACATGTAACAATATATATGAAACTAAATTATAATCCTAGTAAGTAATATGTAAATACTAAAACAATGTAAGATATACAACTCACATAGAATGATCAGATATCATTATATAAGTCGGAATTATAATTCACTTCGAATTATATAACTATGTGGAATGAGTGGAAAGATGTATGGGTGGAAACATAATTAAAAGTACTAAATACAATGTAGTACAAGTTGATAAATAGATATCGACTATAATGAAGCATCGACTTGGAATGTTGATCGAGTCAAACCACATGATAAGCCAAACATAAGTTGACCAGTAGTCAAGTTGACCAATACATAAAATAGTTGACCCATACCATAAAATAGATGTCTTGCACATAATGTTTTGTTTGTGCCAGGAGATTATTCAGGGTATAAGAGGAAAATTTCACCTCGGTGTGTAAGGTGGATATCCATAAAGCATACGATTGTGTAAGTTGGGAATTTTGGAGGAAGTTTGGTGGGGTGGTTGGGGGGTTTCAGGATAAATTGCTAAATGGATTATGTGTGTGTGTGTCCACACCTTACTATTCCATTTTGGTTAATGGTCAGAGTAAGGGTTTTCTTAAGGGTGAGAGGGGACTTTGGCAGGGGGACCCTTTATCCCCTCTTCTCTTTGTTCTCTGCATGGAGTACTTGAGCAGATTGTTGGATGCGGTCAGCAATAATCCGAATTGTAATATCATCCTAAGTGTGGTAAGATTGGGTTGAATCACTTGTGCTTTGCGGATGATCTTTTGATTTTTTGCAGAGGTGATGTTGGGTCCATTAGTATTATTAGAGGACTACTGGATGAATTTTCTCGGTCTTCTGGTTTGTTCTTTAGTCATCTAAAGTGCAAGGTTTATTTTGGTGGGGTTCAAGATGAGGAGAAACAGAAAATATTGGATATCTTGGTTTTGAAGAAGGTGATTTACCTGCTAAGTATCTGGTGTTCCTCTGTCCACTTATAGACTTGAATCTGCAGATTTTGTCCCTCTGTTGAATAAGATTACTGCTCGTATCTGCATTGGGCTACAAGGAAGCTTAGTTACGCAGGAAGATTACAATTGGTTGAAAGTACATTAATGAGCATTCAGAGATTTTGGGCTAACATTTTTTTGTTTCCCAAATATGTTGTACAGATGATTATTAGGAAATCTAGAAGTTTCCTGTGGAGTGGGGATGATAACAGCAGGAAAGCCCCTGTTCCTGGAGTAACATATGCAGGCCTAAGAGTAATGGGGGTTTAGGCATAAAAGAAATACTGTCATGGAATAAAGCTGCTATACTTTGCATTTCTTGCGATTGAATTTTGCTGGAGCTGAACATCTGCTTTGATTCGTTGGTGTAGAGTCTACCTGTTGAAGAATGAGGATATTTGGGGTGTTAAACTCAGAGGCTCTCATGCCTTTTGGTGGAATAACTTTTTGAAATTAAGAGATGAGGTGGTGAGACAGAATCTAGAGGAGAAGTTGGAGAAGTGGATTGAGGAACATGGCTCCATTAATGTGCGCAAGGTATTTGAGATTATTCATCCTCCACTACCTGAAGAAGGTTGGGATTTGATTCTTTGGTCAAACTACTGCACCCCCACGCCTCCTTTACTTGGTGGCTGGCATGTCATAATCGCTTGGCTAGTAAGGATAGATTGCGGAGATGGAATTTAAATATTTCTGCTGATTGTATATTCTGTGGGCTAGAAGAATCTCGAGATCACTTATTTTTGAATGTGATTTCAGTAAACGGGTGTTTATAGATGTTATTCACATCTGGCTGGATTGCAAGCTGCCGATTCGCTTTTCTGATTGTATGGCTTGTTTATGGAGATCTAGGTGTAAAAATGCATTGGATATAAGCTGCGGTGCTGCTGTGGGTGTTGTGGTATATCAGATTTGGAAAATGAGAATGGAGCGATTTTTGCTGATGTTGTTCCTGATTGGAAACAATGTGCTGTAGATATCAAACTGGAGTTGAAACTAAGATGGGGTAGATTTCGGTTACAATTCCCAGGAAGAATTATAGAGTTTGTAAGAGGTTTGATCTGCTTGAACTTCGCAGGGTTTAATCTTGACTATTTCATCTGCAGTCTGTTGCAGATTATATAGTTTTGGCATTTAGGTTGTAAATATTTGGTTTTGTTATCCAGCTTATCTTTCTTCAAAAAAAAATTGAAATATAACTTGGTCAATAAAGTATAGTCATAAACCATATAATATGTAATATATATATATTTATATTATATATATATCGATACGCATGTATGTGGGTATATGAATATACCAAGTTGGAATATAGCTTGGTCGAACAATATAGTAATAAACTATATTATGTAGATACGTATGAGTATTATATATATATATCATTAAGTTGTGTGTGTATATAATATACAAAGGCTGAATTATACTCGTCAGATAAATATAGTAATGAACTATATTACGTGTATATATATATATATACATATAACAGTATGTATATGTGGGTATGCAAATACACAAATCAGAATAACCTTGATAAATAACATGGGTTATTAGAAATTAATCCCGAGTTCTAATGGAAGACTCGATCCAAACAAATAATCGGTTAAGGGGTTAATTACTGAGTAAGGTTTAGAATTTATTCTAGGGTGATTAAATAGACTCAACACATGAGTATTGATATTAGGGTTATATATTTCTAGAGATACGGGTTTGAGATACGAGCTTTAAAGCTATAGAGATAAGCGTGATACGTCACGCTAGCATTGCTCAACGGTGAACGGTATGTTAATTGTGTGGTTTGAACGTCCTGATGTTTTCCTTGGGTCCAAACGTTGTGTGTGTTTAATTGTTTAAGAGGGATTCAATTATTTATTCATGTGATCATCTGAATTATATTACTCGACACCATTGCGTTTTATTTTACGCGAACGTCTATGACTGGAAGTTTACACATCTAAACTCGAACATGTTTTGATGACCTTTAGGTATCATAGAACCTAATTGCAGTCAAGTATTGTAGTCTTAAACCTAAAGATTTGGTCTTAGGTTAATGGTTAAAAGAACTTGGTTATATGATGGTTTGGAGGAGGAACCCAGTTAGTCTCGACTAACTGGTTGTGCAGCGCACTACGAGACTCAAGGAAATCCATACATCCACATTCGATGATGGCAGAGGGCACTACTGTCCGTGGTGTTATCAAACACTATCAAGTTATAAAGGGTTGTCGTAAACATGACACCCGAGGTGGTAATTAATTAAGAGGATTAATGGTGGTTAAAAGAATAATGGGCCTTGAAGGTCAAGTAATGAGAACGGTTAGTTAAACACGTATCTCATTTGGTATTGTTTATTGATCATTGGATGATTATTGTGTGATATTGTTGGACGATCTATTGTGTGCTTATTTGTGCATTTACAGCTACTTATTGATAATTGTAAATTGGAAAAGCATGAAATGACCGCATGTTAAGATGGCTAAATGACCTAAGGGATCCAATTGATTCTAAGATTGCAATGTAGCATACCATAAATAGTTTGTTGAGTCCCTTTTGGGGCCAACATATTTCAGCTTGTGGATTGGGTCGTGAAGCCGGAGTGCGGGACGCAGGGTAGTTAGCATATGTTGGATTGCACTTTTAGACTTGTTACGTATTTGGTTTTGGAGATTCAGTTTGTTTGATTAGCAGCTCACTTGTTCAGTTTTTGGGATTGTTTGTAAATTATGGTGGTCAGTATCTGGTCATCACAACGGCTATATGTATTAGGTTAGTGTTGTGATGATATGTGGTTGCCTAGTGATAAGTGCAAAATGCTTTGTTTTTAGGTTGTTAATTCTTCCTATTTTCATAACAAGTCATGTCGTATTTCTCACTATCATATTTTTTCCTTAGATTTACATTTGATGTGAACTGATACATTTTATGTGTCTAATGCAGAAAAAGTAGGAGTTGCATAAAATTTCTCATGAGGATTCCAACGCAACAAACGGGGAGTAAGCTGAGCTAAAACGAAGAATCTAGGCCCCATCGAAGTTAACAGAGAACTCCTCGCTATGTTTTATCAAGATCTTTAGAAGATAAAATATTTTATCAACTGATAACACCGTAGATGTTATAACCCAAGTTGTTGGTTTCAGAAGTTTGCATTTTATTTCGTCACAAGTGGCCTTATATTAATTTATTAATCCTTCAGGACATAGGAGTCCTTTTGATTAAAGACAAGGGTGAAGAGGTCTTTCTCACCTTCCATTTGATTTCCTAGTGTGAATAATCTTTTCTTAATTATTTTCCCATTAATTCCTTCCTTTTCTAATCACGTTCTCACGACACTCATTCTTTTCCCTCACTGCTTCAGTTTTGAAAACAGTCAGACGCTCCTCCTCTCTTCTCTTCTCTCTCTCAAGAGTTCACGTTCTTGCAAGTGACCAAGTTCTATTGATTGAAGTTCTGTAATTTGAGTCTCTGCTGTGGGTTACTCCTCTGCGAATTCCGGTTCTGATTAAGGTATCATCCCTCTCCAATTCGTCAGTTCTGAGGCTTCTCCTTCTCTAATCCCTTCTCTGTAATCTGATCAGAATCAGATTGTGTTTTGTTCCCTCGTTGATCCTTCTACTGTTGGCCTTCTCTGCGTTCCGTGGTCGAATTCGGGTATGGATTGTGGTTTTGTTTACAAGGGCGGTTTTCTGATTTGAGGGTTCAAAGTTCTGATTTCGGTCTGTTCTACAATTGCGTTGTTCAGAGTTTTGGATTGCGTAGTCGGTCTGCATTTCGGGATTCTTCTCGGTTGGGCTCTACTGTTCAGATTTGGGAATCGTCTACTAATTATTCGAGGTAGGTGGCTTTCGGATTCGGCTAGTGTGTTCAGCCTTGGGGAGTTTCAATTCCGGGATTTAGTTGCGATCTGTCTCTGCGTTGTGTTTGCGAATCTATCTGTTTAAACTACTGTTTAAATGTGTACAAACCCCTAAGGTTGTTTCCTGCAAATTACTTTTAATTTGATTGTGTTTGAGGCTCTGGTTTGTGTGTAATTCGTTTAAAACTACACTTTTTGATATGTCCGAACGTCCATCCGGACGTTAATGTTCGGACAGACCCTGGTTGCGTTCTGTTTCTCTGAGTTTTAAACCGTGTCCTGACTTCCGTCCGAGTTTTGAAGTTTGGACTGGGTGTGAGGACGAGTCCGGCTTACAAGTCTCGAATGGTGTCCCAACTTGTAAGTCTGGACAGAAGTTCAGACACCCTCTGCTGCTTCTTCTGATTTTGGTTCGACATGCGTCCGAACTTTGACATTCGGACACATGTCCAGACATGCGCGTAGCTGATTTCCAAAAAGCGTCCGAACATCCGTTCGAGTTTCGATGTTCAGACATCTCTGTCTCTGCCTCTGTTTTAAAGTTCGACTTGCGTCCGAACTTCTATGTTCGGACACATGTTCGGACATTCGTCTAGTTTTGGCTTTTGAGTCTCGACTTGCGTCCGAACTTCGACGATCGGACACAAGTTCGGACATGGCTCTGTTTGCGCCTTATCTTGCTCGTTTGAGCTCCATTTTGACTTCCGTTTGCGGGGTTGGATTCCCCTTATGATTTCATAGCTATTTATATGCTTTGTGGTGCCTGTGATGCACATATGCTTAACGGTATTTAAGCTTCTGTTTTGGGACCTAGTTATCTCTATATCTGAACTGTGGATGGATGTTTAGCTATCTCGTAGCGCAATGCGTAGGACGTCCTTCTGTTTCACGGGTGGTATCCCCGTTCTGTTCACAGGTCCCCACCTGTTCTGTTCACGAGTGATGTTTCCTCATTCTGTTCACGGATTGTATCTGTTCTGTATATATGCTTTGATTGACTAGTGTCCCACTCTGTTTCTGACTCCGTTTGTTTGACTCTGTTTAGTCCCATTGTGATTGGACTTTTGCTTCTGATTTCTGTTACTGGAATGTGGCTATCTTTCCGCCTTATTTGATTTGATACATTTTATTAAATGTATTGAGCATGCTGGTTGATGATGTTGGTCATCTACTAGGCATAGTTGGATGCTCATTCCCCTACTCTTACTAACATTGTAGATTGATCAGCGAGGATCACTGTGTTCAGCTCCTGGAGATTAGCTTATGTTTTGTTCAGCTCTTTTGAAATTATTATGTTTTGACATTGTAGCCTACGGGCCTTGATAGCATTGACAGCTACATTTGACTTCTTCTTTGACTGTTACTTTGTATTTGAACAAGACTACTTTGTTACGTTGTTACATTTATTTATACAAGTGTTTCATTTGGGCCTTACTCTGTTTATTTGTTCGCGATGGTTAGAGCCTTGCGTTATTAAGTAATAATACACGGCGTGTAATACCCCTAACTCATAGGCCAGTGTTTGGGGGTGTTACATTTAGTGGTATCAAAGCTCTAGGTTCTAATCTGATGGGAATCTAGCTTTAGTCAGTCAGTCAGGCGTTAGTATCTGTTCTTTGGAGTTTCAAGTCTGAATTGCTTGCTCTGTGGGTTTTCACAATGCCGCCACGAAGAGCTCCAGTTACTCCCCAGGGCGATGTCGCTGAGGCGGTCCAACAGTTCATGACCCAGCTACTGTAGACAGTTGCAGCTGGAGGAGCCCCTGTGGGAGGACCAGCTGGTGGTGGTGCAGCCGGAGCTGGGGGTGCTGAGGCGGGAGGCCGAAACATGAAAGCGCTTCAGGAGTTTATGAAGCTGAAACCTCCGTCTTTCGATGGGACAGGAGACCCCCGGGAGGCCAGTCATTGGTTAAATGAGGTAGAGGACCTACTGTGTGTCATGGGCTCCAAGGAGGAGCAGAAGGTTGACTTTGCCACCTTCCTGTTTAAGGCTGAGGCTAAGGAGTGGTGGAGGTCCGTGATGGGGAGGTTCCCACAGCCCTGGACGTGGGACCAGTTTACCAGGGAGTTCAGCAAGCAGTTCTACCCCGATGTGTATAAGGACCAGCGCATCCTGGAGTACAATCGACTTCACCAGGGCCGGGACATGAGTGTGGAGGACTATGTCAGGAAGTTTATCAGCTTGTCTAAGTTTGCACCTGAGCCTGACGAGCATAAGAAGGCCAGGAAGTTCGAGAGCGGTCTGAGACCAGACATTCGCTCTGTTGTGACGCCGCTGCATCACAAGACCTTCAGGGACGTTGCTGATGTAGCCCTGTTGGTAGAGCCAGATCTGAGGGGCCGCCAGTCTGGTGAGAAGGACCAAAAGAGGAAGTAGAGGTCCGACAAGAGCGATAGGAGGGATCAGTCTACTTCTCAGAAGAAGCAGTCTACTAGAGACCGATCTGGGGACCGTCAGGGTTCGAGGGACAGAGGTGGCTCGTCTTCTTCATCGTCCGCCCCTAAGTGTCAAGTTTGTGGCAAGTTCCATCGGGGTCAGGACTGCTACAAGAAGTCAGGAGCTTGCTTCAAGTGTGGTTCCTTGGAGCACAGGATAGCTGACTGCCCTCAGGCCGAGAGGAGTAGAGGCAGCTCAGGAGGTAGGACTGGAGGGTCTACTTCGGATTCCAGAGATCGAGACCGGGCTGAGCAGAAGAAGCCCCAGGGCCAGGCCAGAGTCTATGCGATGGCTGAAGAGAGGGGCCGATCCAATAACAGAGTTGTCACAGGTATTCTCCAGCTGTCTTCTTGTTCTGTTTTCTGTTTGTTTGACTATGGAGCCACCCACTCTTTTATTTCTGCTGAGTTGGTGGGTGAGCTCGGTCTGCCTGTTGTGCCCCTGGATATTGAGCTGTGTGTGCATAGTTCGTTAGTTAGAGATTCTGCTATGCTTCTGAATTTTGTTTGTAAGGATAGTCTTGTGTTAGTCAGAGATAGGACTCTGTATGCTAACTTCATACCTATGGAGATGAGCAATTTTGATGTGATTCTGGGTATGGATTGGCTTGCTGCCCACCATGCCCATATTGATTGTGCCGCTTTGAGAGTTACTTTTTTGAGGAGCAGGGTCAGCCCCGGCTGGTTGTAGCGGGGAATGGAATCCCATGCTCGCCGCCAGTCATTTCAGCCATGCAGGCGTTTCGCTATCTGAGGAAAGGATGCCAGGGATTCCTGTGCTACATCCCTGAGGTTTGCAAGGATGCGAAGTTAGAGGATATCCCAGTGGTCAGAGACTTCCCCGACGTGTTTCAGGACGATGCCTGGGCTTCCCCCTGTCAGAGAGGTGGAGTTCTTGTTCGAGCTCGCACGTGAGACTCAACCGATTTCTAAGGCCCCATACCGGATGGCGTCGGCTGAGCTTAAGGAGCTAAAGATCCAGTTGCAGGAGTTGTTGGATAAGGGCTTTATTCGCCCGAGTGTGTCGCCTTGGGGTGCGCCCGTTTTGTTTGTTAAGAAGAAGGATGGTAGTATGTGTTTATGCATTGACTACAGGGAGCTCAATAAGGTTACCATTAAGAATAGGTATCCTCTCCCGCGCATAGATGACTTGTTCGACCAGCTAGTAGGAGCTAAGGTGTTTTCGAAGATCGATCTGTGGTCCGGTTATCATCAGTTGAGGATTAAGGCAGACGACATGCCTAAGTCCGCCTTCAGGACACGTTATGGACATTACCAGTTCCTAGTGATGCCATTCGGCCTGACGAATGCGCCTTTTGTATTTATGGATATGATGAACCGAGTCTTCAAGCCGTTCTTGGACCAGTTCGTTGTGGTGTTTATTGATGACATCTTGGTTTATTCCAAGAGTGCTGAGGAGCACGAGGAGCATTTGAGGACCGTTCTCTAGACTCTGAGGGAGAAGGAGCTGTATGCGAAGCTGAAGAAGTGTGAGTTCTGGTTGAACCAGGTAGTATTCTTGGGACATGTAGTCTCCAAGGATGGGATCTCCGTGGATCCGGAGAAGATTAGAGCTATTACAGAGTGGGCCAGGCCCACTAATGTTGGTGAGATTCGTAGCTTCCTTGGACTAGTAGGTTACTATAGTAAGCTTGTGGAGGGCTTCTCCAAGTTGGTGATCCCGTTGACTCACCTATTGTAGAAGGAGGTGAAGTTCGAGTGGAGTGAGGCCTGTGAGCAGTGCTTCCAGGAGTTGAAGAAGAGGCTGACGCCTACGCCGATTCTGATTCTTCCAGAGGGGACCGAGGGTCTAGAGGAATTCCGTGATGCGTCCCATAGGGGACTTGGTTGTGTTCTGATGCAGGAAGGGAAGGTGGTTGCATATGGCTCTCGACAGCTTAAGCCATATGAGAAGAACTATCCGACCCACGACCTGGAGTTAGCTGCTGTAGTGTTTGCTTTAAAGATCTGGAGGCACCACCTTTATGGAGCTTCATGCAAGGTGTATACGGACCACAAGAGCCTCAAGTACTTGTTCACTCAGAAGGAGTTGAACTTGAGGCAGATGAGGTGGCTGGAGTTGTTACATGATTATGACTTGGAGATCCTCTACTATCCTGGTAGAGCGAATGTGGTTGCTGATGCGCTCAGTAGGAGGGGTCTATCTGGAGCTGTTTGTGCTTTGTCTAGTGTGCAGAGGTCTGCTCTCGAGTTGCAGCGTATGGGTATCTGGGTCGTTCGTTCATAGAGGTCTGGGGTGTTGGTAGCACTGTAGATTCAGCCTACCTTGATCGACCGGATCAAGGCCAGTCAGGAGCTCGATGCCGGGTTGAGTAAGATCAGAGAGGGATTAGCTGCTGGTCAGGAGTCTGAGTTTCGGGTTTCAGAGGATGGTTGTCTGAGATTCAGAGACCGTGTTTGTGTGCCTACAGACGATGCTCTGAGGTGAGAGATCATGCAGGAGGCTCATGGAGCCCCATACTCGGTAGACCCAAGAGGTGTAAAGATGTAACGGGACCTTCGGGAGACTTTCTGGTGGAGCAATATGAAGAGGGACATATCTGACTTTGTTTCCAGATGTCGGACCTGTCAGCAGGTCAAAGTCGAGCACTAGAGACCAGCTAGTTTGCTTCAGCCTCTACCCGTTCCGGAGTGGAAGTGGGAGAGCGTAGGCATGGACTTCGTCATGGGACTGCCTAAGACTCCGAGAGGGTTCGATGCAGTTTGGGTGATTGTGGACAGACTCACGAAGAGTGCTCATTTCTTGCCCATCAGGAAGACCTTCAGTTTGCATCGCCTAGCGCAGTTGTATATGGATGAGATAGTGCGTTTGCATGGAGTTCCAGCTTCGATTGTGTCAGACAGAGACCCGCGCTTCGTATCTAGATTCTAGCAGAGTTTGCATCAGGCTATGGGGACGAAGTTGTCGTTCAGCTCAGCTTATCATCCTCAGTCAGATGGGCAGACAGAGAGGACGAATCAGGTTCTAGAGGACATGCTCAGAGCATGTGTGCTCGACTTTGGAGGCAGTTGGGATCAGCACGTTGCTATGATTGAGTTCGCATATAATAATAGCTTCCAGTCTAGCATCGGGATGGCCCCGTTTGAGGCTTTGTATGGCAGGAGGTGTAGATCACCCATTTGTTGGGATGATCTAAAGGAGAGAGCGGTGGTCGGTCCGGACTTGGTTGAAGATGTTGTGGGTAAGATTCAGTCCATTAGGGAGCGTCTGCTTGTGGCTCAGAGTCGTCAGAAGAGTTACGCCGATCAGAGGAGATGACCCCTAGAGTTTGAGGTAGGAGACCACGTGTATCTGAAGGTTTCTCCAGTCCATGGAGTTGTGCGGTTTGGGAAGAAAGACAAGCTTAGCCCTAGCTTCGTTGGCCCTTTTGAGATCCTGGAGAGGATCAGACCGGTTGCTTACCGTTTGGCCTTGCCGCCGTCTTTAGCTGGAGTTCACAATGTGTTCCATGTTTCAATGTTGAGGACGTATGTCCCAGACCCATCGCATGTCATTGATTTTGTTCCGCTTTAGTTGAGAGAGGAATTCACGTTCGAAGTAGCTCCTTCGAAGATCCTAGCCAGAGATGTTCGTATGCTCCGGAGTAAGACCATGCCTTTGGTCAAAGTTCAATGGTCGGGTCAGTCTGAAGAGGAGGCGACCTGGGAAGTGGAGAGTGAAGTACGGTCTAAGTTCCCCGCCCTCTTGGAGCAGTAGGTACGTTTAATTTCGAGGAAGAATTCTTTTAAGGGGGAGTAATGTTATAACCCAAGTTTGGTTTCAGAAGTTTGCATTTTATTTCGTCACAAGTGGCCTTATATTAATTTATTAATCCATCTGGACATGGAAGTCCTTTTGATTAAAGACAAGGGTGAAGAGGTCGTTCTCCCCTTCCATTTGATTTCCTGGTGAGAATAATATTTTCTTAATTATTTTCCCATTAATTCCTTCCTTTTCTAATCACATTCTCACGACACTCATTCTTTTCCCTCACCGCTTCAGTTTTGAAAACTGTCAGACTCTCCTCCTCTCTTCTCTTCTCTCTCTCAAGAGTTCACGTTCTTGCAAGTGCCCAAGTTCTCCTGATTGAAGTTCTGTAATTTGAGTCTCTGTGTGGGTTACTCCTCTACGAATTCCGGTTCTGATTAAGGTAAGATTTCGGATTATCCCTCTCCAATTCGTCAGTTCTGAGGCTTCTCCTTCTCTGATCTCTTCTATGTAATCTGATCAGGAATCAAATTGTGTTTCGTTCCCTCGTCGATCCTTCTACTGTTGGCCTTATCTGCGTTTCGTGGTCGAATTCAGGTATGGATTGTGGTTTCGTTTACGAGGGCGGTTTTCTGATTTGAGGGTTCAATGTTCTGATTTCGGTCTGTTCTACAATTACGTTGTTCAGAGTTTTGGATTGTGTAGTTGGTTTGCATTTCAGGATTCTTCTCGGTTGGGCTCTACTATTCAGATTCGGGAATCGTCTACTAATTATTCGAGGTAGGTGGCTTTCGGATTCGGCTAGTGTATTCAGCCTTGGGGAGTTTCAATTCTGGGATTTAGTTGCAATCTGTCTCTGCGTTGTGTTTGCGAATTTGTCTATTTAAACTGTTGTTTAAATGTGTATAAACCCCCAAGGTTGTTTTCTACAAATTACTTCTGATTTGATTGTGTTTGAGGCCCTGGTTTGTGTGCAATTCATTTCTGAAAACTGCACTTTTTGATATGTCCGAACGTCCGTCCGGACATTAATGTTCGGACAGACCCTGGTTGCGTTCTGTTTCTCTAAGTTTTAAACTGTGTCTGGACTTCCGTCCGAGCTTTGATGTTCGGATGGGGTGCGAGGACGAGTCCACTTACAAGTCTCGAATGGTGTCCGAACTTGTAAGTCCGGACAGAAGTTCGGACACCCTCTTGCTGCTTCTTCTGATTTTGGTTCGACATGCGTCCGAACTTTGACATTCGGACACATGTCCGGACATTGCGCGTAGCTGATTTCCGAAAAGCGTCCGAACATCCGTCCGAGTTTCGATGTTCGGACATCTCTGTCTCTGCCTCTACTTTAAAGTTCGACTTGCGTCCGAACTTCTATGTTCGGACACATGTTCGGACATTCGTCTGGTTTTGGCTTTTGACTCTCGACTTGCGTCCGAACTTTGACAATTGGACACAAGTTCGGACATGGCACTGTTTGCGCCTTATCTTGCTCGTTTGAGCTTCGTTTTGACTTCCGTTTGCGGGGTTGGATTCTCCTTCTGATTTCCTAGCTATTTATATGCTTTGTGGTGCCTGTGATGCACATATGCTTAATTGTATTTAAGCTTTTGTTTTGGGACCTAGTTATCTCTGTATCTTAACCGTGGATGGCTGGTTTAGCTATCTCGTAGCACGCTGCGTAGGACGTCCTTTTGTTTCACGCATGGTATCCCCATTATGTTCACTGGTCCCCACCTATTATGCTCACGAGTGATGTTACTCGTTCTGTTCACGGATTGTATCCGTTCTGTCTGTATGCTTTGATTGACTAGTGTCCCACTCTGTTTCTGACTCCGTTTGTTTGACTCTGTTTAGTCCCATTATGATTGGACTTCTGCTTCTGATTTCTGTTACTAGAATGTGGCTATCTTTCCGCCTTCTCTGATTTGATAACATTTTATTAAAGGTTTTGAGCATGCTGGTTGATGATGTTGGTCATCTACTGGGCATAGTTGGATGCTCATTCTCCTACTATAACTAACATTGCAGATTGATCAGCGAGGATCACTGTGTTCAGCTCCTGGAGATTAGCTAATGTTTTGTTCAGCTCTTTTGAAACTATTATGTTTTGACATTGTAGCCTACGGGCCTTGATAGCGTTGACAGCTACATTTGACTTCTGCTTTGACTGTTACTTTGTATTTGAACAAGAATACTTTGTTATGTTGTTACATTTATTTAAACAAGTGTTTCGTTTGGGCCTTACTCTGTTTATTTGTTCGCGATGGTTAGATCCTTGCGTTATTAAGTAATAATACACGGCATGTAATACCCCTAACTCCTAGGCCAGTGTTTGGGGGTGTTACAGTAGCTGCTATATATTCACCCATCCAGAGCCATATTGAATACATCCCACGCCCAGAGGGGCTTACACCTTTTTTCCATCAATTCCTTTCACACGTTTCCAACACTTCAAGTCATCATCGTCATCACATCATCCACCACCACCATTCACCATAACACCATCATCCACAATCATCACTTCCACCATGTTCACCTCCATCCGTTCACTTCTCCACGCACACCATCACTCACCAAACCACGCCATTGTCCACCACCACTTCCACATATTATTTTTGTTATGTTTGTTATTTTTATAATTATGTTTGAGTAGTTAGTTTAGCTCCTCGGGTTGGGGTAGCAAACCGAATCTTTATGTTTATTTTGTAATCTTTTCTCTGATTATAATTGCAGTAGTCTAATTCCTGTTCTTCATACGCTTTAATTTTCTAGCTAATTATTAAAGTAGTATTTATAGTTTTCTAATCAAAATGCGGTGCTGAGATTAGTTAACAAGACATAGGAAGTTAAACCGGATTAACGACTAGAAGCATGGTTTGTCTATAGGTTAATCTGTCTCCAATAGGAATTGTGTTAATGCTATTAACTTGATAACTTGGGCATGGTTTGCGGCTTGTTATTTCAGTTAGTTAGGGTTCGTTGTACAGGGACCGGTCAACAAACTATTTATAATTCCTGAGTTTATTGCAGAATTAGAGAAGAGTTTATTGATAGATTATAAAGTGAAGGTTTGTAGAACAATCTAGGGTGCTTCTTTAGATTCAATCTTTATTTCTTTATTAAGTTTATTTTTATCTTTTTACTGTTTCATTATTTTATATTAGTTTGTTTAGTCATTCTTTTTATTAAATTAAGTAAAACCTGAAAAGTGATGTTTCCTGTTTTCTTAGCTTAGTTTTTTCAGTTAGTAAATAAATTTTCAATTAATTGAACGAGGTCCCTGAGATCAACAACCCACTCAATTCACTATTCCGCAAAAAGATAGGTACACTGCCTAGGTAGAGATAGTAACATATTTCTGCTAACACCTAGTTACCCACAAGGGTGAGAGACGACGTGTAACACCAAAGCGACAGTTAGTTTAATTTCTGCTGCAAACTACGTCTCTAATCATGCTACGACTTACGATAATATGATATTTGGATTATGGGTGTTAAAAGTAGTGTGAGTTCGAGGTTTGAGGATGAAGCTGTATTTAAGGGGAACGATGAAATACCCCCAAATTTTAATATACATATATTATATAGTTGACGAGTATATTATATAGTTTACGAGTATATTATATAATTTATGAGTATACTGTAGTCTATGAGCATAGTATATAGTATTTAATAAAAGAATTCATTTTAATAAAAAAACCTATTGTAAAATAAGCCGCTTGTGATTTTGATGTCATAATAATGGTCCTCATGTTTTTCTGATTAATATGGTATATTCATTTATTTAAAATGATGTTATAATAATAATAATAATAATAATAATAATAATAATTATTATTATAATAATAATACAATTGAAACACAACTATTTATTTTACTACATTAAACAAATCAATTTTAACTTTCCATATTTCTGACTTTATTTAAGAATCAATTTTAACTTTCCATATTTCTAACTTTATTTAAGAATCAATTTTAACTTTCCATATTTCTGACTTTATTTAATAAACCACTTTATCCATCCATATTTCCTAACTTTTAGTTTTCTATAATTTATTAAAAACTTTAACTTCTTTCATTAACTAACCTGATTGGTATTTCTCCTGGCCTTCTTTTACTCCCTGTCCGGCAGTTCCTTTTGCTTGCTTGATCATTGGCTTGTCGCCCGAGTACATTGTCGTGATAAAAAAAGTGTTATTTATTGTTGATGCAGTGTTTTTGATCAACAAACACAGTCTTATACTAAGCATTCAGTCTTGAACTGACCTCTGTATCTGTTGCCAGCCCTGAGGAAAGCAGTAAAGAGCTAGATTATTTTTATCTTTTCAAAAGATAAAAGACCACAACGTTAAACAGATGTGTCAAGTAATAATCAAGTCAACTATATCTTTAACATGAATATGATCGAATCATCTAAGTCGATTATGTTCTTCAATGGCAAATCTTATTTACGATTAAAGATTAATTCTATTATAATTCGATAAATAATTCTAGAGATATTCAAGGAGATGAAGATATAGTTATTCAGTCTATATAAGGTAGAGTTTCAAATACCGATGGTGTGCCAATAATAGACGGAAACAGATTTGTGATTCTAAGGTTCTTCAGACTGTAAGTTGGGATTTTTGTAATTGGGTTAGGGTTAGTTTCTAGGGAGAGAAACACATAAGTGCTTACTAGAAACATGACTAAGTAATGATTATGTTTATTTGTTGAGAAAGAGTTGTCAACGTGAATTTAATTTGTATCCAGTGAGATGCGTGAAGGTGTAACTCCATTTTTGAATGAGAAAAGAGTTCCACGGAATCCTATCTCTCTAATTCCACTTCATACACTTGCAAAGAATATCACATACATCAGTACTAAACTCACGCAATAGGAAATTACAATTGGTATCAGAGCAAGGTAACCCTCAACGCAAAAGAAACTTCTTCAGGGTTGATCTAGATGAGTTCCTACAATGTCAGGGTGCCTAAGCTCACCAAGTTCAACTACTCATGTTGGTATGAACAAACGGGAGATCAACTTATGCCCATAGATTACGATTTATGGGCAGTGGTCACAGAAGGAGACTTAGTTCCTCAAGTTGTTGAAGGAGGAGTTACTAAACCAAAGCCTAGCAAAAACTGGAATGACAATGACAAGAAGCTGCTCAGCAAAATAAGCAGGCGAAAAGAAGAATTGTCTCTTCTCTGTCAGAGGTGGATCAACAAAACGTTTTAGGAATTGAGACAGCAAAGGAGATTTGGAATTTCCTCAAGACAACGTATGTAGGGACAGACTCCATCAGGGAAGCCAAAGGGAAGCAGCTTAAAAGGTAGTTCAACAACTTCAAGATGATGGAAGATGAGTTTATAACTCACACACTGGAAAGATTCATTCACATAATCTGTGAGTTAATGGTTGTGTGAGTGACACTATCCAAAGATATTATCAATGAAAGATGTCTGGATAGTCTAGGAAAAGAATGGATAAATTATGCAACTCTCCTGGAAACCACTAAGGATTTATCAAAAATGTCCTTAGAAGAGCTGAGTTCAGAACTCATTGTCTATGAAGGAAAGATGAAGGGAGAGTTAGCAATGACTTCAAGTTCCAGAAAAGATCCAGCTTTAAGTGCAAAGAAGGTAGTTATTAAGACTGACGAGGAAGAGATTAATGAGGATGAAGAAATAACTCTTATTGTAAGTGGAATCAAGAAAATATTCGATGGAAAAAGAGGTTCTAGATAAAGATACAGTCGGTATAGATCTAACAAGGAACCCATTATATACTTCAATGTAACAAGCCTGGTCATGTTGTCAAGGACTTCACTCTTCAATCCAAGGGAGACTTTCAAGAAAGAGTAGAAAAGTTCTTAGACACAGTAGCAGCTGCATGGGGATATGACATCTCCGATATAGGCTAAAACCAGAAGCAGGTGCACAGATGTGTATGACAACAGTGTTCATGGAGATAATGACTTTAATACTGAGACTGATATTGACTACTGCATAATGATGAATGGTAACTTGAAGAATACTCTCGAAGAAAAAGAGGTAAACCTTGATCATGTTAAGTCTGCTTTTAACTCTATGACCAAGGAACAGTTGTTTACCATGTTAACCTCTGCCACCTTTGTGATAAAAGTGTTGAAGAATCAGTATGATACTGGGATTAGAGAACTCAGAGCTAAGGTGGAAGTTCTGATTAAGTCTTCAACTAAACATAAACTATGTTAAAGATAGTTTGGATAAGCCACAAATTAACTTTATTAGTCCTTTGGAAACTATAATTCTCACTCTTCCGTGTTGGGCACAAGAAGAGATTAATTCCTTTTTGGATAGCAACAAATTGCTGAAAATGGAATGTGAAACCCTCTCAGATATGGTAGCTAAGGCAATTCAAAAGTTAGAACTTCATACTTTGACAAATCCAACTTGGAATATCAGGAAGGTGAATTTGAAGTAAATGATGTAAATAATGACTCAAAAAAATGCGGCTTGGGATATAAGTCTGAGACATTCTCTTATTCTATGACTGAGAAGTTAAAGACCAGAATTGTGAGACCTCAGCCAAGATTACACTCATGTCGATACTGCCATCAGCTAGGACACAAGATCAGAGGGTGTCCGAAATTGTTGAGAAAACAATTGCGTGAAGTATCATCAAGACATAGTTCATACAAAACCAATAGATCGTGAAAACGTATAACTTGTCACTCACATCTCACAAACGAATAACACCGAGGATTATAGTGGTTCAGCCAATAATTCGGCCTACATCCACTTCTAGACAATTTCTTTATTCCTTTCCTTATGGTTACAATGCAAGAGAGCTATTCTAGAGTTTTCTCTCTCTTCTAATGTTGTGCCCCCCTCAAATGAGCTCCTTTATCTCTATTTATAGACTTTTTCTAGGGTTCCTAGGCTTGCCAACCTGTCATATCTTACCAGGTTGTCACTATAAATATCTTATCCTGATTTCTACATCTTCTGTCCCTAGCTATCCGACCGGGCACAGGCGCCCGGTCACCATCTACTTCTTTTTCTTAGTTACTTGACTGGCCAGATACGACCGGTCACTATCTTGGCTTACGTTGCGGTTTCAACGACCGGTCACAGGCGATCGGTCATTTCCTTACACTTGCTTTATACTTTGCGCCCGGTCATGGCCGACCGGTCGCTGCACGCTCTTTCTTCTTCACTCCCTCATCTGGGTGTGGACTTGACGTTTGACGCCCAAACTATAGTCTGAACATGATTTTGAAGGAAGCCCGGGGTCTTGGTCGGGGCCTGGGATCTAGGCTGTCTTGGTTCTTCTGTCTCGTCATATTTTGCCCTCTTCATCAGTCCCACAAGTTCTACTTTTTGGTACTTAAAAAAGTGGAACTTACAAAAAGAAGATAAAAAATTGCATGCCTTCTACCTTTCTCTTCCCCTATCTCCTAGTCCCACAAGTTCTTTTTCTTTAGTTTTTACGAAGGAAAATGAACTTACAAAAATTGGTACAAATTGGTACAATCAAAAGTCCCACAAGTGCCTTTTCTTCTGAGTCAGACAAATCGAAATTCTGGGCATAAATCTTCGAGATAATATATCTTGATGGATGAATCCCTCAATATCTTGATGGATGAATCCCCTGATGTTTCGATATACAATATGTAAGAATGCCAGAAGTCCAGAAGTCCGGAAGTCCATGATAAGATCTCCATGCAGAAGACCAACCATTCCCTTTTTGAAGGGTAAGATAATATAACGATCCAATCCTTGCTCATACTAGCCAGAGAATGATAATTTCCTGAAAGGGAGAAGAGAGATAATATATTTTCCCATCTTTGCTCATGTTAGCCAAAGAATGGTACTTCCTTTTAATATATATTTCCCAACTTTGCTTGTGGTAGCCAAAGGATGGTACTTATGATCATACCCTTCTAAAGTGTTTCTTTTAGAAGGTATTGGATCGAGGTACGGTGTGGCGTCCCACACCTAATAATTCACCCATTACAGGTGACCAGAGCTCCTGATGGAGCCAGAGATGGGTTTCTTTTGTTTTCACTCTTGACCGGGTGCGACAACCCAGCCAAGGTGTTTCAGGGCATTGCATCCTGCGGGACATAGCCCAGGTGTTTCTTTCTACGGGACATAGCCCGGTGTTTCTTTTATCATAAGGCCTATGAAAGCGCCATGGATTCTGATAATACCTATGAATTTTTGCTGACACAGTTGTCTGTAGATTTCTTTGCGACTTTTCCGGGCATAAGTCTCAACCCAAGGTAGCTCTATGGCCTTCTTTTTCATACTTTCCTTAATACCTCAGGGGGTGATCAGTCCCCCGATAAAAGTACACCTGTGGTTTCCTCAAAAGTTCATTAGTACTTTCAAGCGGGTAGCAATAAATGAGGATATCAAATAAACTTGCGATTATGAGCATACTATAATCATATTCTAGCTAGAAAAAGCAGTAACATGCTTGCTGGTTATGAATGACGTCAGAAGCAATTAACGGTCTTGGTATGACACCATTCCCTTACTGTTAATACAAAAACATGTTGGATTTATTAAATCCTGATATTGTCAGATTTTCATATGTCAAACAGAGGCAAACAAAACGAAGTTAAACCATGAGTCCATCCAACAAGTGGTGATAGCAGCATAATAGTTGAAACAACAAGATAGTATCTGTCAGGAAGGTACCATTATTCTTGGTTGGAGAGAACTGCTAGCTTAAAAAATAAGAAATTGCTGCAACTACGCAACAGCAATAACGCTTACATATGATGGAGCAAAAAATCTACTAAATTGCAAAGGTAATCTTCAGTAGAGGAAGAATGACCATTCTTAACATCTTTGACCTCGAGTAGTTTGAGCAATATTCAAGTTAAACAGAAAAAATAGGGGCAAATACCAAATAGCTTACTGCACAGATGAGTAAGTCCTTAGTAAGAGTAAATTTTTTACGGAAATGACAACAGAATATTTATCCGAGGAAGCCACAATGTGTTTGACAGTAGCAGTCTATTTAAAAGCAAGAAAGAACTGCTCATCATCAGGCATTACCTTAAGATTTTAACTAGCATATGATGTTTTTATAATTGAAGTTTGGCCGGCAGATAGAAGCAGGATGAATATAAACAATCTGTTCAAAGAATTTGGTGAATACAGGTGAATCTGCTCTTATATTGTGTATAGAATTCAGCATGGAATAATGTTAAAGAACGCAGACCGTCTCACAATTTTGTCGCTGTTCAAAACTGTCAAACATAGCATGGTATGACGACTGGTATTTTGAAGCGATTACAGAGCATAGAAAGTATGACATCAATGTTTTCTATTCTAATGAATCTTTTGGCAAAGGAAGGAATTGCAACAGTTTTAACAGTTCATGCGCTTCAGCTGCTAAAACATACAGCAAGAGAGGAAAACTGAGTTAAAATCTGTTTCAGATTGTTCTTGTTTATCTTCATCAGTAACAGCGTAAATTATTGGTAGAATCAGAGCATAAAGCAAGGGTAAAACTATCGACAAGCAATTTAAGCCAGCATAACTATACCATTAATTCAGACGAAAAGGCAACTTACGAACCTCCAGCTCATCCTCTACTGATTCTTTACTTTTCATGATCGTCATGAGCTTGATTTAGTTTTAGAACCGTACCTTGAATCCTTGAGTAGAAAGGATTTGTTATTGAAATCAAGCTTGCATTTCGGGCACCTCTCTTGTGGTGCCTCTGTTCTCATCTTTGCGGTACCGCCTTTGTTATCCTGCAGCTCTTTGAAATGTCCTCACAACCTTCTTTGATATCTTGCATTTCTCTTGGTCTCTGATTTGTATAGAGCAAGCATTCCAAAACCATCCATAGCCTCAGGTTGTAGTCCCTCGCTTTGGACTTTCTGAGATGGTAGATTCTTTTTAAACCAAAATTGTTAGAAACCAAGTTGCTTGACCAAAGGTCAAGGCACAGCATGGTAAAGGAAACTAGTAAAAATGGAAAAAATGAAAGCCGGAGTTGTAGAACCGAATTTCAAAGGACTCACGAGATATTGCAAACTGATCACTAATGCATTTTTAAGCAGTCTCGAAAGAGAATAAACTAGTAGTAAGGAAGAAGTAGATCATGTATATAAATGAAACAGAAACAAAATATCTGTGAAGTAGTTCATATAGTGAGTAATGAAACAGTGCAAGTAAACAGAATATGCATTTATTATTCTATGTTTTAAAACAGCTGGTAGGGAATTGAAGAGATGGTGATGTTTCATATTTTCGGTCATGAGTGATAATCACAGTGTTATCAAAGGTCAAAACGGAAATATACAAAGTAATGACCAAGGTCAACAATCTTGTCGAGATAATGAATTGGTTCTTCAACAACCTTATATGCAATTGGACCTACGACAGAGTATTAACCGCCTACCCTTAGAAAGGAATCGCAAAAACTGATACTATATGGTTTCTAAAAATAGCTCTTGAAATGCTATGAACAATTTGATGATCTGTATGGAAAGTTTGAGTAATCAACCAAAACATATAGGTTGGACAAAATTTGTAATAAGCACAGCAGGAAGATATCAACAAAGGAGGATGCATAATACAACTAAGTAGGGGATGCATATTACTATGGTCTAACCTGAGCTAATGCAAAAAATGAAAGGCAAAAATACAGGCTGTTAACCATGGACCATGCCATAAGTGGTATTTTCATTTAGTCAAAACAGAAGTAAAATAAGAGTATAATTTGGAGAGCAAAAGTTGACTTAATCAGAGATAAATACGGAAGCATTTATGTAACAGCACACAAGCGGAGAAGTTACTCTAGAAAAACTATCAAAATTTTGTGAAGTGGCTGCTGTAATTTCCAAATACCAAAGCATGGCATCACTTTTCTACATGCCGGGCAATTCCAAGTAAGGAAACACTTTTGACAACAGGAACCGAAACAGCAAAGGAACCATATCATCTCAAGCAGATTTTTTACCATGATGTGATATATAAACTATGAAATTAATCTGCAGTATCAATAACCTTTAAACAAGCAGTTTCAGCAGCTTAATTTGAGTTGACAGAAGTATAGTGCATTAACAGCTGCAGTCCATACATAATTTAGGAGTAATGAGCAATGTTTACATATTACAATCTCATAGTACTATCATAACTAAGCACAATCTAAGATGGGCAAAAGCTAAAGTCAGGGAATCATTAGCCTTTGGCAAGAAAACAGATGCTAATTTAACATAGTTCGTTTAAATGCACGTCTGGTAGTGTAAAACAGTTACTAATTGCTTGATCAAAACTGACCGTAGTTGGGAACAGAGAATATTAGCACAAAAAGGTACAGCATTATTGCTGTTTAATTTAATTAACCAGAATGGCTTGTGCACAAAATCAACCAAGCATAAGTAATTGAGACTGTAGCATTGGAATTTTGCATTTTGTCAAAACTAGGAAAAGGCAGCTGTTGTAGATAAGATTTATATTAATCACTCTGAACTGTATTTTCATTATCTAATAACAATAGTCACCAAAAGATTAACCCAAAAAAAGGGTAATGGTTTGAAGGATTTAGAGTTTGCTAGTAGAATAGCAGTATTAGTAAATCCAGAATGCCCAGAATGTAACAATTCAGTGTTGAACATTTAATAACTGTAATAGTATGCGCAGTTCACCTATAAACATGACTTAATAAACACGAAATCAGAGATGTTTATGCCGTAAAGATAGTGCAGTTATTGGAAACAGATAAATGTCTTGTATTGTACAATTTCTACCAGATCATAACATGGCAGAGTTTACATATTAGTCTCTTGTAAGATTGTCTAGGAATAATCTGAAGCTAAATATTACAAAGGGAATGTCATATTTCCAGGATATGGCATGGTAAGAAAAACTAATGTATCATAATCAGAAAGGCTAGAAAGTAAGAATAAGATATAATAAGACAGCTAAAACAGAATGGTGAGAATGAAGACTACAAATCTAAACTT
Organism: Limonium bicolor; assembly: GCA_023374045.1. NCBI lineage: Eukaryota > Viridiplantae > Streptophyta > Magnoliopsida > Caryophyllales > Plumbaginaceae > Limonium > Limonium bicolor. The sequence goes on from CM041779.1 coordinate 305,318,943, forward strand.
TTAAAGTGCTTCATACATATAGCAGTAGTTTCCCCTTGAAGTAATGGAGGTTACTATTTTGCTTCACTGGCTTCTAAGTCAGAAAACGTGCTAAATGATTGTGCAAGGTCGAGTACGACCATGTTCTAATTGATTCATAAAACAGAAAACTAAAGCATGAAACCTCCGCCCTTATTCTGTTCTCAAGAAAGTCTTTTTTTAAAAAAAACATGATGCGAGATACACTACGCAACAGTGGAAACATACAAAATGTGATGCCAACGATATAGGCACAGTAGAGGTGACAAACAGTAGCATAATTATGTAAAAACCTAGGTCATTTATCATTATTGATGAAGCAATACTGGCTCAAGTTACGGGGAGTAATGTTTTGACATGCTCGCACTACTGTGATCGTGTAGTCTCAGTATTATAGCAGTAGTAGCACAGTTTTGGAAAGTAGAGAGGGCACAGCAGAAACGGTATATAGCTGAGGCTCAAAAATCCTTACTGTTGAAGTGTCGTAATCTGCTTACCTTTCAGAGAATTGTTCAAGCTGCAACTGTCATGACAGATTTATAAACAGAATTCAAGACTGAATCAAATGAGGGTCATGACCCGGGTTTTTAAGCGGGCTTACCATAGCTAAACATGTTCAGGATCACTTTAGAATCGTAATTGAACTCTGATTTGTCCTGAAAGTGGACTATAAACCACTAAACTACTTCATCACTCCAATCATTAAAGACTGTATAACTTGTAACAGTTGAAAAACTTAAAGTATCAAAATCTTGAGCTATCTCTGTTAGCATATTTCAACTATTCCTTCAGAATAATGCTCTTAAGGGTGCTGACGCCTTTTCTTTAGAAATTGATCATGAAGCATTCATAACAGCAAAGGTAAATGTAAGGAAAACCTTCTCAAAGAAGCAGGTTGCGCACTCTGCTGAAAATAGCCCCGCTAGGCGCCAGATGAAAAGGGAAAGTTTATGTATTGTAAGCAACTAAAGATTAAGAAAGGGCAAATTATGATAAAGCAAGCAAAACAGAAAATAAAATACTGAAAACGTAAATCCAAGCTTTAATGTGCTCACAAGATACTATAGCAGATTGTAAATTTAAGCTGTTTTTGACGCCTTAGCTAAATACTCTAAACAATTCATAGATCAGAGGGAATTCAAGTTAAAACACGAATTTTAAACTTATTTGACCTCTTCTGCAGTGGAAGACGTTAACTCCGGAAACAGTGCCACCGTTTCCAGGGACAGATCAATGTTTGGAGAATACTGTCGGTAGTAATAGAAATTATTGATATCAGAAACGGTTTATGCATTTGAGAAGAAATGCAGTCTTGGACGCAGAAAGGGGAGTACAGATAGTAGCTTTAAATTGCCAATTTAAAAGTTATTTAAACATCAGAGACAGGAACATCAAAATTTAAACGAAACTTTACGTAATATCGATCATACGATATCAGTGAATAAGATCCTCAAAGTCAGACTTGACTATATGAACGTTCAAAAAGGATTTGTCACAGGAACTTTCTTTTCAAAGATCTTAGTTTTGCCGAATATCTTCGTTTTAAAGTGGGCTGTGTATAAACTGGACTCGCAAATTTGAAGCTGCTATATATTTTGAGTAATAGAACTGAAGTACCACATCATTTTGAATTCAAAAATTGACTGAATGATTTAACCAATAAAATTATGCGCAGAGCACAGTCACATATTGCAAGATGCATAACTAAACTACAAGTTGTCAAGACAGTTTAAATCAAGAACTATTCAAGATCAAGCTTCTGAAAGAAAGTAGTTTATAAAACATCCTATTATAATCACGAGGTACAAAAATGAAGGCCTGCTGAAACAGTCTAACAAAGCAGCAACAGCATATTTTAGAGAAGGATGATTGTACCCAAATAATCATTCAGAAGGATGCGCACACCATTTTCTTATTTCAAAACAGAAACAGAGTGGGCTTATTATACCCAAGAATTAATTCACAAGACATCTATGTATGCTCTAGAAAGTTTAATCAAAATCCAGACTGACGATACAGATGCTAAATGGATATTATTTGCAGTAGAGTTGTTGTTTCAGATTACTTAGCTGTAAAGATAAAATTGCGTAGTAATACCTCGCCTGTTGTGAAGAAAAGGGTTGAGAGATACGAACTTTGGAGATTTCTCGGCATGCCAACCTCTGGTGATGGACGAATTCCCCCCTTTGCTGGGTTGGTCACTTGTGATTCCAGATTTTGAAGTTGATGATGATGATGACAGTACTCCCGGTAACACTCTGCGATCGGTCGCGGCGAATTCCCGATCACAACAAACTCCCGGTCGCAACGTGACAAGATCCGCGCCCGGTCACAACAAACTCCCGGTCGCCACACAGCAGGCCCTGCGCCTGGTCAAGAAGGCCATCTGAGGCTAAGATATTCCCCTCGTGGGTGACTAATCCTCGTGTTCTTGATCAAGTTTGGCCGAATTTTTCGTTGATTGCCTCTCTAGTTCCTCCGATGGGGCTTGGCTTTAAGATGATTGTAAATGGCTTTCTCAATGGGACGATAATCTCAGCGACCTGGCTCCCGCCCGCTTGAGTACTCTTCAAATATTTTCACGCTAGTGATGTCGCCGGTCAACATGCTCAACGCCCGGTCAATGGGATGCTTGGAGGTCCCGCCCGATCAACGTGCACAATGCCCGGTTGGAGGAAGGAAGATGTCTTTTGGCTTTGAGTCGTGGATACCGTCTGGTTGTACCAAGGTTGCTGCTCTGGGTTAGGTGCGCCCAGGTCTGAGGAAGAAAGGCTACCGCCGGTCAAGATGGCCGCTTGGGTTGAGAATCTGAGATTGGCACACCGCCCTGCTGAGGATATCTCTCCCGGTCAAGGGGAACGCCCGGTGATGCCGCCCGGTCGTGAGCTACGCCCGGTCGATGTTGTAGATTGCGCCCAGTCGTTGTAGAAGGTTGCGCCCGGTCAGATGTGGAGAAGGTGGTGCCCGGTCATTGCTTGAGCTTCTGACTGGATTCAACTAGGTCTTGGAACCTCCGCCGCATATCCCTTCCCCATGAATTCCCCGAATTGTTGAAGCAGTTTCCATAGTTTTCGTTAATCGTCTTTCCTGCGCTTCCGATGGGGCTGGATATGGAAAATCTCCAGACCGCTAAGCAGGATTGAAAGTTTTTTGAACTACTATCAAGGAAAGGGGGTAAAGATTGTGAATATTTTTTGAATGATATTATTGCTAATGTAAAATTAATCGGATTGTAAATAGTGAAAAAGAGGATGAGAATATAGGTTGATGTCGCTTGTTCTGGAATCATCTTTTGAGCTCGATCTCTCAGCCAGTAGAAGTTCAAGACTCTTTTTCATCCGATCGAAGATGTCTTTTTCGAGGATTTGAGAGCGATTCGCCTTCAAATGGGGTTTGGTATCTTGAATAGGTTTTGAAAGTGCCTTCGATCTTGATTTACACTCCGAAACCTATCTCATTTCTACCGACCGTATTTCGCTATTGATCCCCTTTGAGCTTCGTTTTGTGAATTTTGTGATTTCCTTTTTCCGATCTCCTTACCTTCGAACAAAACCTGACCTTGGATCGAACGAACTCTCAATCTTGTGGTATAATCGTGGTTGCTTGGAGCAGCCGTTCGACTTCCCACAGACGGCGCCAAATGAAACGTATAACTTGTCACTCACATCTCACAAACGAATAGAACACCGAGGATTATAGTGGTTCAGCCAATAATTCGGCCTACATCCACTTCTAGACAATTTCTTTATTCCTTTCCTTATGGTTACAATGCAAGAGAGCTATTCTAGAGTTTTTCTCTCTTCTAATGTGTGCCCCCTCAAATGAGCTCCTTTATCTCTATTTATAGACTTTTCTAGGGTTCCTAGGCTTGCCAACCTGTCATATCTTACCAGGTTGTCACTATAAAATCTTATCCTGATTTCTACATCTTCTGTCCCTAGCTATCCGACCGGGCACAGGCGCCCGGTCACCATCTACTTCTTTTTCTTAGTTACTTGACTGGCCAGATACGACCGGTCACTATCTTGGCTTACTTTGCGGTTTCAACGACCGGTCACAGGCGATCGGTCATTTCCTTACACTTGCTTTATACTTTGGCCGGTCATGGCCGACCGGTCGCTGCACGCTCTTTCTTCACTCCCTCTCTGGGTGTGGACTTGACGCTTGACGCCCAAACTATAGTCTGAACATGATTTTGAAGGAAGCCCGGGGTCTTGGTCGGGGCCTGGGATCTAGGCTGTCTTGGTTCTTCTGTCTCGTCATATTTTGCCCTCTTCAGATCGCATAGTAAAGGGTGGTTCCTGTCAACCATTCTACTCTTAGTCTACAACTAGGTTCAAACAAGTCTGGGTACCAAAGTCTAATCAGTCCTATCAGACTCACCAGAATACATCTTACCTCCTTAGATTGTTCATCTCCTACCTAGTGATCAGGCCATGACACACCAATATTCCCTACTTATGAGCTTCATGACTTAGTTTCTTTTTAATTTGGCAAAAGGGGGAAATTGGTCTTGAACGTATACAACAATTCAGGGGGAACATTCTTAAGTTCAAGACTTATAGAGTTTTCCTATCGGTCTTGAACATATACAAACTTCCGGGGGAACATTCATCAATTCAAGACTTACAGAGTTTGTCGCATAAAAAAGGAGGAAACTATTGATGTAGTGTTTTGATCAGCAAACTCAATCTATACTGAGCAATCAGTCTTGAACTGATCTCTATATCTGTTGCCAGCTCCTGCAAAAAGTGGCAAAGATCTCGATTGTTTTTATCTTCTCAAAGATAAACTACCACAACATTAAATAGATATTTCAAGCATTAATCAAGTGACTATATCTTTAACAGGACGATATGATCGAATAATCTAAGTCGATTATGTTCTTCATGAAAATCTTATTACGATTTAGAAATTAATCTCTGATAATTCGATAAATAATTCTGAAGATATTGAAGGAGATGAGATACATGTACTCGGTCTATATAAGGCAGAGTTTCAAGCCGAAGGTAATACAATAAAATAGGGGAAACGATTTATGATTCTAGGGTTCTTCATGTTGTGATTGGGGTTTCTTGATTGGGTTAGGGTTAGTTTCTAGGGAGAGAAAAAACATAAGTGATACTAGAAACGTGACTAAGTAGTGATTGTGTTTTATTTGCTGAGAAAAAGTTCTCAACATGAATTTAGTTTGTATCCAGTGAGATACATGAACGTGTAGCTCCATTGTTGAATGAGAAAGAGTTGCATGAAATCCTATCTCTCTAATTCTACTTCATACACTTGCAAAGACTGTCAGATATATCAGTCTTAAACACACGTAGTAGGAACTGTAATGGTATAGAATATACCATGGCTAAAAGGCCACAACAACTACCGGAGAACTACTTCCAGAAGGATTGCTACCGGTAGACTACTACATGAAGTATCTCTACCGGTAGGATTGTTACATGAGGAAATAGTCCAGTCTAGAAGCGAAAGTCTAGCTCAGAAGCAATGGCTCGGTTTTATGAAGTACTACATCGAAAGAGAAAGCTCGGACCCAAAGCTGTAACATCAAGAGTTATCCACAAAAGGACTAAGAATTCTATTTATATAATGGTATCACATGTATAGGGGATTAAAAATAAAACTTAGCCATTGAAAGTCTATAAATAGAAGATGGGGCTCATTTGTTGGGGAGAGGTTAGAAAAAAGGAGGGCTTATCCTAAAATGCTCTTTAGCGTTGTAACCTAGAAAATGAATAAGAGCTCTGTCTAGTAGTGGATGTAGGTCGTGTCATTGGCCGAACCATTATACATCTCGGCGTGGAAACAATGTCGGGTGGAGCATCTTCAATTCCATTTGGCGCCGTCTATGGGAAAGGATATCAACAACCATGATTATCCACAGTTTGAGAATTCACGGACTAATTGGTTCTTTCACTAAGATTGATTCAGTTTTGAGAGGAATGGAAGAAGTGCGATCTTGAGCCAGACATTTATGCACCTATCAGAGGAGAGTGCAAATTATTTCATTCCAGTGCAGATGGAAGGATCGAAAGAGAAAAGAACGTCAACCACGATTAAATCACTTTCAGAGAAATCATGAGTGCGTTTGATCTTGTTCTGCGGCGATCGGTTCATGGTCTATGAAAGAGATAATGAACAGTGATCTCAAGATGTATGAATAGATCGATGACCGTGAGATTAGCAAAGATCTACGATTCCGTCAAAGCGCCGTTCCAATATGAAGCTTAGAAGAAAAAAATCGGGATGTTTCGCTCGATCGGCCAATAAGTTTTAGCCAAAGAAAGATGACCTAAGCCTAGCCTGTGCGGAGACCGTTCACAACTGGGGATAAGGATCAGCTTCATCCCTTCATTCAAAAAAGAAGAATCGATTCTCTCATAATCGCTGACAACAATTGTGGAGATCACAAGGTCCGGTTTAGCACGATGGGAAGAAGTAGATGCGTGGCCGATTCAGCAACCTGATTAGGCTGGCACATGTCTAATTAGTCACCAGTAAAGGAACAATAGAATTTGCCTCTATTTTTTCAAAAAAGGAAGTTACAAATTGTCAATCTTCTAATTTACTTGTCTTCGTTCGCTTCTTATGGTGGATCAGACCTTGTTTATTTTCTCTCTTACTACAGCCCTATTGAATTCAATGAATCGAATTACTCATCTCATTCTCATTTCTCATTCTTGTTCATAGAGATAAGGTTCCGATGGTGAACTTGAGTTCAAGCAAGGCAAATTGGGAGACTACCAGTAATGTCATCCCATCGGTAATGTATCCTACCGGTAACATCTCACACTTTTCAGTGCATATCGTTGTCTGGTTCTTTTTTAACTATAGTTCTTTTGTAGTTGCCACTCAAATCAGTAAATAACTCAACAATTAATAATTTTTCAAATTATGTTCACACCCATTTCTGGCTAACTGCTTAAGATTCAAAATTTTATTACTTCTGTCTCCTTTTAATCACTTTCGCCCTTCTGAATTGTCTAGGTAATACATTATTCAACTCCAAGTCTGAAAGAGAGATGTGAAATCTACTAGAGCTGGAAAAGGAAGTGAACTTCAAGGCGATTGAAGCTTAGAAAAGAATATGAAGACTAACCACAAGATAAGTCTGAATCTTCTAATGTCACTATTTTTACTGTCGGTAAATAATAACTATTTGAGAGATCTTACCCCGGACAATATCTCAAGTTTGTTCCAAGGTGCAGGCTATACTAAACTTTATGCAGCATTTCTGGGCCCGAGCGACACATTTCAGACAGACTTTCTTACGCTTTCAAAGTGTAAGCTGGAAAGTGCAATGAAAAAGGCACTATTGAAAGGGTGTGTCTAGAAGCCATCAGTATTTGGTAGGTTAAATCCAGTTCGGTTGTCATCATCCTCTTTCTTCTAGATACGGATCAAAGATTTGCTCTTGCCCAGATTAGAAAAGGATTGGGAAGCCTCAGCAGCAGTGTGATCTACGACTGTTGCTCTTTTTTATACATACAGCAATACATCTTCCTTGGCTTTGTAAAGTCCACAAAGTCTCGTTTATCTTTACCAAGAATCGATGATATTCTCCCAGAAATAGATTCGGATGTGACCAAAAGCCGGGATAGAACATTCGTCATGAACTCTGACTATTCTACTGGTGATTTCAAAGATGAATCTGATTTGATCCTTCAGAAAATCCTGAGAAATCAAGGGTTTAATGTTGCTGCCATTAATCATCAGCATAGTGATTACAAATTATTAAAAGTACTTACCGGGAAGATAAGTACTTACCAGTGTAAAGTTCCTTGTACACAACTGGCAGTCGTTGGTATCTAGCCGATGGGGGTGAATTAGTTTTAGTGTCTCCACCGATAGAAACTATTTACAAGGAGAGTGGGACTGCAACGGTCAACAGACAGTGGGGGATCAATTGCAGCCGGGCAGACACGAGTGATCCATCCCAGAAGGGAATGTTCCGGTACGCTCTTAAGCAGAGCAGCACTTAGCATTTTTGGTGATTAACGTGTGTTCCCGGGAGAGCAAGGGTAAGGAGTAACTAAGAAATTTGGGGCATTCAAGGCAAGCAGACCTGCAACGGTGTTTTTGAAAAGAATACCATCGGAAGAAAATGGCCCGGAAGTATGACTGTGGAATGACGGTTTTGGAAGAATAACTCGAGGAGCAACTCCAAGCCATTAGCCCCAGGAAAGCGGTCTGGTGCGGTAGCCCTAGAAAAAACCCCAAAACCATCAAGAAAAAAATCAACCGTGAGGAAATGTTGGAGACCAAAATACCGGCACTCCCGGTAGGAGCGTTGCCCCGGTAAAAACATTGCGCCGTGAATTCCCAGTACAAACACTGGACTGTAGGCACCCGGTAGTACTGTGGGACTATGGAAAGTGTATGCCAAAGGTACCGCGAAGTTGATATCGCCCAAAGTTTAATATCGTCCTAGAAGACAAGGCCGATCGAAAAATTTGTGGCCGGGTAAACTATGAATCGGTGTTCTCACCGAGGAAATAATATGAGGAGTTAAAAGGGAAAACATTTCAAAGATGCGTGTATATTGTGTGTTTGAAGTCTGTACAACAGGGGGTATATATAGATACATAGGAGAACAGAAAAGGAAAGAAAGACTTGGATCTGGCAGACATGGACTATACATACACATGAATAAATATTGGGCAGGCCCACATCACTAATCTAATATAGTATCCTAACTAATATTGAGCAGATCCACATCATTAATCTAATATTATCCTAACACTCCCCCCCCCCCTCAAGTGGAAGAAGGTAGATCAAGGCTTCAACACTTGAGAGTCAGTAATTCTCAGTCGGTCAAGCTGTTGGCGATAGTCATGACCACTTAAAACTTGGTAAGCATGTCCGCGAGTTGTCCTGTGTTGGATATATGCTCCACACTAATCAAACCTTGTTTGATTTGATCTCGAACATAGTGTACATCAATTTCAATATGTTTAGCCCGTTCATGTAGAACATGATTTCTTACAATAAAAACTGTGGATCGATTGTCACACTTCAAAGGAATAGGAATGATGTTGGAGAGTCCTAGTTCGTGAAGAAGGCGACTTAACCATGCTAATTCTGTAGTCACACGTCGAATGGCCTGATATTCCACCTCAGCTGATGATAAAGCAACACAAGCTTGCTTCTAGACTTCCAAGAAATGGGAGAACCCAAGGAGAATGTAAAAACCACTCACAGACTTTCTTGTTAATGGACAAGCAGCTCAATCAGAGTCACAATATGCGACGAGCTGATCATCAGTTTTATTGAAATAAATGCCATGCCCAATAGTGCCTTTGATATACCGTAATAGATGCATAGCCGCATCCAATGAGATTGACAAGGAGATTGCAAGAATTGGCTAAGCAATTGAACGGAGAAGTTTAAGTCTGGATGGGTATTGATGAGGTAATTGAGTTTTCCCAACAGTCGTCTATATAAAGACGCATCTGTAAAGGTGGACTCCCTTCAGCATGTAATTCACACCTTGTTGCATAGGTCCAACAATGGGTGTGTCACGAGGATTACCAAACTCTTGGAGGATTTCTCGAGAGAATTGCTTTGTGTCATGATCATTCCAGTAGCGGTCTCAGTAAATCCATACCTAAGAAGTAGTGTAGGCTACCAAGATCTTTGATGCGGAACTCAAGATCCAATCATCTCTTGAGGTCAGAGATTCACCCTCATCATCTCCACACATAATGAGATCATCAACATAAACACCAAGGAATACAGTTGATGTAGGACATTTCTTTTTGAACAAAGAATAATCATTCTTATGCGCCTCATAGCCAAGAGTTTGGAGGAAGGTAGTCAACCGAGCACACCATTGTCTGGATGCCTGTTTTAACCATATAGAGATTTCTTGAGTTTGCAAACTTGACCACCTTCTATGGAAAGTCCATCTGGAACTTTCATATAGATGTCCTCATCCAAATCTCCATGAATGAAAGCATTATTTACATCAAGTTGGTGAATCTTCCATTCTTCTTTAGAGCAACAACCACAATGCACAATTGTCGTCATTTTTACGACGGGTGAGAATGTTTCATGAAAGTCAAGGCCATAATTTTTAATGTATATGATAAGTGTCTAAATGAGCATGTTTTATGGGTGTATTTCATATATAATATTAGCACTTTTTTGCTCATTTCTCACTTATCGTATATTTTTCCTCTAGTTTATGTTATTGTTTACTCACAAATTCATTGGTTAAACATGAGGAAAACCAAGCTAGGAACAAAGTAGACAAGAGACGAACGCATAGGCGCAAACGGCTCAAAAAACGGAGTCCAAACGAAGAAGCTAGAGCCGGTCAAAGTTCGCAAGTCAACGCAACAACACGTCCGGGTCTTGTCCGCCCAAAGCCGGACAAGGAAATGCGTCCGGGTTACGTCCGCCAACTAGGCCGGACAAGTACAATTGTGTCCGGGGATTTTGGCACGGACAGAAGACCGGACGTGGGATATGCGTCCGTGTATGTGTCCGGGTATATAAACCGGACGTGAGCATAAGTGTCCGCCCAACCAGGGCGGACAGAGTTAGAGGCGTCCGCGTTACAAGGGGCGGACACGGGGCGGACGTATGTATGGAAGAAATGTGTTCGTGGATATATGGACGGACAGAAACAAGGACATGTCTAAATGCAACGCAGATCTAGAAATTAACGCGACTAGTTTTGTTCGCCGACCGTCTTCCCAATTGCCCAATTGCTTCTTCCTTTGCGGCGCCTACAGACATGTCAAACTGCTCCATTAAACCATATCAGGCGCCTGCCTTAAATCCCTCACGCGTCTGTCTCCATTCAATCTCAGTTCTGTCTCCTCTCCAGCTCTATCATCAACCTCATCCTCTGCCTCTATATAAACCCAGTCCTTCTACCATAAATAAACTGCACCACGACGGGAGACTGAAGAAATCATTCACCACATCATCCATTCTCTTCCATTCATTTTCTCCGTAACACCACAACATTCCATACTCACGCAGAAACAAAAGAAATAGAAGAGCAGCAGTGAGAGCGAGAGCAGACCCGTTCTTTCTCTGAAATAATGGCTAATTCTATCTGTGCTATCTTCTCATTTCTGTTAATGTCTGAGTAATTTTCTTTTGTATCCTAGGATGGGGGTTGATCCTAATATTACTTAAATAATATTTATCACCTGTTTCTCTTATTAAACTTGTTTTAATTCCTTTCAGCGAATATTGTTAAATGCATAGCGTGACAAAACTACTGCATTTATTTGGTAACTATCAACATATGATTTTGAGATAGTCTAAGTACCACAAAGGAATTAACCTTGGTATTTACACTCCGGATTGAGCAGGAAAATACTGAGGCTATAACTAAGAGTTCGTAACTGACAATTATTAACTCTAATAGACAATAAATAATTGAGACAAGGTTATAAATCTGTTTAAGAATTTAGGCAATTCCCCCGCTATCCTAGGATACCTTTTTCCATCCACATCACTTAATTCACCTGTTTTTACTGTTTTATTATTTCTGTACTAACCCACAAAAAATCAAGCTTGCCTCCGGCTAAAAACCCCTTTTTACAGTTTTATTAACTACCAAGACTAGGATAATTGAACAATTCCCTATGGATACAACACTTGTTATACTACTCTCGAATAGGTGCACTTGCCTATTAGTTTGCTATAAATCTATATATATTAACGTGTAGTTTTATCCCAACAAGTTTTTGGCACGTTGCCGGGGAAATTGATTTCCATCAATTTCCCTAGTTTCTGGTAGTTCACTTGCTATACTGTAATATTTTGTTTATATTATTTGTTGTTTGTTTAATTTCTGACATCTAATTTCTGACATCTAACTTCGGACATCTAACTTCGGCCATCTAACTTCGGCCCATCTAACTTCGGACATCTAACTGCTGACATTTTATTTCAGCTCTTTATTTTTATTGTCATTATTTTCAGTCATTTAATTTCCATGTCCTTTAAAATTCAGTAATTAATTCTAACATTTTAATTTTCAGTCTCTAACTACTAACCTTAAATTTCTGTCATTTAATTTCTGTACACTAATTACTAACATTAAATTCTATCATTTAATTTTCTGTCATTTAATTTTCTGTACACAAATAATTACGAACATTAAATTTCTGTCATTTAATTTTCTATACACTAATTACTAACATTAAATTCCTTGTCATTTAAATTCCAGTACTCTAACTACTTGTAAATTTCTCTGCAGGAGAAGTTTCATGATGAAATCTCCTCAAGAAGGGATGAACCTTCTCGAAACCATGACGAGCAATACAAGACAGTGGACGAGATCCAAAGAAGAACGCCACGAGCAGCAGGCCTACTCCATGTTGAGCCTACGGATCATTTATCTGCTCAGATCTCGTCCCTTGCAAAGATGGTGGAAAAGCTAAAACATCCAAAACGAAATTGTAAAGACAATAGCTTCCCCAGCTACAAATTCATCACCAGAAGGATGTGCCATATGCGCCGGTCCTCATGAAACTCATCAATGCGAAGGTAAAAACTAGTACGAAGATGTGAATTTCATAGGAAATCGCCCCGGTAATGCCTACAACAATAACTTCAACAACAACTACCCATGGAGAAATCACCCGAATTTCTCATGGAAAAACAATGAACAGAACCAAGGAGGGCAGAACAACAGTTCCAATACCTATCAGGGAAACAGACCCCAACCAAAACTCTAATATGGGTTATAGAGCACAAGGTGCCCCTCCAGGTTTCCAGCAACAACAACAACCATCTTCATCCTCTGTTGATCCAAACGCAGAACTCAAAGAGATGATGAAGGGTTACATGTCTATGACTCAGAACAGCTTTCTGCGCAAGAAGCCTTCAACCAAAAAATCGAAGGTAAATTCAATCAAATTGCAGAACATCTTGCTCGAAGACCGTTTGGGGCTCTCCCAAGCCAAACGGAGCCAAATCCAAGAGAGCAAGCCAAATGCATCTATGTGAAGGAACACAATGAAGAAAAGATGGAGGTGGCCAAAACAGCTAAGGTTCCAGAACTTCACCCTTCCCTTCAAGAGTGGGTAGTAGCAATCGAAACCTCAAAAAGGAATGTAGCTGAACTGGAAAGCACCGCCAAAGTCTATAAAAATCGTATTCAGTCTTAGAATACCTACCTAAGGACTTGGTGGCCGGCTACGAAATGAAAAGCTCGATTTTGAAGAAGAAGAAGAAGAAGAAGAGGTTAAGGCGATAACCTTGAGAAGCGGTAGAAAAACCGACGAGATTCACATCCCGCAAAGGTCAGAAGAATCCAAAGAGGATAGTGAAGGAACAGTTGAGGTCCCAGTAGAAAAAAAACTCTCCCACCATCCTCACTATTCCATCAGCTTCAAAACCTTCTCCACAAGAACCGCCTATACCATTTCCCCACCGACTCCAAAAGCAGAAATTGGATAATGAATATGGTAAGTTTCTGGCAATGCTAAAACAACTAAACGTTAACATCCAGTTTGTAGACCTCATTGCCAAAATGCCAAACTACGCCAAATTCCTCAAACACCTTATCTCCAACAAAACTAAATTGGCCGAAGTCGGTACGGTACCTCTTAATGTAGCTTGCTCAGCTATTCTGCAACAACCACTACCTTCAAAATGCAATGATCCGGGCAGCTTCACCATTCCAGTCACAATTGGTAGCACCTCATTTCCATACTCCCTATGCGATCTGGGTGCCTCCATAAATTTGATGCCCCTCTCCACTTTCAAAAGGCTGGGAATTGGAGAAATGAAAAAGACTAAGATGACCCTTCAACTGGCGGATGGTTCGGTAACTTACCCAAGCGGAGTGGTGGAGGATGTTATCATCAAAGTGGAGCACTTATACTTCCCATGCGATTTTGTCATTTTGGACATCGAAGAGAACTCCACTACACCTCTCATCCTTGGACGACCTTTCCTTGCCACAGCCGATGTGCACATTCGGGTAGCCCAGGGGACAATCACCCTTCAAGCTTATAATGAAAGTTGGAGTTCGCATCAGGACGGTCTCCAGATAACAAATCTAAGGATCTCAAGTTTGTGCGGGACACTCAATCACCATCATCCCACTTCTTTTTATCACCCTTCCAGACGGCATGTCTATTACAGAGATACCACCACCAATCCCTGATGAAGAGCGGATAAGAAAAGAAAACATGCATCCCGGTGGACACTCAAAAATACCATCGAGTCATGCTTTGGATCTACTCCTCATAACCACCCCCCAGGTTTGATCTAACACAAAGCGTCTAGCCAAAGACGTAAAGAAGGGCAGCTTTCCGGGAGGCAACCCGGAGGAACTTATCTTTTATATGCTTTTATGCTCTTTTAATTTTCAGGTTCTCTTTAAATTTTGTTTTTGCTAACTCTTAACCCCGTTTGTAGTATGGTTGCTTCTAGTGTCTTATGCAGGTGCAAATTCATATCCACACCGCAACCAAGCTATGCTACTTGAGGCTGAAGCTCAAGTGTGGGGGAACTCCTATAACGCAAGCAAAATAATCTCAGGGGAGTACCAGTTTCTTTAATTATGCTTTTATTTAAATAAAATCTGCAGAGGAGAGTTTCTGTGCTTAAATGTTTATTTGTGACCTTTGTGTTCTCTTTATTATCTACTTACCGAAAAGGTCTTCTGAACCCTTCCCTTGTTTTTTCTGTTGAACAATGAGGACATTGTTCAATTTAAGTGGGGGGAGTGTGCCCTTTTCAGCGACATTTTATGCTTAAATGCTTAATCTCTCTGCTTATCTTGCGTTTGTCCAAATTCAATATCGTGGACCCTTTATATGTGGGTTGTTCTCTTTAAGAATAAATACTGTTATGAATTATGGGATAAATGGTACAAATGGTACAAAATTTTAAAATTTTGATTACTTTTGAGGAGCATTTTTACGCGGTATGACCAAATGATCTGCAATGGTTGGATTTTTATTGCTCAGGGTTCCTTCTGTCTTCTCTCTTAGGGATTGCTAAGGGGTGCTTCTCTGTCAAAATAGAATAAAAAAAACAAATAAGGGACTTGCGAGACACCATTGGTACCAACAAAGAGAGTTGAGTGTTCTTAGAAACAAAGGCTTGATGCCTACATATTATATTCTCATCTCTTATGCAAAAGTGAAACAAATGCATAATCATTTTTCCTTTTGTTTTCTCCTCAATGCCCATTCTTGAGAGAAGTTGGCCATGGTAAAAGTTCTCAAAGTCACCTTAACTAAGAAGCATTGAAGTACTCCGGATCAACCCCGAAACTCTAATTTTTATTTTTACCCTGAGTACACCTGTGCCACCAGCAGTTGATGGATCACACTCCCGAAAAGTTTAAAGATCATGTACTATTCACTCCTTATCCTACCCTTCATAATAATATTTGTTAATATGAGCATTCCCTACTTGCTTGGGTACATGGATTTGCTTGAGGACAAGCAAAAGGTAAGTGTGGGGGTGTGATAGTTCTATGAGCATGGGTGTATGTCATATTAATATTAGCATCTGTCCTATCATTTGTTTATGGGTATGTTATTCTCATAATATTACTTTATTGGCTTTTCTTCTCACTCAATCGACTGTATTTCTTATATTTAATTTTTATTTCTGAGGAAACAAATTCATTGGTAAAAATTAGGAAAACCAAGCTAGGAACAAAGTAGACAAGAGAGACGAACGCATAGGCAAACGGCTCGAAAAACGGAGTCCAAACGAGAAGCTAGAGCCGGTCAAAGTTCGCAAGTCAACGCAACAACACGTCCGGGTCTTGGCCGCCCAAATAGGGCCGGACAAGGACAAATGCGTCCGGGTTACGTCCGCCCAACTAGGGCCGGACAAGTACAATTGTGTCGGGGATTTTGGCACGGACAGAAGACCGGACGTGGGATATGCGTCAGTGTGTGTCCGGGTATAAACCCGGACGTGAGCATAAGTGTCCGCCCAACCAGGGCCGGACAAGGCCGGACAGAGTTAGAGGCATCCGCGTTACAAGGGGCGGACACGGGACGGGGTATGTATGGAAGAAATGTGTCCGTGGATATATGGACGGACAGAACAAGGACGCGTCTAAATGCAACGCAGATCTAGAAATTAACGCGACTAGTTTCATTCGCCGACCGTCTTCCCAATTGCCCAATTGCTTCTTCCTTTGCGGCGCCTACAGACATGTCGAACTGCTCCATTAAACCATATCAGGCGCCTGCCTTAAATCCCTCACGCGTCTGTCTCCAATCAATCTCAGTTCTATCTCCTCTCCAGCTCTATCATCAACCTCATCCTCTGCCTCTATATAAACCCAGTCCTTCTACCATAAATAAACTGCACCACGACGGGAGACTGAAGAAATCATTCACCACACTCATCCATTCTCTTCCATTCATTTTCTCCCGTAACACCACAACATTCCATACTCAGTAGAAACAAAGAAATAGAAGAACAGTAGTGAGAGCGAGAGCAGACCCGTTCTTTCTCTGAAATAATGGCTAAATTCTATCTGTGCTATCTTCTCATTTCTGTTAATGTCTGAGTAATTTTCCTTTGTATCCTAGGATGGGGGTTTGATCCTAATATTACTTAATAAATATTTATCACCTGTTTCTCTTATTAAACTTGTTTTAATTCCTTTCAGCGAATATTGTTAAATGCTTAGCGTGACAAACTACTGCATTTATTTGGTAACTATCAACATATGATTTTGAGATAGTCTAAGTACCACAAAGGAATTAACCTTGGTATTTACACTCCGGATTGAGCAGGAAAATACTGAGGCTATAACTAAGAGTTCGTAACTGACAATTATTAACTCTAATAGACAATAATAATTGAGACAAGGTTATAAATCTGTTTAAGTAATTTAGGACAATTCCCCCGCTATCCTAGGATACCTTTTTCCATCCACATCACTTAATTCACCTGTTTTTACTGTTTTTATTATTTCTGTACTAATCCAACAACAAATCAAGCTTGCCTCCGGCTAAACCCCTTTTTACAGTTTTTATTAACTACCAAGACTAGGATAATTGAACAATTTCCCTATGGATACGACACTTGTTATACTACTCCGAATAGGTGCACTTGCCTATTAGTTTGCTATAAATCTATATATATTAAGTGTAGTTTTATCCCAACAAGTTTTTGGCGCCGTTGCCGGGAAATTGATTCCATCAATTTCCCTAGTTTCTGGTAGTTCACTTGCTATACTGTAATATTTTGTTTATATTAGTTTGTTGTTTGTTTTATTTCTGACATCTAATTTCTGACATCTAACTTCGGACATCTAACTTCGGACATCTAACTTCTGACATTTTATTTCAGCTCTTTATTATTTGTCATTTATTTTTCAGTCATTTAATTTCCATTGTCCTTTAAATTCAGTAATTAACTTCTAACATTTTAATTTTCAGTCTCTAACTACTAACCTTAAATTTCTGTCATTTAATTTTCTGTACACTAATTACTAACATTAAATTTCTGTCATTTAATTTTCTGTACACTAATTACTAACATTAAATTTCTGTCATTTAAATTCCAGTACTCTAACGGTGGGTTTTTGGTGGTTTCGGACAGTGTTTTCGGCTCAAATTGTATGCACGTGTAGCCTAAAAGATTTCAAATATGTTAGTAATCATAGATTTTTAATTTGAAGTCGAATTAAACACGAAATTAACAAACAAGTTAAAGGGCAGAAACTGAAATAAATGGCCATTCAGAAGCTGTAAAAGGTTAATTTACACCCAAAATTGACAAAAGATTAATGAAGTTGCTGGGTTTTTGAAAAATTTGATTATAACCTGTTTTAACTTCTAGAGCAATGAAACTCTTCACGTCGGGGGTTCTTTCGGTGCTCCGTCGAGGTCGGTTATGGACTGAGTTTGAACCCGGTTTCTGACTATTGATTGTAGATAGTGTTCTCCATGTTTTGATGTTGTTTGTTATGGATGTTGGATGATGACTGATGTTGTGAGAGTTGAAAAACGTGTTTTGGTGTTGATTTTAGAAGGATTTTGGTATGATTTCGGGGCTTAGGAGTACAAAAACGAGAGGGACTTGTGACGGCTAGGTCTTCTGATTGCTTGGGGTTCTTGGAGCTCTAGTTTGATCAAGGGATAATGTTCCTTAAGTAGGCCTCACTAAAGATAGAAAAAATCCGGTAAAAGCTGAGATTTACCGATGTTTTATCTCAAAGGCTTCCAAAAGGAATTTATTGTGAAATTTTAATCATATGTAAGGGATGATATTTCTGATTTTATCAAGGTGGAATCGAATTTTTTGGATATTGGAATATTTTCAAATTCAATTTCTCGTCAGATTCAATAAGAAATTAGTAGAAAATTATTGGAAATTCAAAAAATTAAATTCTATAGCTATTATGCTCAAACTGTCATCCTCTAGCATGGTTAAATTTCAAAGCATTTCAAGTTGATTTAAACCATTTTCGAAGGAGAGAGAAAGCTTATAGGAGGTCTTAGCAGCATTGAAAATTACGAAAATGCCCCTGAAGATGACTAAGCTGTCCCTAGCACTCCGGAATGTGCCGATCGAACTGAGAATCCTTGCTGCTCAGCCAAACTACCCTTTTAGAGTGATAAATCGACGATCTCATTGTTAGTATGGCAGTAGAGTGTATATCCAACGATCTCACATTTGTTATGATGGTAGAGTGATAAATCGATGATCTCACCATCCATACAATGGTAGAGTGTATGTGAAAGTAATATCCCATTATTATTATCTCAGACTTCTTGAGATTATTATGGTCTTGAGATTATTATGGTCTTATGGAATTATTATGATCTTCTGGAATTATTATGGTCTTCTAAAATTATTATGGTCCTTCGGAATTCCAGATCTTCGGTTTCTTATCATAGCATGGTTGAGGATCAGAGACCTTTGTCTGAAGCACAAGGGGGACTTCAACGCTCCCGGAACTTGTGGAACTTCTCTATGACTGGAAGACATGGTATTTTGCTTGCTAGAAAGCTCTTATGTAGGCCAAAGTTTTTAAGTTCATTTCATTTTTTAGGCAAAAGAAAAAGAACTCGTGGGACTAGGAAATATATAGAGAAAAGAAAAGAGTACATGGTGTAAATTTTATCTTCTTTTTATAAGTTCCACTTTTTAGTGCTAAAAGTAGAACTTTTGGGACTGATGTAATGGTATAGAATATAACATGGCTAAAAGGCAGCAACAACTACCAGAGAACTACTACCTGAAGGATTGCACCGGTAGACTACTACCTGAAGTATCTCTACCGGTAGGATTGTTACATAAGGAAATAATCCAGTCTTGAAGCAAAGGTCTAGCTCGGAAGCAATGGCTCGGTCTGGAAGTACCACGAAAGAGAAAGCTCGGACCCAAAGCTGTAACATCAAGAGTTATCCAAAAAGGACTAATAATTGTATTTATATAATGGTATCACTTGTATAGGGGCTTAAAGTAAAACTTAGCCATAGAAAGTCTATAAATAGAAGATGGGGGCTCATTTGTTGAGGAGAGGTTAGAAAAAGGGAGGGCTCATCCCAAATGCTCTATAGCATTGTAACCTAGAAAATGAATAAGAGCTCTATCTAGAAGTGGATATAGGCCGTGTCTTTGGCCAAACCACTATACATCTTGGTGTGGAAACAATGTCGGGGGTGGAGCATCTTCATTCCATTTCAGGAACTTACATCAATACTTCTGGGAATACGTATCAAACCGTGCCCACACTAGTCCCCCCAAGTCTTGATTTTAGAGCTTGTGAGGGAAGGAGGACTTTTAAGGAGTTGGTGAAGGAGCGGGGTCTATCTGTTTATTCATAGGGGCCCTGATGCGGTGTTTTGGCTTGCTCGACCGGTCGTCCTTGTTTTTGTTTGTTTGAATTGGCTACTTGGGATGGCTTCTATGTTGGTGAGGGATCCAGATTTGTGTGTTGCTGGGCTCTAGGGCACGTTTTTTTAAATTTTTTCTTGGGGGGGGGGGGGGGGTTCACCCGGGTGGTTCCTGGATCCACTAGTCCCCCGAGTTTGTTTCTGCTGTCTTTGGGTGGAAAGTATAACACCCCCATTTCTCAACCCTCTAATTTTCTATAAATCATTTATTAGCATCATAAGTAATAAAATCATGGTGTTACCGCCACACTCTTTCATGAGTGTTAAGGCTACAGAAAACATTTGCTCGTTTAGATTAAGGAAAACTAAAGACCTTAAATTCTCGCGAGATATCAGCATGACCTTTGCTAAACTTACATTCCTTAACCACACTTTTCAAAACCTATTTAGACAATGGGAAACAAGGGATCCACATGGGGATTCCATTCAACCAAAGATTAAGAAAAGTTACATACTCTCAACCAAAGGCCAAATATAAGCATCCAAAAGAAGAACTGGAAGGGGAATTAATACTTATACATTTTAAATTCAAAAACAAAAGTGATACAAATAGGAAATTCCCATGGGACCATGCTCTTAAAGCCCATAGAACTGCAACAAGGTTAAACATATAAACACCACACAAGATAAAACCGTCAATATAAAACTGAGTAAACACTAATCTACCCTAAAGGTAGTTTATTATTCTTTTAATAATAAATGATTGATGGACTATATCTTTCGTTACTCCCTGTGACATGCTTTCACTTAAGGGTTTTATAGGACATTATCTTTCATTATTCATCTTGTTGCCACAAATCATCACAAGCACAAATTATTCATAAAGGCTTAGTGCCAACCAAGCATAATTCACATTTCATACCATCATAAAGATCCTTTAAGAAAAATATACAAGTTCATAGGCCAAATTCATTTTCAACCATCCATATTAGTTCTTTTTCACACATCAAAGTTCATAATCAGCTCATATGGACATTGCAAATCAATAGTACAATTACATACAATTTCAATATTTCTTTCATTTCATCATTCAATCCATCTTTCCTTTCTTTCCATATTTCTTTCTTCCTTTTTCTTTCCTGTTTCTTTTTTTTTTTCATTCAAACACATTCACAAGGAAGGTACTAAGGGGACACGTTCCCAAGCCAAGAACTCACACCTTCACAAGAAGGTGTCCATATGGGGCACGTTCCCAAGCATGTCTTCCTGAATCTAGACCCTTAAGTGTGCACACCCCTGTGGAGCCTTTAAACCATAGAGTAGATACTAGAATCCTTACACCTTTTCAAGAATGTCATTGATCAGGGCTCGATCCCAAGCATAAATAAACTTGCACCTACAAGGGGTGCATCGGTCGGGGCTCGATCCCACGCATAAATAAACTTGCAATCCCAATGGGATGCATCGGTCGGGGATCAATCAATCCCAAGCATAATTAAACTTATTCATTAACTTTTCTACACTAATCTCATCATTTATCAAACATTATGTTAGAAAAACTTCAATAATTATAAAACATATAATCTCAACCACAATCACATTATATAGTTTGGTATTAACATATACCAATAAAGGTGTTCCATAAGGCACCCATATAACAATTGAGCTCATCATGTCGATCAATCATTCTTTTGGATAGTGGTTAGTTGTATTTGAGAACTTATTTATCATCTCACTTGTTCATACAACAAAGAATTATATTAATTTCCTTGAGTCAGTGATTGACTCTGATCATCTATAGCACATTGGTATAGGACATGGTTTAAGTATACATCATTTTGATGGTGGATATTTAATTGGGGATAATACTAATCAATTGGGTTCACCTACCCGCACACAGTTAATAATTAGCTGAGACAAGAAACAATCTCATGGCAGGATTATATGAGAACACATAAGTTAAGGTCAAAATCAAGATTTTAATTAAATTCTCGAGACTTAGGGGATAAAAGAGGAATGATTCATTCTATTTGACTTCTATTTGCTATTCTGATCCCTTGGTGATGGATCATTTGCTGGATTATATGTTCTTACATGCTTGTAAGTTGAATGTTTAATGTATTTCAGCATGATTGTTAAATTAAAATCAATCACATGTTTCACTTGACCAATTAGTCTTATGTAGCCCGGTAGCTCAAGGGTTGCACGTTATCATACTCAGTGATTATGTTGACCCGTTGTGGCCTAACCATTTTTTCTGGTACACAGCAGAAGACGTCATTGGAGTGCGGGATTGGGTAGTTAGTTGTGTACTATCGTATTGGAGTATTAGTTTGGATTTAATATGTGGGATGTGCATTTGGTTAAACAATTTTGATATGAATTAGATTGCTCACATGTAATTTGATCAAGAGTTGTATAATGCGGATTAGACTATCTCTCGATCATACACAACGTCATTTGTAAATGTATTTGGAATCCTTGTTAGTCACATGGGTGAGTAATGGCGGTAGCACCCGTGATAAAATAATTTGTAATTATTTCCACTGCATTGGACAAGCTAGTTATGTTAATTATTGGATTGTGACGTGATTAAGTAGTAGCTAGGGGTGTTACAGATATTGTCAAACCACAAAGCATTGAGGTTCTGTGTTTTTCTTAGGTTTGCTAATATATGAGCTTCAATATTGTTGGCCTTAGGTTTATAAAACCAACATACACTATTCAATCTTTTGGCTAATCTAAGGATCTCTAGAAGGATGATCTCAACATCTTAGTGAACTATACTCTTCTGTTGTGGTAATCAATTATAGAGAAGCAATATGAAAAAAGGTAGGAGCCCGACGACTGAAGATGGTTAACTGGCTGGATTACCAATAGATGGGCTTTGGCCTCGGTGACTTGAGAAGTTCAGGGTAGAACGTCACTAGAGACTGCAATTGCAAACCTTGCCTGAGTTATCCTTACATATAGCCTTAATGCCCAAGATACCTTGATATGAGCTCCCATCGACGTGTACTCCTATGTAATTCTGAGGTGGTGTTGCCTCATTACATTACTATTAGAGTGATGGATGGTGGGAGGGTGGGTGTCCAAGAAAGAGACGGCCCAGTTCTTGCCATGTGCGAATGAGGGGTCCCGCCGTGAATCAGTTGGCATCGGTGAACTACAATTTCTACCATAGTGTGATTGTCTTGACTGCTATATCAAGATCTTCATGGGCGCACAAGGAAAGGATCCAATCATAGAAGTAGATGTCATTAGGAATAGTGCAGGGTAGAGATTCCTTCAAGACCAATCCTTATGACTTTGCACTGGCGAAGAGTGTGATATGTCTTTGTACTGGCCACACAAACGGAAGAAACATAGGGTATTGCTATTGCATCTTTTGAAGACAATAGCTCCGCACGGGATAATGCCTTGCAAGAGTTTCATACAAAAAATTTGATCGTAGGAGGAAGAGGGTGTTTCCTTAGTCTGCGAACAGCCGCCCCCAGCAAGAGATCCCAACGAGGAGGATGGATCTTTAAGAGAGGATAAGTTTATAGACATGAATAAGTTGACTTAACTATGAATTGCCCATTTTTGTCCAACCCAACTCCAGCTATCCGTTTGAGAGGAGGTGGGGAGAACTGTGATCATAATGGCCTTATAGTTATCATTAGAGAACCAGTTTCCAAATTCTTCCTATATTACATGAGTTGTCATCTCGGTTGATCAGCAAGAAACATTGCCATGATTCCGTGCAAGAGGGTGAAACTTTCAATCCCAGGGCTTGTCATCTCTCTTATTTAGTAGTCGATGATCTGCGATAAAGGTGGCGTGACCATCTCCAATTACTTTCCTCGCACCAAGTTTGAGAAGGTTGATTGTACTACTTATAGATCTCCAAACCCGACTTGCCTTCGCCCCGGTATCAGCTTCGAGAAAGCACCCTATAAAGTATTTTGCCGAGAAGACTTAAGAGACCAAAAGACTTGGATTTTGCAGGATATGCCATCCTTGCCTAGCAAAAAGAGCATCATTGAAAGCTTGAAGATCGTGAAATCCAAGGCTACCTTCATCAAGGCTGTCGTAGAGATTGTCCCATTTTTTCCATGAAATACCCTAGATTCTAGAAGAACCAAACCACCAAAATCTTCTGATAATGCCTCTTTGATGAGTCATTTGGGAAGGGGGATGACTCCCGTGACATAGGAAGGAATCACTTGGAGAGCTAATTTAATAAGTATACCTCTAACAGCTTGTGACACGGCTTGATCCCAGCTTTGAACTCCCTATGTATCATATCCTGAATGTAACCAAAGACATGGCTTTATGATTGCCATTTGTGCTGGGGAGGCCCAGATAGAGTCCTAGATCATGGACTTCACGGACTCCAATGATATTAGAAACTTCTCTTTTGATGCTATTATCCAATTTAGATGAGAACATAAGGCCAGATTCGATAGGATTCATGCACAGCCTGGATGTTTCATGAAATTTGTCGATGATACACATTATTCTTCTATCATTGACGACATTAGCACATCCAAATATAACACAATCATCCGCAAAGAGGAGATTTGTGAGTCGAAATTCATACCTCACAAAAAGAAGCCCTTTAGCTCTAGATTGAGCTAAGATAGTGAGGCTCGAGGATAAAGCTTCCATGCAGTAGGCGAAGAGAAGAGGGGATTGAGGATCCTGGCCTTAAGCCTCTCTTTGGGTAGAAGACTTGACCGAGTAACCATTGATGAAGATAGAGTAAGAAACTGTTGTGATGCATTTCTTTCAACCGTCTTTATTCATCTTGGGTGGAATCCCATACGCCTTAAGATCGCTAGGATAAAGGGCCATTCAACTCTGTCAAATGCTTTTTCCATGTCCATTTTGAGTGCAAAGTGACCTCGTCGAATGGCATTGGAGCATTTCATTGAATGAATAAGCTCAGAGCAATAATGATATTGCTGAAGGTCAATCTTCCTGAAATAAATGAGTCTTGTTTCTCATAGATGACAGTCCTCATGGAGTCCTTAATCCTATTAGCCAAACCTTTTGCTACCACCCCTATATAATGTACTGTAGAGAAAGATAGGGCAGTAGTCAGTAATCGAAGTGGCTCCTCCCACTCTTTTTAGAATTAGGGGGCGTTTGGTTCAAAGTGGGGAAACAGAATGGAATCGGAAAGAGAATAGAGAGAATGGAAAAGAATTCCCTTTGATTTTCTTGGTTGTTTGTTTGAGCTATGAAAATGAAATAAATAACCATCAACAGCCACCTGTCAATGGTCAACGACTGTCGGCTATCGGTCAACGACCATTATTACGGTCAACATTCACCGGTCACCGGTCAATGGTCATTAGTCATCAGTCAATGGTATATGTTGTCAGTCAAAGTGTACTGGGGAAAGGTTCCCATTCCCTAGTAGGGGTGGGGAATCAAGAAAAAGGGTTTGGGGTAATCCCATTCCTTTCCCTTTCCTGAGAATAGGAAAAACTAGCAAGACAAACAGTTGGAAAGGGAATCAGTCTGATTGCCTTTCCTGAGATTACCCACAACAAACACCCTCTTAATGTAATATGGGTGTGAATCAGCCCCCTCAGCATGGCTTATGTATCAATAATCTCCAAGGAAGTTTCCACAAAGTTATCCCCGATTATGTCCTAAAAATAGTGAATGAAAACCCCACTGATACCATCTAGACCAGGGGTTTTCTTTGGGTGCATTTGTCTAAGGTCATGATGACCTCCTCTATAGTGAAGTCTACTACATTGTATCATGTAATGATTAAGGTTGAATCTGTCTTCGACACAAGCCAGATGGTGTGGGTTTTGTTGGGTTGAGTTGTTCGGAATAATTCGACAAAGTAGTTACGTGTCAAGCATATATTCAATAGTGTTCCATTCAGTTGCGACTTCGCAAAGCTATTTCTTAGCTTTACAACAGTGCTCTTCCTATGTCAAGCGTGGACTTTGTTGAAAAAGAATGAGGTGTTACGGTCGCCTCTTGTACCCACTTCTGTCTAGCTCTCTAAGCCCATCTAGATTCTCTTCCCAATAAGCAGGGCATCCCATCTCCCGGTTGAGGTGTTTCCAAGGGTCCGTGGAGTCGGCACTAGGAGGAAGATTTGCTACAATATTGATTTCCTCTTTGATTTTCAAGAACTTTGTATTCACTTCTAAATTTATGATTGCCTCATTGCCTTAGCGGCACCTCATTTGATGGAATGTTATGGAAGTTACCATGATCATTGCAATTCCTCCAAAGTTCATCAACAAACTGCCTACTCCCCTTTATTGCCCAACAATTTTCAAAATGAAAGAGGCGAGGGTCCTCACTGTAACATCAGTTGAAGGTTGAGCTTGAGTGATCTATGGTCTGAACGACCCCATTGTAGATGTATTTTTTGGGCAAATGAGAAGATAGTTGACCAACTTCAACGAATCTGTCCAGCTGACTAGAGTGTTATGGTTTTCCCCATTCTTTTATTGTAAATGTGTATGTATCCCCCACCAAATCCCAGGTCGATCAGATCACAAGAGCTCAGACAATCCTGAAGGCAACCATCATGCTCTGGTTCCGATCCCTCTGTCCTCGTTGCTCGTACCAAACACATCCTTTCATTAAAATCACCAAAAAACTAGCCATGGTTGATTGCTTGATTCCCGTAGATTTCCACAAAGGGCCAAGTTCTCTAGTATCATTTGTGTTTAGGCCACCCGTAATTCCAATGCACCTCCACCCTGATCCCAATCCACGATCAATCTAGCAGTCGATGTGGAGTGAGGTGAAATTAATATTAGAATTTCAATAAATCTCATCAAAAGAGGACGATTCCACCACTTCTTTCCTGCACTATCGACTAGTCTTGTAATTACAATCATGTAACAACCCATACTGCTAATCTTATCATTAATGTCAAATCGCCTCGGCCATCATTTCTATTCGCATCGGAAAATTCCAATACAACAGTGGGTGGTACAATGGTCGTTAGCCACCCACGTGGCTAACTAGGCCTAAACTAAAACAGTCACGGTCTGATGGACCAGAAATCGCGAGTACTTATACAATACAATCTCCTTCCATTTCTAACCGAGTCAATACAAATCCTTAAGTTAATACTATACCGAGTCTAGTACATTCTACTTCTACTTGCCGATAACAATTTCGGTCTTACTCTACTAATACATACATATGTTAATTAAACCAAAACTACCCTGCAACAGCAATCCCGTCCTACTCTCGAACAATGGTCAAGCTCCTGTGTACCTGAAAAGTAATGGGTGGCCCCAAAGGGGCTCAGCCCTTTACTGCATGGTATTGCTGCCAACCCGTATAACTACCGGGCCCACAAGGGCATGGTAATTGTGCAACCCGTATACTACCGGGCCACACCCAACTAATTGTCGTCTAAACATGTGATTGATTTTATTTAAATCATGACATGAAAGGCTGTAAACACTCAACATGCTCGCATCAGACAATTATTCATACAAAGAATACAAACAACAAGGTTTGGATATCAAGTTCGTTAGAATATATTACCTTGTTCTTTAGGCCCTGAGAATCTCTATCTCTAGTAAAGCCTCATTCACATTAGTCAATCACTTATCCATCTTGATCATATAGTTTTTACTCGTTCTCTTAGGTCTATAGACACCCTCTGGTCTCGATCTTGTTTTCTTGATTATTCTACTCTTGAATAATCCTTAAGTCAATTCATTTGACCATCGGGCAGAAACACTTACAATTATCACCACCGGGCTTTCTCATGCTTATCCGCTCATCACTCTAGGTCGGTTAACTATGGTTAAGTCTCTTAGACCTCCGGACAGAGACACATATAGACCTCACCCGAACTTTACGGTGCTAGTCTTACTTCCCCAGTTTCGGCCCTACCGGGTCTAGCATGGTGGGAAGGTTCAACTAGAAACCGGAATCACTCCCCTGATTCCTCTTTCTCACGTGTGTCCGAATCTCTATCGGGCTCTCACATTCCCCATTTACTACTCTTCTCGGAGTTACAATATAATCATGTATATCAGTCTAGAAGCATCACTCTTGATGTCATCTAACAATCTTAGGGAATTTCCTTAAATTTTGTGCTCTCAAATTTAAGGGTACCCCCATGTTACCAATACTCAAAAGTTTGGTTATAGTCTCGTGTTGTTTCGATTCCTCACGTAGCAGGTCGACTAATCATTGGAAGGGAGTTTAATAGTCCCGTCTATCTCTTTTCACATTCAAGTGAGTTCATAAGGTGAACCATCGTTGTTCTCTAGTTGAGAATTCTTATATGTTTTTCCATGTTTAGTTATTTCATGGATCGACTCTCTCTACGAGTCCCTAACCAAAATGTTATTCTATTATGAGTCGGTCTACAATACTCGGTTAGGTCACGAACTCAAACACGGATGGTTAGCTCACACAAGAGAAAACAAGATACATAAAATGCAATAACGTTTTCGTGCATTTATCTTATTAGGTCGGTGCACACAAACAAGTAGCACACAACCGAGTGTAACTCGGTAGGACACAGATTGCAAGAAAACCATACCTGTCACCTTGATGATGGCTAGCCTAACATGACGATCTCTTAGTCACGGCTGCCATTTTGACTAATTCTCGTTCCTATAATTCATTCAGTCGAACGGTTAATTTCTTTATTAACCTCGACTACTTGTTATTACCTACGACACTTACTTGTCATCTCTTATATTCCTTTAATCTCCAAATATTAACCTCTCTTATCTCAAGGTTCACTTCCTTTTTCACTTGTAATTATAAGTTCCTAATGTTGTCATTAACATTAACTTATAATTCTAAACTCCACATTCTATCTTTTACTTGTTCACACTTCTAATGACCTTTTCATGTCACCAAACAAGTCTTAACAAGCCTATAACAACAATACCAACCAAACCCCTTTCATTTTCCTGCATTTTCTAACTCATAGTTGAATTCCAGGTGTGGTCCGGGACCTAGTCCGGTCGCTTACTCCAGGACCAACACAATAGTAAAAATTTCGGCAGGATTTTTACATTGGTCCGGGACTTTGTACAGGTCTTAAGTCCTGGACCAAGTCATGGTAATTCTCTTGGTTGTGTTTTAGGGGGTGGTCCGGGACTACATATTGGTCCTAAGTCCTGAACCCTGCTAAACTTGCAGTTCTCGACCCGTTTTTTTCTTGGGTCCGGGACTACATACAAGGAGTAGGTCCCGGACCCTGCTATACTCTACAATATTTTGACAGTTTCAATTGTTATTCTAATCTCATTTCTTACTAATTTCCTTCCCAATATTTCCCCATGTATTCAAACATGTTCTAACACCATAATTATGCCATATACCTTCCTAATCCATTGATCAAACCCATTACTCAATCCTTGATCAATTCTACAAGTTTTCATTCTCATTTTCTGCACTTTGCAACTTAGTCTCTAGGTTTCTAAGATGCACATTTGCTCACCACTACACTAACTCAATTGTTTCACTTACAACCCTTTATACTCCATCATTCCTATACATCTTAGTCATACAATACCCTTTATAACTTATTTCACTTCCTCCTCAAATTATACTCCCCATCCTCAACATTATGCACACTAGTGCATTACTAGACATCCTCATGACAGTCTACATTGTTTGCACCCAAACTTTACACATCTCATCTCAATCCTTCAACTAATATTTCAGGGTGATTAATCAACCAAATTCATCCCTATCAACTCCTAGTTAACCTTAGGTTCTCCAACTCATAACATCACCTAAAACATTTTGTTTCTACAGAAATTTCGTCATAGCTCCTCTACTATTCTAGCATGCCCAAATGCATAGTTTTCTCTTCCTAATCAATTCCAACTAACCAAATCCTTAGTGGATTCTACCAGCACACAATTTCACCCAAATTTCATCAATCACAATATAATGCAATACCCTTAAATTGCATAGCACTTAGGCTCTTAAATGACATGGCACTTAGGCTCTTAAATGACATAATTTAAACAATCAAACTTACACTAGTTCAATGCCATTCACTTGCATTATTCTCAATTCATTTTTGATCTCAATTATACAACCTAGATATAATTCCCACAAGATATTAATACAAGCTTTAAGGCAGAACATTTACCTTAGCTTTTCCATTTCTTTTCTTTCTCTTCTCCTCTTCTCTCTTCTCATATCATTTTCGGCCAAGGGGGAAATGTAATCTTGCTAACCATAAACCAATACCCACACAGAATAATGAGAACTAAGTAAAGCACTTAGGCTCATGGAATAATTGTAGAACACAAGAGAAGGTGCTTAAAGCACAAAATTAGGGCATTACCTTTGAAATCCTAGAATGGATTTTCGGTAGGGAATTAAGGCAAGACTCCCACTAAGTTTTGAAGCTTGAACAAGTGCTAGTACAATGAAAGGAACAGAGCACCTTGAGAGGCCAATTTCGGCTAGGTAAGGAAATGGAGGAAAATGAGTTTTCTTTGAGTTTTTCTTACCTTGAATCAAAGAGAATGTAGCCTAGCTCCAGAAAATCTGCTTTTCTCTTCAAATGGAGCTCCACCCATGGAAGTCAACTTCAGCCTTTGGAGATATTGAAAGGTTCAAAAGAATGCCCTCAACTCAACTAAGAAGAATATCTACTCTGTTTTTATTTTGCCTTGTAGAGGCTTGGGCAAGCAAAAGAAATTCATCAAGCCATGGGAGCTCCAGCTTTGGCGTGAGGAAGAAGAGAAAGGGAGGAATAGCCGGCTGGGAGAGAAGAGGAAATCGGCTGGGAGAGGGAGAAAATGAGAAGAGAGAGTATTCCACTACTTTTAAGTGGTAAAGTGGAAATGAGGGAAATAAGGAAGGAAGTTTCCTTTTTGTTTACTTGAATTGAAAAGAGGTGATGATTCACCTAAAAAACCGCCCCCTCTAATATTTAAGCATGGGTATTTTCATCCTTTTGCAAGAAACACTCATAAATCCCGATTTAGTACTATTCATCAATCCGAGCCACTTTCTAGATTTTTTTATTTAACTTTTATTGGTTATAGACCTTCATTAGTATTTAATTATAGTTACATGATCAACTATAATATACACGAGTCCATTAAACCGCTTAAAGTCACATTTCCAGGGTTTCCCAAAAATGTGCTTTAGGACTTCATTTGCGTTTTAACCCACTATATGGGTTCGAATTCTTCGGGAATTTTCCCCACATGTTATTAGTGTGTAAATAAGTCTTAGGGATCCATCTAGGACCCTATTTAAGGTCGTATGCCTCCTACGATTGCTTCACGCACGTGTTTACGTTTTGTGCCTTTTAAGCGTTTTCTTCTTTCTTTTGGTTTTACTTTCTCCACCAATGTTCTTTAGGAATCATTAGGCCTCTAGATATCATATTAGAATAATTAATCACCATATTTAAGTCAGGGGTATTTAAAATCATAACTTTCCTAGTTTTCTTGTTGCTAGCTTAGCAAGTATTCTTCACTCATCGTAAGGTGTGTTGACGGGTTGGTGAAGAATTACAACATAAAATCAAAACTTCTTGTATTTTAGATAAAGTGGATAATCGGTAATGAGTTAGAATATCAACCATGATGCTTTGTATTCTCTTTAGTGTTTGTTATATATATATATATATTTATATAATTTTGAGTGAATTACTATGAACTCCTCGAGGTTTTGGGATAATACCGTTAACCACCTATCATAATTATTGGTAACCACCTTAAGGTTATGGTATCTCTGACTACGAGCCCTCAAACTATAACTTCGTTAATAAATCGTTCACCCCTTACTAACCTGTCAACTTATTCACTAAATGATGCCAGCTGGCTGGGCGAAAAACATTACATAATCAGCATCATCTAATTCTTTCTCATCCCACCGGTATTGTCTTAAAAACGTCAACCCTAACCCAGGATTGGTCTACAACCAAGAACAAAACCATCCTTAAGTGATGCGTAGCAGATAAACAACCTTCTAAAAATGTGTGGACCACCATTCCTGGGTTAGGGTTGATGATTTTAGGAAAATAGCAGTGCGATGGGAGAGACTTAGATGATGCTTATTAAGTAGTGTTTTTTTGTCCAACCTGGCATTAAAATGCCACTATATTTTTGGCTAATTCATTAAATGAATGCCACTATATTTTTGGCTAATTCATTAAATGACCCTGAAAAAAAAAGAAAGTCATGAAATGCCACTATATTTTTGCAAAAGTCCAGAAATACTACTATAGTCATTTATCAGAAGAAAAAATGACAAAAATACCCCTATTAGTTAACAAAGTACTTTTAAAGTTCACAATATGCCTCTAAGTGTTAAAAAATTCACAAAAAATCACAAAAAATAAAAATACAATAAAAACTAAAAATATATATATAAAGTTAAAAAAATTGAAATAAATAAAAAGATTGAAATATCATAAAATATTGAAAAAATATTATTTCTTAGATTTTTTTAAATTATCCAATACCATAAACATTGAGTTTTGAACACATATTATATCAATATTTCTACTAATTTATACCAATTAAGTACCTTACATTTTAAAATTATTTTTTCTATCAATTGAAATTATACTAAAAATAGAATATAAAATTTTAAAATATTTTTATCAATATTAGTTTAAAATACAGTTTAATTTATTTTGAATAAATAATTCAAATTGGTAGAAAAAATTGTAAAAATGAATGATAAAAATTATGGTACTTGATTGATACAAATTAGTAGAATGATTAGTATAAATTATATTTTCAAAACTTTATATTCTTCTATATGTACTCGATAAGCATCTAAAAAATATTGACTATATTTCTATTTTTTAAGATATTTTTAATATTTTAATTTTATTTTATTTTTCCAATTTTTATATATATTTTATAGTATTTTGAATTTTTAGTCAATTGTTAACACCCAGGGGTATATTGTGGACTTTAAAGTAATCTATTAACTAGTAGGGCTATTTTTGTCATTTTTCATTCTGGTCAATGACTATAGTGGCATTTCATGGACTTTTATAAACATATAGTGGAATTTCGTGACTTTATTTTTTTAGGGGCATTTCATGAATTAGCCAAAAATATAGTGACATTTCATGAAATTTCCCTAAGCTGACAGATCAGCAAGGGGTTAACGATTTATTAACGGAGCTATAGTTTGGGGCTCGTAGTCACAAATACCATAACCTCGAGGTGGTTATCAATAATTATGATAAACATAAGGTGGTTACCGCTATTATCCCAAAACCTCAAGGGGTTCCAGTAATTTACTCTATAATTTTATTAAGGGAAAATTACATCCCCACCCATAAGGTTTGGCCAAATTTCATAGCCCACCCATGTGGTTTGCTTCGTTTTATACCTGCCGCCAAATTAGTGTATTCTGTTAGTAAATACCACATGGTTGTTATAACTTGTTCCACTTGATGCTGACTTGGCATTCTTTTTACTACCCTGAGTTTTTAACCCTATTTCTAAAATACTTCTTCTCCGCTCATTCTTCTTTTGTCTATTCTATAATCCAACTCGCAAAACACTCACTACTAGTTGGCTAAATTCAATGAGCCTAAATTTGTTTTCCTTTAGAGTTATAAAAGTTATCGATCGGGATTAAGCTCCCTGAGCGTGGCATTAGCTCCTTGCTCACCTCCTTGATCCAGTTAGCTACTCTTCTCTGCTTGTTGCTGGTGTAACACCCCCCATCCAACATTAACACACTTACAATAAACTGCAGCGGAAATACAAACCTCATCACATTACTTAACTCGTTGGTGTTACACGCCGTTAGCCACCCACGTGGCTAACAAGGCTAATCATATACATTGTACCGGTCTGATGGGCTAAATTCCCGAGCAACTACACATTATTATCCCTTTCCATTAACAACAACACAACATACACCTTTCAACTATACCGAGTATTTATAAACTGATGCCGACAACAATATCGGTCTTACTACACCTACTGTATATATACACTTAAATGAATACCCATGTACAATGACTACCCCGTCCTACTCTCGAACGGCTTCCAGCTCTCTGTACCTGAAATAGGAAAAGAAGAGAAAGGGTGGCCCCAAGGGGCTCAGCACCTTTGCTGGTATGGTAATCCCGCAGCCCACATGCTACCGGGCCACACACAACTAATTGTCGTCTTAGCATGCAGTTGATTATATTTAAATCATGCATACAAACCATAAACACACAACACTTTGCATACACCAACAATGGGGCTCAATACATATCCAACACAACCACGTTTAACAAATCATCATCAATGGTTCCTTAACCCTAGAGCGGCTCTCCTCTAAAACGGAGCTACTTCCTAATGAATGACACGTACCCATTAATCGGGTTATCCTTAAACGCCTCTTGTCACAACTGGGATTCATTTCCATGATCCACACACTCCATATCCTACAACATATCTCATTCCTCACATAACAAAACATAACAAACCTTTCTGTTTCGTTCGGCGTACACATGATAACATCACATTCATTTTAAACACCTAACGTATACATATCATAGCATAGCAAGGGAAATTGCCTAGCACAATAACAACACAAAACACCATAAGGTCGGTTCACACAAGGACCCTTCCACCATAGTTAGTATACATAGTGAGCCTAGAGATTAATGCCAATCTCATGCTAAGCTCGATACCAACCTCGTTACCGTCCAGTTATATCGAACGGTTAACTTAAACCCAAGGTGTGTCGGATATAGTAATCCCAAGCACACCGAAAATAACATTTGTATGCCCCTGTGGCCCGACGTGAGTCAGTAACTAGCTTTGGATAAGCTAAGGGAAGGTCGAAACCAAATTGGAATACACCTATACATACACCAAGAGAGCCGAACCGGATATGACATCGACTCCCGTCCATCACACGCGTGGCCGGAACATGACCGGACTCCTCACCCCCCCATTAGTACATATACTTATAAATAAGTAGTTAGAGATCCATTATGGAGCCTATCACATCCACACACCATACGGATCATAACCGAGTTAAGCACACAGGGAGGTTCACACACTTGCATACAACAACAATATCCAACTAACTCACACATAGCCGTGGTTAGAACGTTCCCAAGGTTTGGGTCGTTAACTCCGAATAACCGATCTCTCATGTGCTCCAAGTTCTAGTTAGCTAAGGTTTAACACTTATTTGAGGTTAAATGGTATCGGAGGCCAAATTCGCCACATAAATGAATTACTATAAACTCATTACATGTTTTAATCTTACAAGGTGGCAACACTCAGAAAAACACATTGGCATACAAGCCGGTGTAATCCGGTAGAACACAGGTTGCAAGAAAAACCATACCTGTCACCGGAGTCCATTTTACCATGTCCACTTACGTTCCTCGAACAATTCTCGAACAACTGGCACATTAAAGTTACCTTCATTAACATTGGGGTAATGTGTTTGTGTAACGTCGAATGACCATAGTTAACCCCGTTTACTAATTAAATATCTTTACATTTTTAACATGTTTCACTCTTTTTTATTACAACAACTTTTCACCCACTTAATTTGTCATTAAAACTCACCTAAAATATCCTTAACAACCTCATAACATCTTAACCATCAATCCCCACCATTACCCATCATTTCCATTCCTTAAACAATGTTTTTGGTCCATACAGCGCTTTGTCCGAACTTGTGTCCGGACTTCCCAAGTTCGGACACCGTTCGAGACTCTATGGGTGCAAGCTGGTGAATGTCCGAACTTGCGTCCAGACTTCCCAAGTTCGGACGCTGTTCGAGGCCAAACCAGAGAAATAAATAGGTGTGTCCGAACTTCCCATGTTCGACGGTAGTTCGGACGCTGTTCGAAGATCAGAATATTCACGCGCACACAGGCACGTCCGAACGTCCACATTCGGACGGTTAGTTCGGACAGCCAAGAACTTCACTTTCCAAGTTTTGTTTCATCTATTATCTTCATCCTTGACTACCCAGCTTCACACATGAACTTAGGCATATTCTAATACTAGATATCACTTGATTCACCTTAAAACATTGTCCAACTTGTTACTCACCCTTCTTATCAAATCTCTTAACACTTGTAACATTTCCTTTTGGTTTCCAAGTGGTGTTTCACCTTAAATGACCACTACACTAAAATGCTTCTTCCACCTTCATAACATCATCTCCCAAGCATCTCCTCTTACTAACCAAATCCTCTTTTCACAGCTTCTTGAATTCCTTTCTCAAAACCTTATCTAAACATCATTTATTCCTT
The DNA here is from genome assembly GCA_023374045.1 of Limonium bicolor. Taxonomy (NCBI): domain Eukaryota; kingdom Viridiplantae; phylum Streptophyta; class Magnoliopsida; order Caryophyllales; family Plumbaginaceae; genus Limonium; species Limonium bicolor. The sequence goes on from CM041779.1 coordinate 305,355,003, forward strand.
GGATACCAACATTACCTAAACCTTAAACAAACTTCTCCAAGACTTAAATACATTCTCAAAACACACCTTGAATTCCTAGAACTTCAAGATAGCACCTAAATCCTTGCATCACTCTAAATCACCTTAATACATGTTTTCTTCCCAAGTAAAACATTTGTTCACCTTTAACACTTCCTAGTTCACCGAAACTCACTTAAAACACTTAGAACCTCTTATACATTTTCCAAATTTGGCCATAGCTTCTCTTGTATATACTCACATCCAAACACTTAGGTTTTTACCTTATTTCATTCAAGAACACCTAAAATCCATCAAACACATTTTTATACACAAACTTCACACATTTAGCACTACATCACAATATAGTGCATACTTAAATTGCTTGGCACTTAGGCCCTTAAATAACATGGCTCTTAGGCCCTTAAATTGCATAAACCTTAAACACTGAATTTCCACAATACATAAGCCTTTGACCTGCAATTACACACAACAAGACATATGTTCCTTTACTAGTCTCCTTGAGAACACCTTACTAAGTCATTCACCATTTGCTCTTTAGGTTTTTTAGCAAGCATTATAAGCTCATTTCTCCTAAGGCATTAAACCACATTGAGATAGCATATTTACCTCCTCTTTCCACTCAAACTTCTTTCTTGTTTCCTCTTAAAACCGGTAAGGCATTCTTTCCTTGTCAACTACTTGATCTTTGAAGGGAGTTTGAATATCTATGAAGAGAGGACTCCACCTAGTCCATAAGAGATTGGAATGACTAGAACAAAGTCACACAAAGAGCTCATCAATGAGTATTTTCGGTCACACACAAAACATGGAGGAAACTTGATTTTTCTTTGAGATTCCTTACCTAGAAGCAAAGGAGATCAATAATATGTGGAAAGATAAGCTCAAGCTCCTTCAATGGTGGAACTCCATGGCACCGAAATGGGGCTCTTGAAGTTTGAGAAGATAGAATGAAGAGCTTGATGAGAGGAAGAGATTGGTGGTGTTTGTTTTGATTTGGATAAGTGAGCTAGATTTTACAAGAGATTAAAGATGGACTTCCATGGTGGTGGTGCTGTATTACCGTGAGAGAACAGCAAGAAGGGAGGAAGGAGAAGGTTGGAACCGTGTGAAATGAGAAAGGAAGGGAGAATGAAGATAGACTTGCTTTTTAGAAGATATTTGTAACTTATAAAGCAAATAGTACCTTAATTAGTCATCCTTTCTTTTCTTAGTAAATTAACAAGAGAGTGGTGAGTCACACCTTAAGAAAACCGGCCCCCTTTTATTACATAAGGGCATTTTAGTCTTTATTTGTCAATTTAATTACTATGATAACATATGTTACAAACTAGCTTATAAAAATCACTATTCATAAAAACAAGGCACATAGAAGTGAAATTTTTGATTTCCCATTGATATAGACTTCCAATGTGATACTATATAGTACACATGTTAATTAAAGAGTAATGATGGACATTTAGCCATTCAAAACTCATTTACAAGACAATTTTTCAAAAACGTGCTTTAAGACTCCTTAAAGCACTTTTTGTGTTTTAACTTGTTTTCAAGCTGGTTTTCTTTAGTAATTGATTTATGTTCATTAACATATAAATAAGGCATAGGTATGACCATTAGGTCTTATACACATTTATCCCAAGCTTAGAGCACATTTTAGCCCATATTGACCTTAAGGTATTATTTGTGTTTGTTTGGTTTCATTATCTACCAAGGTTTCCTAAGGACTTAATTAGCCTTATAAAATCATAATTTTATATTATCAAATCTTGGTAGGCTCTTTGGGTCCTAGCCAAGTTCACTCCAAGCTTAGAGCATGTTTTTGCTCAAACCGTGTCTTAGTGTTTTATTGTGTTTTACCATGGTTTAAATGGTTCATTTATGTTTCTAAGGCACTTTTTAGCCTTTAAATACCATAGTTTAACATTACACAACATACCAAGGTTTGGGGTATTTCAATCTACCCCCCTTAAAAGAACTTCGTCCTCGAAGTTCACATTTCCTCGCATCATTGGATTAGAATACGGGAATTACTTATAGCCATAAAACTTCCATTACCAACCACCCTTTACATCCAACCTCGGACTTAATGGTCCAGGCAACATATCCACATTATACATAAAATATCATACTCACATGGTAACCTCGGACTTAATGGTCCGGGTACCTTCACCGCACTTGCACTTACATAATATCCCTCAGACTCTTAGGTCTGGGTGACATAACCACATTTGGACTCGTAGGCCCGGGTAACACAATCATTCAGAACCCACCCACATTAGAACTCAAGGTCTAAAATAATATTTATTACTTATTTCACACAACATGTCTTAGCATGTATATCAAACAGAAATACCTTTTCCATCTCTCCATGGGTTCGAATCCCACGTTGAGTACATATACACTGTGATCCCGCAGAACCCGGTCGCGATGGACACCTTCTGGTCCCCGTTCCTTTGGGAGATCAAAACATTCACTTAATTTTAACATATATACTTCTCATGTCACCGGTCCGAAGACAAAGGCTCATACGTCCTCAGCTCGTGAGCAAGTACTACAAAAATATTCTTTACTAGGTTAAGTATAAGAAGATCTTTTATTCAAATATTAATCGATTGTTTGAAAACACCAATTGAAAATCCTTTTGAAAACACCACACAACTCCAAGTCCAATTTATGCTCCTTGTATTTTTCTTAACATGGTTGTTTATGACCACTTACAGGGAGCTTCAAGAGTCATCCAACCCTGATGTGATCAGCATCAGTGTTGAACTATCTTTCCACCCCAATTTGTGTTCGGCTTCCCTTGATCTCATGATAATCAAGTTTTCACCTCCCACTTCTTTTTCAACCAACAACTAATTCAAGCGTATCCCATTTTCTATCTTTAAAAACCTTCTAGTCATAATCATTACATCTCCAAGGGATAGAACTCCGTCTATCAATCATCACCCAAATCCAACTTAATTCAAGTTACCTAGGGAATTAATTCTCACTAGGTTCTATGTCGGTCTCATACCCCTTCATAAATCACAACACTGTATATATATACATATTTTTTTATCAAAATACAATACATGGTTTACATTTATGCACCGTCGGGGTTTTAGTTCCCCGAGAGTTTCTTTACTCCCTTCCACTTGTACTCTCACACCCACTGTTAACAAAATAAACACACTTCCCACAATGGTATCGCATCTTCTGTGCGCAATTACCACAATTTAACCACAAATAAATGCGTATGTTTGTATAACACATGCGCCAACCATCATAACAAATCATTTTGTGCTATGCACAACCCCGTTCACGTACACTTGTACGGTAAAACACACTAAGTGGTTTTGCGCTCTACCCCCCTTAAAGGGATTACGCCCACGTAATCAATCACTAAACCTTGGCTTAAAATGTTCTGCCGTCGTGAAGTGTTTTGACTTCCACGCGGTCTATTACACAATGGATTCTGATTAGAGGATCTTAACCATATTGGCGGTTTAGTCCCTAAACCAAGAATTCGCATTGGAGTTCTAACTCATAACCGGTTTCGGTCCTGGCCTGTGAGGCTTTTAGGCATTGATAACTAGCCATTTATTCATATTCACCATGTATATTCAGTATCTGGTGTATGGGCTCCCTGGCCTCTGTTGCGCAACTCTGGTAATTATAGATCTAGTTTGCCCCATTCGTTACTGTTACTGTATTATGCATCTCTAATGTATTACCCTTATCTAGGTAACAATGGTTTCTCAACCGACGCATGGTACCTCTTACCGTGAGCGAATTCGGTGAGTTCCAAAACTTTCCATCCACTTCTCCAATAGCTTACTGCGTAAACTGCACAATGATTGACTTACTTCTACCGACTTACTGTCGGTTGAGATTGAGCTACTACCTATGGTGTAGTGCTCTCTCGGTATTTCCCACACCTGAGGTATTTTCATACCGACATTTGGTATTCAGTGCCACTGTTATCACTTATTCTTAATCATACCTCCACATCTGGTTTCGTACAAGTACTCTTCCATTGGTATGACCTTGCATTTCCTATGCATTGATCATTATAGTATCATAGGTTTCTTTCTACATCCACCACAATTACCATTTCCTAAATCCTAGCTATCCCACTCGATCATTACTGCGCAATTGCAATACCAAAACACTCAGTTATACAGAGTGCAGAGGCGTAAACTCCTGACAGTAAATCTCTTATGCGATAGCAATTAGGAATTTTCACTGTTGTTTCCACTGAAGTTCTTATCACATAAACACTTGTCACCGGCTTACTGCTCGGTTCGTTTGCTATCATTTACTGTTGTGCCTCCACTGGGTTTAACTCATAACTCTGCTCACTCCCCATTTTATCATCTAACAATACTCACACAACGGTCGCTTATTGCGCACCGTATCCTTACTCATTATACAACAAACTTATACTGCATCCGCTATTATATTAGCTTCCGCTATTACGCTGGGTTTATCTGGCCACTTATTTGGCTGATTTTTGAATATACTACTATTTTTTCTCTTGAGCCTTTATGTTTCTGAGCGTTGTTCGCTACACATTTAGCTTCACACACCTATGGTGATTGCTATCAGACTTATTACTCTTCCTGTGTACACAACTGGTACAAACACTTCTTTCGTATTATTTTATTCAAATCATCCTGGGGTAATAACAACGTGGTCCCTCCTCCACATATTCTTGAAACTTGGTCCACACAACTAACGCTCTCGCGGTTTCACAATATCGAGAGGTATCCCCACTCTTAAAGCAGTGGTTCGTTCTCCGCTCTATTTCCTTGTGTAACATATACTTCTGCAACCGATCACGTTACATAACACAAGTTGTTGTGGCTTATAAGCCTTACGGTCACGATTCCTTCCAAGTTGTCTCTTTGGCAACTTAGGGTCCTACTGTTAAGTGGGGGTTTACCTTCAGTGTTTAATCCGGGTAATTGTTCCAATCTTGTGTTTCTGTTATTGCTCCATCTAACAATGTTAATCCAAACACCCCTCAAGGATTGCTCCCGGGTGTACTAACATATGCCATTACATATGGCTTGCAACTCATGGGTACATTCGTCCGTTAGCCACGCCTTAACACACTTACAATAAAAACTGCAGCGGCATACAAACTATTCAACAATTACCTAACGGCGTGTAACACCAACGAGTTAAGTAAGTGAGGAGGTTGTATTTCCTGAGCAGTTGAGTGTAAGTGTGTTAATGTTGGATGGGTGTTGCTGGTGTCATTTTCAAGTACATCCTTATCTCCAACTCTTCATCATTATCTCAATAACCTCTTCACTCTATGTTTCTTGCTGCCCTTTATTTGGCCTACTTCATTGGTTTTCACCTCTCAATCTCTTTTGTATTATCAAAGAGGATTAATGGAGGCGTACAAGGATTGGGTTTGCACGAATAACGACTATGTTTACTCTCTGGAATGACTAGCTTGTAAGAAGACTGCTTACACCTTCGAGTTGCTTGTATGATTGATTGTGGCTACTGGTTGCTTTGATTCGACTTTGTCTTGATTATTGAATTAATTGTCATCGGAGATGAAAGTTTTACTCTAGTGCGTTGAATTTCTCAAAATTGATTCTTTGACTTGGTAAGATGCTTGCGACAGAATAATGACCAAGCTTTATTCACTTAACCAGAACCGAACATTACAATGTGTATCATTATATCTGTGCCTTGACCAAGGCTGATAGTCACTTTATATATGTAATTTGAGCAATAACTCTTTCCTCGCACTAATTATCTTACTCTAACAGACTAAGACTAATACTAACAGAACTAAGTACTAGCAGTACTAAGACTAACAGCAACAACATATATATTGTAAAACCCCCTCTCAAAGTTAGCATGAAGTGCAAACTTTGCTTTCCTAGTGCTGTTGTTTACAGAGAAAACTAGGTGAGGAAAAAAATCAGAAGAGCCTACACGTGTTGCATCAGATTCTTTGTTACCCTTGTGTAATCCTTGCCCGCAAGTGTCTTTGTAAGGATGTCTGCTAGCTGTAGGTGTGATGGGATAAACTCCACATTGACTACCCCTTCTTGAATCTTCTGTCTCACGAAGTAACAATCCACTTCAATTTGTTTTGTCCTTTTGTGAAAAACAGGGTTCCTTGCTATGTGAATTGCGGACTGACTATCTGATCTGAAAGGAACTGGTACAATGTCATCAACTCCAAGTCCATGGAATAGCCTTGTTAGCCAGCTAACTTTTGCTGTCACCTATCGTAGAGCTCTATACTCTGCTTCTACTGAGGATAGTGCAACACTCCCTTGCTTTTTTGCCTTCTAAGAGATTTGGCATCCTCCCAGCTCAATGTAATACCCACTCACAGATCTTCTGGTATTGGGGCAACCTGCCCAATCTGCATCACAGTATGCAGTTAGTTAGTAGTTAGGCTTTTACTGAAAAACAAACCATAACCTGAAGTGCCATTCAAATATTTGAGAGCATGCAAGGCTGCTCTCCAGTGAACATCAGTGGGTTTTTGCAAGAATTGGCTTAAAAATTGGATGGTAAAGCATAGATCTGGACGTGTATGTGATAAAAAAAAAAGCTTAGTTTTTCGATCAGTGTTCTATAGAGTAGAGGATTTGCTAAGGGATTTCCTTCTTCTCTAAGAAGTTTATTGTTTAAATCTAGGGGTCCAGCAGTTGTTTTCTGGTTGTGGCAATTTAATTCCCTAATCAGATCATCAGAGTATTGTTTCTGCACAATTATTATTCCCTCTGTCGTAGTGATAAACTGTAAGCCCAGGAAATGAGTGACCTGCCCTACATCCTTAATTTTAAACTTGCTGTACAGTTCAGCTTTGATTTCTTTTATCATTTCAGCATCATTACCTGTTAGTAAGATGTCATCAACGTAGAATGCTAGATAAATGGTATTTTCTTTGTTTTTCCTTAAGAAAAGAGAGTAATCATTCAAAGATTGGACAAAACCTAGCATGGACAGAAACTCACTTAATTTTTGGTGCAACTGTCTAGACGCCTGTTTTTATCCATAAAGGGATTTCTTAAGCCTACAAACCAAATTGTTTCCTTCTATTTTATAACCCTGAGGCAGTTGCATGTATACCTCCTCCTCCAAGTCCCCATGGAGGAAGGCATTATTGATGTCCAAGTGGTTGATTTTCCAACCCCTCTTGCAAGCTACTACAACTAAAGCTCGTATGATTGCAAATTTTACAACAGGTGAGAAGGTTTCTTGATAGTCTATCTCTTGCCTTTGTGTGTATCCTTTTACTACCAGTCTAGCTTACACCGTTCTAAAGTCCCATTTGCATTATACTTATGTTTGTAAACCCATTGACACCCTATTGCCTTCTTTCCTCGGCAAACTCACTACTTCCCAGGTATATTTTTTCCTAGAGCACTAAAATGTTCTCTCATGACCTTCCTACACTCTTCATATTTTATTACCTTAAAATAGTCAGTAGGTTCTACCTTCTTAGAGTGTACTACAGCTGTAAGATGGTGCACAGAGTTGTGGCTTACACTAAGTTTTACTGTGGAGGATGGTTTCATGTGATAAATGATGCAACTAGAACCATCTATTGATGCAAAGTTACTAAGAAAACAATCAGAGTTCATCATGCTGTAACTATGTAATTTTTCATTTAAAACACAAGTAAAGGGATCTTGGAACTTTGTTGCATGTGTGAGTCTGCTGTAATCTTTTCTTCGGCATTTTCCACAATGTAATCATTAAGGTATCTTGGTGCTTCCCTTGCTCTAGTTGATCTTCTCAGCTCTTGGGCTGCTGCTGGTTGAGGTGTGTCTTCCCTTTCCGTTTCTGTTGGTGTGGCAAAAGGGCTATCTCTTGGTGTTGTTCTTTCCTGCACAGTGTGTTCTTGGGGTTCCATCTCAACAGAAAAATCATCAGTAGCATCCATAAATAAAGGTGGTGGCTGAGGAAAATGTCCTATGGATTCTATTTGTTCTTAATCCAGAGACTGAGGTAGAACATGTTTCTTATAGGGGTACACATTTTCATAAAATTTAACATCTCGACTCACCAAGACTTTATTGTTTTCTAAATCAAATAGTTTATAACCTTTCTTGTTTGGTGCATATCCTAAAAGAAGTAAGTTCACAGATCTAGCAGAAAACTTGTTGTGCTGATCATGATTTATATGTGCAAAACCAAGACACCCAAAGCACCTAAGCTCCTGATAGTTAGGTTCCTTGTCATACAGAAGCTGAAAAGGGGACTTGCCTCCTGTACTTTCTAGTGGCATGCGATTTATTAAATAAACAACAGTTAGTACACTTTCACCCCTGAATTTAAGGGGTAAGTTAAAGTGAAACATAAGGCTTCTATCTGTCTCTAAAATGTGCCAATGTTTCCTCTCCACTACTCCATTTTGCTCTAGAGTGTAGACACATGTCAACTGATGTTTTATGCTCTTAGATCTCAAGAATTCAGAGTTTTCATTTGACCTTCCAAGTTCATGTGCATTGTCTGTTCTGATAGCCTTAGTTTTCTTGCCAAATTGAGTTTCTGTCATACTAATGAATACAACTATGATGTGGAAAGCTTCTATTTCATTGTAACCAGGTGAACCCAAGTTGCCTTGGAATTTTCATCAACTAAAGTAACAAAGTATGAGTAATTATCATGAGTTTTGACCTTGTATGGTCCCCAAAATCTATATGAATTAAATCAAAGGGTTTAGTCTTCGTATTACTTTTCTTTGGGAAAGGCAACCTATGACTTTTCCCTTTACAACAAGGTTCACACAAGAACTGGCATTTACAGAGACTTCTATCTATCTACCTTAAATGTTCTATTCTATTGACAGGTAGGTGCCCTAATCTATGATTCCAAAAACTCAAAAAATCTTTACAATCAAACTTGAAACCAAATCATGAGAGGTACAAGCAAACACTTTATTATTTCCTATCTCATCATTCCTTGTATCAAGCAAATAAACTCCAAAATTTGCACGTCCTATCTGATGCTCTTGTTTTGCAATGGAAATAAGATTAAAATGGAAAGTGGGCACATAAAACACATCTAGTAAGGTAATCAGGTCATTAACATGCATTGTTCCTATAATGTTCACCACTTATGGGTGCCCATCAAGCATAGCCACAATATAGTGTTGTTCAAGCAACTTATAGTCTATAAAACTACTCAGATCTCAGCACATGTGTTGAGACGCACCAGAATCTAAAATTCAAACCCTTTGTTCCCTTGTTTCTTGTTTTTCAGCACTCAGACAAATATCAAATGCAACAGAACATTTTAAAGACGATTTGGGAAAGAAATCACCCACGAAACTGTAACTGGAGTTGCTTTGAGAGTTGGTGGATGCCCCATCTTCTTGACTCTTGGAGACATGAGCTAGAATCTGGTTTAGTTCTTCCGTCGTGAAGGTTTATTGGAGCCTTTCTTCAGGACTTTTAGGGGTGGGCTGCTGGAGGATGGCTGTTGCATTGCAGCGGCACTGGTGGACCTCTTTCCCTTCCTAAACCTCCAATTAGAAGGGTATACTATTCTCTCATAGCATCTTTCTTCTGTGTGTCCCATTTTCTGGCAGTGGGTATAGAAGAAGTTCCCACGTTTGTTGTTCTTGGCCCGAAACTTGCTGTTACTGGTGGTCTTCATAGTGGTGGTGTCAACCGCGAAGGAGATGGCGTTGTCTTCTGCTGAATCTCCTCTAGTGACCTTCTTTTGGCGCTTTTCATGAACGAGAAGGGAGAAGATCTGCTCAACGCTGGGTAGGGGAGACATTGTAACACCCCAACCGCTAAACTCGTCATTACCTCTTAAACTGACTCCATTACCATTAAACTCGCAGCGGAACTCTAAATACAACAGAGGGTGATACAACGCCGTTAGCCACCCACGTGGCTAACCAGGCCTAACTCAAATACAGTAACGGTCTGATGGACCGGAATAACCGAGTACTCAATACAAATTCATTACCCATTCATTTCTAACCGAGTCTCATACATTACAATACTCCATTCAGTCCTCTACTATACCGAGTCTACAACATATGGATGCCGATAACACTTTCGGTCTTACACCTCATTCAAATACATAAGTAATTAAATGTAAATACCCATGCTAACCACCGTCCCCGTCCTACACTCGAACGGTATCGTCTCCGGTGTTCCTACAAATAAAAACGATGCCCCTAGGGGCTCAGCTTAACGCTGAATATGAAATTCGTATACCTCGTGTGCTAACCGGGGTACACCGACTACTTTTGTCGAGAGCATGAGATTCATTTTAATTCAATCAACATGAAACATAGCAATACATTACATATGTACACTACACAAGATTCACACTCAACCATGGAATGCAATCCCTAACTAACATAACAAGGTTGTTAGTTGTATCAGTTTACTCTTAGGCCTTGAGGGTTATACCTCACTATGCCTTGGTTACTTATTCAATAACTCACCCACTCTCTCGGGTTAGTTATTTATTCTCGCCCATTCTCTTGGGTTACTCATTCTTATACTCACTCATACTCTCAGGTTACTTATACTTTATCTCACCCTCACTCTTGGGTTACTAATGCTCAAGCTCTTGTAGTTCTCGAGACACTACAGGTCTCCTACGTCACGCTTGTTGTGTCTTAGTACTTTCTTAAGCCAAAACACATGGCTCTAGAGCATAGTCTTACTTCCCCGGTTTCAACCCTACTCTGGGACTAGCATGGTAGGAAGGTTCAACTAGCTCCCGGAACTCTCTCTTAGTTCCTACTACTTTCACATAGGTCCGACTACTCTCGGACTTCTCACATTCCCATACACTCCTCTCTCGGAGTTATAATATAATCATGTGTATTAGTCTAGAAGCATCACTCTCAATGTTCCTAATGACTTAGGGAATTTTTCTTAGGTTTGGGTATTCTTAAGTTTAAGGGATGCCCCAAACCCCCCGCATACTTATACTTTCGGTTATTTTCTCATAACGGATATAATCCTCTTATAGGAGGTCGACCATGTCTCAAGGGAGCTAAATGGTCCCTTAGGTCTCTTTTACTTTTCTTACAAGTTCACATCTTTGAACTATCTACAATCCTCTAGATGGAGGTTCATTTACCTTTCAACATTTATTTATTTCGTGGGTTGTTTTAATTTGGTTTTCTAACCGTTACCGGGTGTTTACTAAACCCATACAACTCCCTCACTTACTAGTGAGTTCATAAGTTTACGATATCGTTGTTCTTAAATCGATAGTTTGTGTGTTTGCACGTTTTCGTTATTTTACGATACGACCCGATCTACGAGTCTCTAGTCAATCATCACTCATCTATGAGTCGGTCTATACACTAAGTTAGACCTCACCGGCATTCAAGCATGATAGCTCATACGATATTCCATAAGACATACATAATGAAGCAATGGGTCATTTTCATGCTTTAGTCTTGATAAGCCGGCACACAAACACACAAATCAATGTAACACGGTTAGCATACGGGGCATGAGAAAATCATACTCTTCATCGGGGTTTTACTTTTACCGTGTCCACACATTGCTCGGTTCACACTCGATTCTCTGATAATGTTCCAAACACTATTATCAATACCAAGCTCATACGATACGCAAATAAATACTACTCCCGTACTTACCCGTTATCCCGTTATCTCGGTTTTACTCTTGTTAGTTTGAGTTCTCACTTCTCAATCACTTATAACACTTTCTTATACTTCTTAGGGCCTTTACATGTCACCAAACAAGGCCTAAACGTCATCTAACATCATTAACATTCAAACCCCCATCATATAAGCCCTTTAAAACACTCACGGGACAATTCTGGGGGTGGTCCGGGACCTGGTCTTTACCTAAAGTCCCGGACCAATACATTGCCAAACTCTTGGCCATATTAATGAAGTAATCCGGGACCTTGTACATCTCTTAAGTCCCGGACCAAACCAGAACTTGTACTCTCGGCATTAATTTCACTATGGTCTGGGACCTTGTCCCCATCTTAAGTCCCGGACCAGGTCTGGTTATGTTCTCTCGGGGCTTATTTTGGTGCGGTCCGGGACTTGGTTCCTATCCTAAGTCTCGGCCCCTGCTAAAAACTATTAGTCAAGTGATTTTTCACCTCCAAATCAACCCCTAATCCATACCCAATATCTCCTAAATCTTTCCACATGTATACTACATGTTTAATCACCTCAAAACATGCTCTAAACCTCTTCAAATCATAGGTTTTGTCCTTACTTAAATTCTTGCTCAAATTCACAATTTTTTCATTCTCATTTCAACACCTTGCACACTTGTGCATTTTCTATCTTCCCTTGGCACTTGCATTATTACTCTCACTCCATTTGACCATCCCAAATCTTTCAAGATGATGCACTCCTAGTACCAAAGTTCTTGCCTCACTCTTAAAGCCTTAAATTCTCATTCTTGCTAAAATTCTCAAGGCACCTAAACCATTTCTTTTGCTACAGATTTTTACACAAATCTCCTCTCCTTGAACAAGCATTTCCAAAGTGGTTTACTAACCCAAATCAATCTCCTTCATCCCTAGCTAACCCTAGGTTATGCTTCACTCAAAACATCACTAAAATCACTTAGATTCCTACCGAAATTTCGCCATAGTCCGGCTACTTTTCTAACATTGCCCAAAGCTCATCACATCACTTAATTCATCCTAAAACTAACCAAACCCATCATGGGTTCTACCACCACACACAATACATCAATACTCATAAAGTTCTCCAATACAACACAATAACTTAAACACTTGGCACTTAGGCCCTTAAATCAAGCATTAATTCACAATTTCTTTCTCACTTGCATTAACAATATACAAGCACATTACCACTACAACTCTTCCTCATCTCAACTATCCACATTTCAATTCATGTTGGGGGTTCATTCATTTTATTAACCCATTCCCAATTCTACAAGCATTAAATTAGGCTCCAAGGTAATTTATTTACCTCTTGTTCACAAGCCTTATTTCTTTCACTCCTCTTCTTTCTCTTCTCCTTTCTCTTGCTTGTAAATCGGCCAAAGGCCATGGAATTTCCCATCTCCAAATCAATATTCAAAGCAAGAAATGAGTTTAAGTAAAACACGTAGTCTCATTAATTAGAAATGCTTAAAGCTCTAAAATTGGTGGTTACCTTGAAACCCTAGGATGGGGTTTTGGTCAAGAATCAAAGGGGAACTCCCAAACCACCATTGGAGACTTGGAGAATAGCTCAAACAAGGAAAATCAAGGCATTAAAATACGCCAAAATCGGCCAACACTAGAAGGGGAAGAGAAGATGCATTATCTTTGGATATTTTTACCTTGGATGAAAGAGGAGACTCCAAGCTACAAGAATCTCTAATTTTTCTCTTCAAATGGGCTATACCCATGGAGATGAACTTCTTCCTTTTTGAATTTGAAAAGAGAGAAGTGTAGGGCTTGATGAGAGGAACACGAATATGTGATTATTTTTTAGTTTGGAGCATGAATAAAGCTTGGGCAAGATGAAGAAGTTGAAGAAGCCATGGGAGAGGGCTCCATTGTCGTTCAACAAAGAGAGAGAGGAAGAAAATCGGTGGAGAAGGGGGGAGAAGGAAGAAGAAAGGAAATGGGAGGAGAGAGAGGGAGATAAGTGCTTTATGCTTTTCACTTTTTACTTTTTCCCTCTCTTTTCTTTCTTTCTTTCTTTATTTGTTTAGTGTGTGAGTGTGTGAGAGGCTACAAAAATCGGCCCCCACCATATTAGTAAGCTGGAGCGTTTTTCATCTTTTACAGAAAACTCCGGTTATTTTACTCGGTTTGGCACTATTCACTAACCGGGCCTGTTTTTCGGATTTTTCTCGTTTCTTTAATTTTAATGGTTCTCAAGCTTCCATTAATGTTTATTTATAGTTATTTAATGTACTATAATTTTTATACTGGTCCGTTTGACCACTCAAAGTCACGTTTTCTGGTTTTCTTGAAAAACGTGTTTTAAGGCTCCGTTAGCGTTTTAATCCATTATTTGGATCTGTTTTCTTTGGGAATTATTCCCACACATTAATTAGGAGTAATTAAGCCTTAGGAATCCATCTGGGACCCTAACCGAGGTCATATACCTCCTATACTCATTTAATGCGCGTTTTAGCGTTTTTCACGTTTTACGCATCTTCTTATTTCTTTTGGTTTTATTCTCTTTACCAATGCTCTCTAGGCACTATTAAGCCTTAAATAATCATATTATAATAATTAAGTCACCATTTTTAAGTCCGGGGTAGTAAAATCTACCCCCCTTAGAACTTTGTCCTCAAAGTTGGTTAATCTAATATCGTTACTCTCATAGGCATGCTATGCCAAGGTTATAATACACGTATAACCTTACAGACTCTAAAAGTCAGTCTCATTTCACACTACACATACCACACACATATCATAGCATTTATAGCAATAAAAAATACTCTTTGTACTCTCTCCATGGAATCGGTCCAAGACTAGAAGACACTACAGTCCTCGAATCCATATCGAGTAATACACTACTGATCCCTCAGGTACCGGTCACGTTGAACACTTACACTTTCTGGTTCACGGCCGTTTCATGACAAATGGGCACTTACTCTCTCTGGCCCACGGTCTCTTCGGTACTGATCAAAACGTTACACATATACATATCCTCAGGCACTCTGGTTGACTCACTCAACGTAGGACATTCTCAGGGTACTCTCCTCGTCCCGCTACCTTTGGAAAAATCACACACTGTCACCGCCCCAACCGGTCACTTAGGACCGCCGCACGTATGGTGCAATGGTTTCAAACCATTTTTTTTCAGCCTTTATGCTCGAAGGAAGATCCTTTTTCAAATTCTGTTTGAAAATTCTTTTTAAACATCACACAAATCCAAATCCGGTTTATGGTAGCTGTATCTTTTCTTAGCATGATTACTTGTGACCACTTATAGGGAGCTTCAAGAGTCACCCAACCCTGATGTGATCAGCATAAGTGTTGAACTATCCTTCCACCCCAATTTGTGTTCGGTTTCCCTTGATCGCTAGCAGATCAAGTTCCACCTCCCACGTCAGTTTCAAACAATCAGATAGTCAAACATTTCATTTTCTATCTTTTACTCTTTCTAGTCATATTCATAAAATAATCCATTTTAACTTATCTCTAATTCCTAGAACTTAGGTCATCCGTCATTCTCAATTTACTTTGCTTACTTTACCTAAGCAACTCCTGGCTCATTTTCTCAAATTGTTACTCAATTTAAAACATACAACTCCAAAGGATGGAACTAACTCCATCAATAATTCTCAATTAAAACCACCCAGGGAAACTCACTTCCCACTAGCTTACACATCGGTTTCATACCGATTCATACTCATGTCTAATCTCAATAGACATATACTATAAGGATTCTCACTCCCCAAGAGTTTCTCTACTCCTCTTTTCATAAATATTATATACACGTCACTCGCATCTCACATGTGCAATGACCATAATTACATAATGAATGGGTACACATGTTTATGTAACATGAGTTTCAATCATCAAAACAGTTTCTTATGTGCTATGCATATAGTAGTTTACACACCTATGCGTAAAACATACTCTAAGCAGTTTCTCGCCCTACCCCCCTTAAAAGGGGTTACACCCGCGTAATCGACCATATGTTATTACTGAACATTGGTTCACTAATTCGACTATCATGAAGTGTTTTAACTTCGATGCGGTTAATCAACTCATAACCGGGTTCGGTTCTAGCCTCTAAGGCTTCAAGGCGTTTATGATTAGCCATTTACTCACATTTGCCAAGTATACTTAACCTTTGAATTACGACCCACTAGCTTCTGCTGCGTGACCTGATAACTAGAGCTTAATTCGCCATTTTTGTATTCTCAATGTATTATCCACTCCCTTTTTATCCCTTTTTGTCTTGGGAATAAAGGTTTCTCAATCGTCGCTTGTATCTCTTACCGTATGCGAATCGATGAGTTATAGATTTTCTCTCCAGTTCTCTGGAAATCTATTTCGTATAGCACTGTATACCTTCGTGATTATTCACTTACTTTTTCCGACTTATTGTCGGTTGAGGTCAAGCTACTACTTAGTATGTAGTGCTTCCTCGTTTAATTTTATGTTTGTTTACTTGTTTCTGTACAAGAATTCTTTCATTCGTACTATCTTGCGTTTATTATGCATCGGTCCTAGGGCTTGTGGGTTATGGCCCACTTTCCTCGTGCATCTTTGGACAACGGCCGCACGGTTATGTCTCTAGGTTTTCACTCAATAGGCTTGTGCCATGTTCGTTGGCGAAAGATTGACATTCCCAAATTCCTAGCTATCCCACTAGATCATTACTACACAAGTGCAATACTAAAACACTCAGTCCTACAGAGTGTAGAGGCGTAAACCCTTGGCAGTAAATCTCTTATGTCATCGCAATAGGAATGAACATTGCTTCATTGTTGTCCGGTCTGTCTACCATCCTTATTCATCATCTCCATATCATTATTTGACTATACTCTTACAATGGTCGCTCGCTGCGTACCATGTTCTTACAATGGTCGCCATTTATACTATGACTTGACATTCACTTGGCTCAATAGGATATACTACTCTTTTAAATTCTCTCTGCGCTCCTTGCGCATTGTTTACTCTACAATTCGTATTGCACACGTACTGTATTTACTACTCAACCGATTACTCTCTCAGTTTTCGACCATTGCCATCAAAAGCCTTTCTAAATACTATTTATGTTCAAATTACTCCTCTGCAATAGACACATGCCCAAGTTTCACTACACCACTTTAGCGGTTTCACATTACATTTTTAGGTGGTAGCCTTTCTCTGGAGGATTCACGCAAGTGCCGCTCCCTAGGCCCACAATAGCGAGGGGTATCCCCACTGTAAGGTAGTGGTTCATTCTCCATGATTCCTCTTATGCCTTTATGCATATGTTTTACAGCGTTTGGATCTACGCATTGTAGTTGGTTTTCCGGCTTACAAGCCTCATTGTCTTGAGCCATGCTCTTTGCGGGCTGCTCATGCAAGTTTCTTCTTCTCCGTATACCATCAAGTGGTTTGGAGGTATTGCTGGGCTCTTTTGATATGGTTGTCTCACCACACTTCAGTACATGGAAGGCCCTTCAAGTATCTTGATATTAATCTTCACCCTTTGGCAATTTAGGGTGTTCCCTTGTTAAGTGGGATCCCTTCGGGGTTTTACCCCGAGTGTTCATTCACATTTGTGTTCTCAACACGATATCTCGTTCAACTACTGTTAACTCCGGCTCCCTTCACGGATTGCTCTTGGGTGTTGCTATGTAACGCCGATGCAATTGGCTGGTACTTTAGGGTATGTTCAGTTTCTTACTCCGCCTTGCGGTTATATATTTATATTTTGAACTATCCCGTGTAGGGTTGTAACGTCTCCCATTCTCGGGTAGAACGTTGATTATTTTTCCTTTACCTTCTTGGTCAGGTCATTAATCTCTTCAGTGAGGTATGATGGGGAATTCTATCCTGTCCATCAAACATTGACATGTTCATTTCAGGCATTCGCCGTATTGTTTACGTTGAGTATTCATTCCTGTTATCATGTATTTTCTTCGAGATTCCTGAGACATATCCAATTTCTATACTTAATACTCGGTGCTTCTCACACTTTTGATTCTTTTGCCCTCCTCTTGTAGTGGGTTCTTCGATCGTTCGAGGTGTTCAACTGTTTAGTTTAACTTATCTTATGGTCCGTAGTATGGAGTCGACTACTTCTCATGTTCCGTACTCTACTTGTATACATGCATGGAGTATCTTGTTGACACGTTGCCACTTACCCAACTAACTCGTAACTGGTCTGTCAGGCCCGCAAGCTCTTTCGGAGTGCGGTCGTCCCATGTCTCGTTTTTGTACACGTGTAGTGTCGGTCACACGCCTAGGTGAAGTATTCTGTTGCCAACTCCTCTTATATCGTCCTATGTTAACTTACCGTGGTTCTCTGGTTCAGTTTTAAAATTTGGGGTTTTGAAAAATCTTATGTTTTGAATGAATAGTTTGGGTTTTGAAAGTAAAATCTTCATGGCATTTCAATGCCAGTTGCTTCTTACCAAGTCTAGCTTCTTACCGACTGGTATGCTCTTCAATACAGTGGTCAGGCCGTTAGGCCTTTCCAAGGTTTCGTTTCAGAATTCTTAGGTTGTGTTTCGTCTTCTTGGTACTTTGCTAAGTACTTTTTGCTTGTTAAAGTTCCTCTTAGTGGTCCTGTTATTACTGCACTTGCCGTGGCAAGTGCGTGGTACAGGCGGTTTTTGGGTCAAGTCATATCGGTCACGGTATTGATCACATTTGTATTCGGTAGCCTTGTCGGCTCTTCCTTTGATCCTTCGGTCGGATAACTGCTCTTCGGAGCTACTTCTTATTCATCATGACATGACTGTCATCCATCTGGGTGCTTCTCCCTTCTAGGGGTCCCTTATTTACTTAGTTATGTGTTCTACCTCGTTGCTCGTTCCCACATCTTTACTATGGTTACCGAGGTTTAACTCGTTTAGGCACTACTTCAGTAGCCCTATTCGGGTATGTCCCATAAATATGCTCGTAGTTGTCTAACCCTTTTCGGTGTGGTAGGGTGTGTACCTATTCTTGACTAGTTTCTTAGTCGGTTAGCATACCATGGGTGGTATTACTTAACCATGGCGGTCTGTAGACATGTGTCCCGGTTCTCGTTACTTCTCATGAATCCGCCTTGTTGCACGGTTGGTGCTTTCCTTCTTGCTACTGCTTGGCCAGCGGGTTCTCGCGACTGCTAGGCATGTCGCCCCATGCTGCCGCAGATTCCGGTCTCCTTTGAATAGGATGTCTCAATCTCCCGCCATTAAGTGCGGTTATTGTCATTCAGACAGGAACCGTCTCAGAGATTTCCGGTTCTCGGAATCTACCGCATGACTGGTTCTGGTTCATGTGGAAATATTTAACAACTGCCAGATCGGGTTTCCCGTCTCTCTGGCGTTCTTTCCCGAGCTTTTAATACGGGGGTTGTGGAGGGCGGGTTTGGTATTGTAGGTATCTAGATCATACTAGAAGTTCCTAACTAGCGCACCTCGCACGCTATCACTCCACCCTTAGCCCTAGGTCTCTAATTCCTAACTCGGTATTCCCTAAGCTCGGTATTTCCAGTCATCAGAGCGATATTTCGCACTGATACCACTTTTGTAACACCCAACCGCTAAACTCGTCATTACCTCTTAAACTGACTCCATTACCATTAAACTCGCAGCGGAACTCTAAATACAACGGAGGGTGATACAACGCCGTTAGCCACCCACGTAGCTAACCAGGCCTAACTCAAATACATTAACGGTCTGATGGACCGGAATAACCGAGTACTCAATACAAATCATTACCCATTCATTCTAACCAAGTCTCGTACATTACAATACTCCATTCAGTCCTCTACTATACCGAGTCTACAACATATGGATGCCGATAACACTTTCGGTCTTACACCTCATTCAAATACATAAGTAATTAAAATCTAACTACCCATGCTAACCACCGTCCCCGTCCTACACTCAAACGGTATCGTCTCCGGTGTACCTGCAGACGTGTATATCTGAGTGGTTAAACTGGAGTAAAAATAAAAGAAAAGAAATTAAAAACTCAAAATAAACGTCGGGCTGCAAACAAATCCCGGTCGTGGTAGTATAGTGAAATGTAAGCGACCGGATGTCGAACCGTGGGACTAATGTGCATATTATAGTACCTAAGCATGTCACAAAAAGGGGGGATTAATTGACTTGTATTATAAATAAAAGGAAAGAGGAAATAAACTAAGTTAACAAATAAACTAAACGGGACTCTGGGTTAGGTTATTATAATCTGCTCAATTATGCTATCTCTACTGGTTTAATATAATTTTGGCAAGATTCCTGTTATTATCTTAAGGTCCGATGAAAACTCATAAGAACTCGTTCCAGTTATGCAGGGTCCGATGAAAACTCAAGCACCCACTGGTGGACGGCAGAGGAGTATGAGGAATTTTATTCTTGCAACTGAATACTAACTTATTAAATCATAACAAGTTTCCTCCAGTTTTACGGCTTAATTAACCTATCTATTTATCACCGGTCTGATCAAAATAGACTTAGCAAGCAGTTTAATAAACTCATGACATTTATTAAAAAGGGAGAGATAAGCTTTAATCGTAACAAATTGTATTTAAATTAAAACCAGTAAACATATTGCATAATTAATACAAACACATAATAACCATTCCCAGAGTATAAATATTCTAGCCTAACATATTAAATAGATAAACAGGAACAAGAGTAATAGAAATCATCTGTAGTCACTCCTGCATTAGTTCTGCTATTTTTGTATACGTAGGACTAGAGGTGGATATGGTGGAATGATAAGATAAATAAAATGGAGAAGACGGGAGAAGAGAAATGGGATGTACGTGAGGTTTGTGGTGAAGTGGAGCGATGATGGATGGTGGATGTGTGTTTTGAAACAGAAGGTACGTGCGTCTTATATAGAGGAAAGGAAGAAGAGAAAATGAAGATAGAGCTGGATCATGCGTGAAGGGATTTGCTCATTGATTGCTCATTTATTGCAGAGGACAGAGCGTGTGCAGAGTAGATGGATAAGTTGCAGACAGTGGACGAGTTGCAGAAGTCGGCGAAGGCAAGTTGGAGACGACGACGGGCGCGAGAAGAAAAACTGTTTTGCGTTCGATTTTAGTCGCGTCCGCCTCTGCGTCCGCCTTAATCCCACGCGGACGTCTCACACGTCCTTGCCTTGTCCGCCCGGTCACTTGTGTCGTCCGCACAGCCGTCCGCCTAAGGCTCAAGCGGACGCCTCTACTATCCTCGCGGGTCACTCACTCACGTCCGCCTGGCCGTCCGCCCAGCCCCTATGCGGACGCATGTGTGGTTTCCGTGGCTTATTTTCTTCAAACTTTGACCGGCTGTAGATTCTTCGTTTGGACTCCGTTTTCTGAGCCGTTTGCGTCTATGCGTTCGTCTCTTCGTCTACTTTACTCTCAGCTTGGTTTTCCTCATGTTTAAACAATAAATTTGTGAGATAAACAAAAAACATAAACTTAGAGGAAAACTAACCGAAGTGGAGAAATGAGCAAGAAAAAGTGCTAATATAATATATGAAATACACCTATAAAACATGCTCATTTGGACACTTATCACACCCCCACACTTATCTTTTTGCTTGTCCTCAAGCAAAACCACGTACCCAAGTAAGTAGGGAATGCTCAATATTAACAAATATTATTATGAAGGGTAGGATAAACATGATCTTTAAAACTTTTCGAGGAGTGTGAAAAATCAACTGCTGGTGGCATAGGTGTGCTCAGGGTAAAAATAAAATATAGAATTTCGGGGTATGATCCAAGGTACTTCAATGTTTCTTTTAGGTGACTCTGAGAACTTTTACCATGGCCAACTTCTCTCAAGAATGGGCATTGAGGAGAAAACAAAAGGAAAAATAGATTCATGCATTTGTTTCACTTTTGCATAAGGGATGAGAAAATGTAGGCATCACGCCTTTGTACTTAAGAACACTCAACTCTCTTTGTTGGTTACCAATGGTGTCTCGCAAGTCCCTTATTTTTTTGTATTTTTTCTTTCTTCTTTTTTTTTTTTAACAGAAAAGCACCCCTTAGCAATCCCTAAGAGAGAAGACAGAAAGAAACCCTGAGCAATAAAATCCAACCATTTGCAGATTATTTGGTCACACCGCATATAAATGCTCCTCAAAGTAATCAAAATTTTAAAATTTGTACCATTTATCCCACAATTCATAACAGTATTTATTCTTAAAGAGAACAACCCACAATAAGGGGTCACGATATTGAATTGGACAAACGCAAGATAAGCAGAGAGATTAAGCATTTATTTAAGCACAAAATGTCACCGAAAAGGGCACACTCCCCCCACTTAGATTGAACAATGTCCTCATTGTTCACCAGAAAAAACAAGGGAAGGTTTCAGAAGACCTTTTCGGTAAGTAGATAAAATAGAGATAACACAAAGGTCACAAATAAACATTTAAGCACATAAACGCTCCTCTGCAGTTTTTATTTAAATAAAAGCATAATTAAAGAAACTGGTACTCCCCTGATATTATTTTTGCTAGTTGGTAAAGGGGTTCCCCCACACTTGAGCTTCAGCCTCAAGTAGCGTAGCTTGGTTGCAGTGTAGACATGAATTTGCACCTGCATAAGACACTAGAAGCAACCATACTAAACGGGGTTAAAAGTTAGCAAAAATAAAATTTAAAGAGAACCTGAAAATTAAAAGAGCATAAAAGCAAAATAAAATAAAAGTTCATCCGGGTTGCCTCCCGGGAAGCTGCCCTTCTTTAACGTCTTTGGCTAGACGCCCGCCTTCGTTATCCTGGATCAAAAATAAAGTAGACAACAGTTCTGCAGGAGGAAACGAAGTTGGTAATAATTAAAAGCAAACCACCTGGATCAAAACAAAACGTAACTTCGGCATATAAAATAGGAAAATGAATACTCCACAAAACCTGGTGTTTGAGGAGGTACTGCCGGTAAGGTAACGTAGTTCTAACAGAAGAAAACCGGTGGTGGTGATTTGTCCTTCTCAAATTGGAGGATGTGAACATCATCCTCTTGTAGGTGAGGCTCGTAGAAAGAACGCTGATCAATATCATCTTCAGAGAAAATTAATTCTTTGAAGGTGATAGTAGCGTTTTGTTTGGATATCTTGAGCGGGAGGTAGGTGATGGCAATTCCTTCTCTTTATTTTCGAGGATGTAAGTATCCTCATCACTACTGGATAGAGCACAGAGAAGGATGGAAACTGGCGGTAGGCGATTGTAGAGGGAAGAGAATAACTTACATCCGTAGTGGGGTGTTCTACCTCATGAACTGTTTCGTTCTTTGGTTGCTGTTCCCGTTGAGCGATTCTCTCCAGGTAATCTGGTTGATCTTCTAACCAAAGTTGTTCTTGGAATATGAGACAATCCTCATAATCATGAGCTCCCCCACATACGGAGCAGTATAAATACTGCGAATAGCAAAACCCTTGTTCGAACACCTGTTCCATTTGCTGCGTACAAAAAATTTTTTTTTTTTGTATGTTTTGTATATAAAACGTAACTACTGAAATAGATTATAAAATAAAATGATTATAAACAAACACAATAATAATAAGTGGTTTGGTGAAGAAATGAAGAAGTTGGAGCAAATGAGGATGGGCTGGAGTTGCGCGAGCTCGTTCTTCTCTTCTGGAGTGAATTGGAGACGTCCGCCTGGATGTCCGCTTCAAACAAGGCGGACACGGCTTGTAGTAGAGATCGCGGCGTGAATCAAAGACGTCCGCCTGGACGTCCGCTTCAAACAAGGCGGTCACGCTTTATTTTGTCCGCATGTCCGTCCGCATGAGGTTGGGCGGACACACCTCTGTTCGACTTTTTTTTTACGTACGTACTTACTGGAAACATTAGAAAACAACCATGATAACAATATAACAAGATATAAAAGATAATTAATATAACAAAATAATATAGACAAAATATTCTAATATAACAAGTGAATAATCCGGGGCTTAGGGACTAGAATAAATCTAGTCCCCGCAACGGCGCCATTTTGCAGACAGGTCGACGGCCAAGTCGACGAGCGAAGTCGACGAGCGAAGAAGAAAACGGGCACGCGTTGATTTTTAGTCACGACCGCGTGTGTGTCCGCCTCATTTCATGCGGACACAAGTGTGTTCGCGGACAAAAACCCCAACAATGTCTCACGTCCGCCCAACTACCTCACCTCGCGTCCGCCTCAGTACCTCAGAGCCGTCCGCCTAATATGGGGCGGTTGCAGGGGCGGTTGCCTCTCTTCTCGTCCGCCTAGCATCCGCCTCCCCCCATGCGGTTGCATGTGTTGTCGTGACTTATTTTCTTCAAACTTTGACCGGCTCTAGATTCTTCGTTGGACTCCGTTTTCTGAGCCGTTGCGTCTATGCGTTCATCTCTTGTCTACTTTACTCCCAGATGGTTTTCCTCATGTTAAACAATAAATTTGTGAGATAATAATAAAACATAAACTAGAGGAAAAAACTAACCGAAGTGGAGAAATGAGCAAGAAAAGTGTTAATATAATATATGAAATACACCTATAAAACATGCTCATTTGGACACTTATCAGTACCTGCAAATAAAAAACGATGCCCCTAGGGGCTCAGCTTAACGCTGTATATGAAATTCGCATACCTCGCGTGCTAACCGGGGTACGCCGACTACTTTTGTCGAGAGCATGAGATTCATTTTAATTCAATCAACATGAAACATAGCAATACATTACATATGTACACTACACAAGATTCACACTCAACCATGGAATGCAATCCCTAACTAACATAACAAGGTTGTTAGTTGTATCAGTTTACTCTTAGGCCTTGAGGGTTATACCTCACTATGCCTTGGTTACTTATTCAATAACTCACCCACTCTCTCGGGTTAGTTATTCTTATTATTGCCCATTCTCTTGGGTTACTCATTCTTATACTCACCCATACTCTCGGGTTACTTATACTTTATCTCACCCTCACTCTTGGGTTACTAATGCTCAAGCTCTTGTAGTTCTCGAGACACTACAGGTCTCCTACGTCACGCTTGTTTGTCTTAGTACTTTCTTAAGCCAAAACACATGGCTCTCGAGCATAGTCTTACTTCTCCGGTTTCGACCCTACTCTGGGACTAGCATGGTGGGAAGGTTCAACTAGCTCCCGGAACTCTCTCTTAGTTCCTACTACTTTCACATAGGTCTGACTACTCTCGGACTTCTCACATTCCCATATGCTCCTCTCTCGGAGTTATAATATAATCATGTGTATTAGTCTAGAAGCATCACTCTCAATGTTCCTAATGACTTAGGGAATTTTTCTTAGGTTTGGGTATTTTTAAGTTTAAGGGTTGCCCCAAACCCCCGCATACTTATACTTTCGGTTATTTTCTCATAACGGATATAATCGTCTTATAAGAGGTCAACCGTGTCTCAAGGGAGCTAAATGGTCCCTTAGGTCTCTTTTACTTTTCTTACAAGTTCACATCTTTGAACTATCTACAATCCTCTAGATGGAGGTTCATTTACCTTTCCACATTTATTTATTTCGTGGGTTGTTTTAATTTGGTTTTCTAACCATTACCGGGTGTTTACTAAACCCATACAACTCCCTCACTTACTAGTGAGTTCATAAGTTTACGATATCGTTGTTCTTAAATCGATAGTTTGTGTGTATGCACGTTTTCGTTATTTTACGATACGACCCGATCTACGAGTCTCTAGCCAATCGTCACTCATCTATGAGTCGGTCTATACACTAAGTTAGACCTCACCGGCATTCAAGCATGTTAGCTCATACGATATTCCACAAGACATACATAATCAAGCAATGGGTCATTTTCATGCTTTAGTCTTGATTAAGCCGGTACACAAACACACAAATCAATGTAACACGGTTAGCATACGGGGCATGAGAAAATCATACCTTTCACCGGGGTTTTACTTTTACCATGTCCACACATTGCTCGGTTCACACTCGATTCTCTGATAATGTTCCAAACACTATTATCAATACCAAGCTCATACGGTACGTAAATAAATACTACTCCTGTACTTACCCCGTTATCCCGTTATCTCGGTTTTACTCTTGTTAGTTTGAGTTCTCACTTCTCAATCACTTATAACACTTTCTTATACTTCTTAGGGCCTTTACATGTCACCAAACAAGGCCTAAACGTCATCTAACATCATTAACATTCAAAACCCCATCATATAAGCCCTTTAAAACACTCACGGGACAATTCTGGGGGTGTTCCGGGACTTGGTCCTTACCTAAAGTCCCGGACCAATACATTGCCAAACTCTCGGCCATATTAATGAAGTGATCCGAGACCTTATACATCTCTTAAGTCCCGGACCAAAAACAGAACTTGTACTCTCGGCATTAATTTCACTATGGTCCGGCACCTTGTCCCCATCTTAAGTCCCGGACTAGGTCTGGTTATGTTCTCTCGGGGCTTATTTTGGTGCGGTCCGGGACTGGTTCCTATCCTAAGTCCCGGCCCCTGCTAAAAACTGTTAGTCAAGTGATTTTTCACCTCCAAATCAACCCCTAATCCATACCCAATCTCTCCCAAATCTTTCCACATGTTTTTCTACATGTTTAATCACCTCAAAACATGCTCTAAACCTCTTCAAATCATAGGTTTTGTCCTTACTTAAATTCTTGCTCAAATTCACAATTTTTCCATTCTCATTTCAACACCTTGCACACTTGTGCATTTTTATCTTCCCTTGGCACTTGCATTATTACTCTCACTCCATTTGACCATCCCACATCTTTCAAGATGATGCATTCCTACTACCAAAGTTCTTGCCTCACTCTTAAAGCCTTAAATTCTCATTCTTGCTAAAATTCTCAAGGCACCTAAACCATTTCTTTTGCTACAGATTTTTGCACAAATCTCCTCTCCTTGAACAAGCATTTCCAAAGTGGTTTACTAACCCAAATCAATCTCCTTCATCCCTAGCTAACCCTAGGTTATGCTTCACTCAAAACATCACTAAAATCACTTAGATTCCTACCGAAATTTCGCCATAGTCCGGCTACTTTTCTAACATTGCCCAAAGCTCATCACATCACTTAATCATCCTAAAACTAACCAAACCCATCATGGATTCTACCAGCACACACAATACATCAATACTCATAAAGTTCTCCAATACAACACAATAACTTAAACACTTGGCACTTAGGCCCTTAAATCAAGCATTAATTCACAATTTCTTTCTCACTTGCATTAACACTATACAAGCACATTACCACTACAACTCTTCCTCATCTCAACTATCCACATTTCAATTCATGTTGGGGGTTCATTCATTTTATTAACCCGTTCCCAATTCTACAAGCATTAAATTGGGCTCCGAGGTAATTTATTTACCTCTTGTTCACAAGCCTTATTTCTTTCACTCCTCATCTTTCTCGTCTCCTTTATCTTGCTTGTAAATCGGCAAAGGCCATAGAATTGCCCATCTCCGAATCAATATTCAAAACAAGAAATGAGTTTAAGTAAAAACACTTAGTCTCATTAATTAGAAATGCTTTAAAGCTCTAAAATTGGTGGTTACCTTGAAACCCTAGGATGGGGTTTTGGTCAAGAATCAAAGGGGAACTCCCAAACCACCATTGAAGACTTGGAGAATAGCTCAAAAAAGAAAAGCAAGGCATTAAAATATGCCAAAATCGGCCAACACTAGAAGGGGAAGAGAAGATGCATTTTCTTTGGATATTTTTTCCTTGGATGAAAGAGGAGACTCCAAGCTCCAAGAATCTCCAACTTTCTTCAAAGGGCTTACCAATGGAGATGAACTTCTTCCTTTTTGAATTTTGAAAAGAGAGAAGTGTAGGTGTTGAGTAAAATCTACACATTATTATATATAGATTTATAGCAAACTAATAGGCAAGTGCACCTAGTCGGAGTAGTACAACAAGTGTCATATCCTCAGGGAAATTGTTCAATTTCCTAGTTCGGTATTTAATAAAAGCAGTAAATAAAAGGGGGTTTAGCCAGTGGAAATCTTGGGTTTTGGGGTTGAACAGATAAAAGCAATTAAAAGCTTAAATAAAACAGTTGTGTATCAAATGGATGGAAAATGTGCTAAGGAAGGTGAAATCGCCCAAATATACTTCAGACATTAATTATAATCCTAATTTGCTCTTATTTGTCTGTTAAGAATTTATCTTGTGGCCTTCCTAAATCATAGATAAGGACAACTCTTAATTAATTCAATAGACTTTTTACAATCAGAAAAGTCTAAAATCATTAATTAGCATTAAGCAAGAATTCTTTTAATAACAGCGATGGATTTTAACTGCTAATCAAGGAGATAATATCTAACGTTTGTCTCTCTTTGTGGTCTATTCTCAAATTTACAAAATCATTGAAATAAGAGAAACCGTAAATATGTAAAAATGATCAGTTCTTAAGCATTTAATAATTTAGAGAGACAAAACAAATATGTATAAGCAAACTCGGTATTATAAATAAGTCTGAATTATTTGGGGTTAAACACCCATCCTAAGCACAAATATAAATTACTCAGACATTGACAGAAATAAAAATAGAGTAAGATGAAATAGTCATTATATCGGAAACTGCTTGAGAAGAACGGGTCTGCACTCGCTCTCACTTCTGCTGCCTCTTTTCTCTCCTTTAAGATACTGCTTCTACTGAGTACGTAGTGAGTGTGATGAAGTGGTGAAATAAATATAAAATGGAGTGTTATGGTGTTACGGGAGAAAATGAGTGGAAGAGAATGGTGGAGTGTGGTGAACGATCGTCTGTGTTTTCTTCAATCTCCCCCCGTCCCATTTATCATAGAAGGACTGGGTTTTTATAGAAGCAGAGGAGAAGGTTGGAGACAGAGCTGGAGCACGCGTGAGGATTTTAAGGAGTGCGCCGGCGCCTGATATTGCTGATGTGGTAGATAGATATGTTTGCAGGCGCCGCAAGAAAAATGGGGAAGACGGTCGGCGCGTCAATTTTTCTGGATCTGGGTTGCACCTCTATTTGTTGTCCGGTCTTTTTCATCGGACAGTTTGTCTCTTGTCCGGCCATTTTTACACGGACAGCACACACACCTCTCTATTCTGTCCGTCTTATATCCACGGACAGGTTATCCCTTGTCCGCCCTTTTTTCCACGAACACGTTATGTCTTTGTTTTGCGTCCTGCCTTTTTGGGCGGACGTAACACAGACGTACATTTTGTCGCGTCCGAACCAGTGTCCGGACCAGATGGTTCGGACGCTTCGATCTTCTGCGGAGAAACGCGTCCTTTTGTGTCCTGCCTTTTTTGGGCGGACATGCCACGGACGCCTATATTGAGTGTCCGAACCACTGTCCGGACCAGTGTGGTTCGGACGAAAATTGGTTTGCTTCTAAAATGTTCGTTTCAGCTCCGATTTAAGATCCGTTTGCGCCTATGCGTTCGTCTCTTCGTCTACTTTGCTCCTAGCTTGGTTTTCCTCATGTTTAACCAATAAATCTGTAAGATAACCAATAAAACATAAACTAGAGGAAACTAACCAAAGTGGAGAAATGAGCAAGAAAAGTGCTAATATAATATATGAAATACACCCATAAAACATGCTCATTTGGATACTTATCACACCCCCACACTTATCTTTTTGCTTGTCCTCAAGCAAAACCATGTACCCAAGTAAGTAGGGAATGCTCAATACTAACAAATATTATTATGAAGGGTAGGATAAGGAGGTGAACAGTTCATGATATTAAACTTTTTGAGGAGTGTGATCCATCAACTGCTGGTGGCACATGTGTGCTCAGGGTAAAAATAAAATTAGAGTTTCGGGGTATGATCCGGAGTACTTCAATGCTTCTCAGTTAAGGTGACTTTGAGAACTTTTACCACGGCCAACTTCTCTCAAGAATGAGCATTGAGGAGAAAACAAAAGGAAAAATAGATTATGCATTTGTTTCACTTTTGCATAAGAGATGAGAAGATAATATGTAGGCATCAAGCTTTTGTATTTAAGAACACTCAACTCTCTTTGTTGGTTACCAATGGTGTCTCGCAAGTCCCTTGTTTATATTTTTTTCTTTTCAAAGAAGCACCCCTTAGCAATCCCTAAGAGAGAAGACAGAAAGAACCCCTGAGCAATAAAAATCCAACCATTGCAGATCATTTGGTCACACCGCTTAAAAAATGCTCCTCAAAAGCAATCAAAATTTAAAATTTTTGTACCATTTATCCCACAATTCATAACAGTATTTGTTCTTAAAGAGAACAAAACTACATCAGCAGGGTCCACAATTTTTAAAATTTTAGACAAACGCAAGATAAGCAGAGAGATTAAACATTTAAGCACAAAATTTCACCGAAAAGGCACACTCCCCACACTTAAATTGGACAATGTCCTCATTGTTCACCAGAAAAACAAGGGAAGTTTCAGAAGACCTTTTCGGTAGGTAGATAAAATAGAGAAAACACAAAGGTCATAAATAAACATTTTAGCACAGAAGCTCTCCAAAGCAGATTTTTGCAAAATAAAAGCATAATTAAAGAAACTGGTACTCCCCTGAGATTATTTTTGCTTGCGTCTAAAGGAGTTCCCCCACACTTGAGCTTCAGCCTCAAGTAGCGTAGCTTGGTTGCGGTGTAGACATGAAGTTGCACCTGCATAAGACACTAGAAGCAACCAGACTACGAAACGGGGTAAAAGTTAGCAAAAAAAAATTAAAGAGAACCTGAAAATTAAGAGAGCATAAAAGCAAATAAAAGAAAAGTTCATCCGGGTTGCCTCCCGGAAAGCTGCCCTTCTTTAACGTCTTTGGCTAGACGCTTTGAAGCGTACTCAAATCTGAGGATCTTGTAGAATTATTGCATGAGCATCAACTTTCTCGAGATTACCACCCTGGTAATGCTTTAGTCTAGACCCATTGACCATGAAAGTTTGTCTTTTAGAATCTACCAACTCAACTGATCCATATGGGGTGACCTTGGAGACAGTAAATGGTCCAGCCCAATAGGATTTTAGTTTACCAGGAAACAGCTTCAACCTGGAATTGTACAGTAGAACCAAATCTCCCTTATGGAACTCCCGTTTAAGGATCATCTTGTCGTGCCACTTCTTGGTTTTCTCTTTGTAGATTCGGTTATTTTCGTAGGCATCCTCTCGAAACTCTTCTAACTCAGTAAGCTGAAATTTCTGTTTGTCACCTGCTCTTAGTAGATCAAAGTTTAGGGCTTTCACGGCCCAGAATGATTTGTGCACGAGCTCGACCGGTAAATGACAAGCTTTGCCGAAGACCAATCGATATGGGACATTCCTATGGGTGTCTTGTAGGCTGTTCTATATGCCCAGAGTGCATCATCCAGCTTCAGGGACCAGTCTTTTCTTGAAGAATTAACTGTCTTTTGCAGGATCCACTTCAATTCTCGGTTAGAGACCTCAGCCTGGCCATTTGTTTGAGGGTGATAAGGTAGGGCTACCTTGTGTCTCACTCCGTATTTTGTCATTAAGGCTGTGAACTGCTTATTGCAGAAGTGGGATCCTTGGTCACTGATTATAGCACGTGGGACTCCGAACCTTGTAAATATGTTCTTCTTCAAGAACTTAAGTACTACCTTTGCATCATTTGTGGGAGAGGCGATAGCTTCCACCCACTTAGTCACATAGTCGACTGCTACCAAGATGAAAAGGTTTGAGCAAGACGAAGGAAAGGGTCCCATGAAGTCAATGCCCCACACGTCGAAAGGTTCTACCTCTAGTATGATGTTGAGAGGCATCTCATGTTTTCTGGAGGTGTTCCCAAGTCTTTGGCACTCATCGCAGGAGGCTACAAAGGAATGACAGTCTCTATGCAAGGTTTTCCAGAGAAGAAACCTGATTGAAGTACCTTAGCTGCTGTTCGAGCTGGCCCATGATGTCCTCGGCTTCAAGAGAGTGACAATGTCGTAGAATGCTTTGGATTTCGTTTCGGGGCACACATCTTCTCACCATCCCGTCTGCACAGACCTTGAAAAGGAGAGGGTCCTCCCAGTAGTAATGCTTTACATCTGAAAAGAACTTCTTCTTCTGTTGGTAGGTTAGCCCATGTGGTATTACTCCTCGTGCTAGGTAGTTGGCCATGTCAGCGTACCATGGATCACCAGTGTCGCCAATCATAAAAATGCACTCATCGGGAAGAATTCATTGATGGATGTGCCATCACTTGGTGCCTCTATGCGAGATAGGTGGTCTGCTACTACATTCTGCACTCCTGGCTTGTCTCTGATTTCAATCTCAAATTCTTGTAGTAGGAGTATCCACCGGAGGAGTCGGGGTTTGGCATCTTCTTTGGCAAATAGATACTTCAGAGCGGAGTGTCGGTGTGAATTATTTACTTTGCTTCCCAAGAGATATGATCGGAATTTATCCAGAGCAAAGACTACTGCTAGAAGTTCCTTCTCAGTAGTTGAATAATTCTTCTGAGCATCGTTGAGGGTTCTACTTGCATAGTAGATGGTTCTCAAGATCTTCTCCTTCTTTTGACATAAAGCGGCACCCACTGCGTAGTCGCTGGCGTCGCACATAATTTCGAATGGAAGGCTCCAGTCTGGTGATATCACAATGGGGGCGGAGATGAGGCAATCTTTCAGTGTGTTGAAGGCTTGTAGGCATTTGTCAGTGAAATTGAACTTGACGTCTTTAGCTAGGAGATCACATAGAGGCTTCGAAATCTTGGAAAAATCCTTGATAAACCTTCTATAGAACCCAGCATGGCCAAGGAAGCTTCTGATGTCTTTCACCGTCGTAGGTGGTGGTAATTTTTCAATGACTTCGACCTTGGCTTTGTTCAACTTCAATGCCTTTCAAAGATATTTTATGCCCAAGAACTATTCCTTCTTTAACCATGAAATGGCATTTTTCCCAGTTAAGCACAAGGTTTGTTTCTTCACACCGGGTGAGGATAGCGTCCAGATTGTTTAAACAGGATTCGAAAGTGAGACCAAAGACAGAGAAGTCGTCCATGAAGACTTCGATGCTCTTCTCAAGATAGTCGCTGAAGATTGACATCATGCATCTTTGAAATGTGGCTGGGGCATTGCATAGACCAAAAGGCATCCGATTATATGCAAATGTCCCGTATGGGCATGTGAATGTGGTTTTCTTGGTCTTCTAAGGCAATGGGTATTTGAAAATATCCTGAATAGCCGTCCAGGAAGCAGTAGTAATCTTGCCCAGCCAATCTTTCCAGCATCTGATCAATGAAAGGTAAAGGAAAGTGGTCCTTCCGCGTGGCGCTGTTCAGTTTCCTGTAATCGATGCAGACTCTCCAGCCGTTGTGGTTCTCTGGGGGATTAGATCACCCTTGTCGTGGGGACCACAGTGAGAACTCCTTTTTCGGGACAACTTGAACGGGGCTCACCCATTTGCTGTCAGAGATGGAGTAGATTATCCCAGCGTCAAGCAGTTTGAGCACCTCTTTCTTTACTACGTCTTTCATGTTGGGATTCAGCCTTCTCTGTGGTTGGACTAAAGGCTTATAGGTATCTTCCATGTATATGTGATGTGTGCAGAAATGGGGGTTGATACCTTTGATATCCGAGATGGACCAGCCTATCGCCTTCTTATGGTTCTGAAGGATCCTCACAAGACGTTCCTCCTGTGTACTTGTTAGAGGATGAAGAAATAATAACAGGTAGAGTACAAAGATCAGAAAGATAGACATACTTCAGGTGTGAAGGTAATGGTTTCATTTCTACGAGAGGGGGTTGTTCAATTGATGGTGGTATCTTTGAGTAGAATGCTCTAATGGTTCTGGTGGTGGGTAGCGTGGTTTGGTAATAATTTTCTTTTATCCAGAGCTGCTACCATTTTGATTGTGTCAGGGTGCATTGGTAGGTTATCACAGATTTTAGCTAAAGCATTTTCAAGAGCATCATTACGAATAATAGCAGATGAATTATCCTGCACAATAGAGTCGACAATGTCTATGGAAAATGTGTCTTCTATATGAGCGGGTTTCTTTATGACTTTGGACATGTCGTATTCTAAAGTTTCGTTATGCAGTCTTAAAATGATTTTTCCTTTTTCAACGTCGATTAATGCTCTAGCAGTTCTCATGAAAGGTCGTCCTAAGATTAAGGGCACCCTAGTGTCTTCTTCCATGTCAATCACAATAAAAATCAGCGGGGAACACAAAAGTTCCTACAGTAACAATCAAATCTTCTATTATCCCTTTTGGGAATACTAAAGATCTATCTGCTAATTGTAATTGAATAGAAGTAGGCATGCATTCACCAATCTTAAGTTTGTTGAAAGTTGAGAGTGGCATTAAATTGATACTAGCTCCTAGATCACATAGCCCACTACCACAATCAACATTATCAATGGAACATGGAATAATTGGCAAACCTGGGTCTCCAAGTTTTGAAGGGAGGTTCTTTAGAAGCACTGCTGACACTTCCTGCGTAAGGTGCACAGTTTCCACTTCCTGCAACGATCTTTTGTTTGTGATGATATCCTTCATGAACTTTGCGTATATTGGCATTTGTTTCAAAGCATCTGCAAAAGGAATATTAATCGTAGTTTCTTGAAGTGGGTTAGAAACTTTCCAAACTGTTCATCTAAATTTTCTTTCTTATTCTGTTTGGAAAAGGAAGTGGGGGGAAGAATCTTAGTGAGAGAGGAAGGAGTAGATTCAGGAGGCTCCTTCTCCTTGGAAATATTTTTCGGAGGAGGAGGGGCTTCTTCAGCATCTTCTTGTTCTTCTTGAGGCTGGTGAGCTTGCTGTTCTTGCTGTTCTTGATTATCAATATCATCGCGGGGAAGGGATGAGTTGAGCGGCCTACCACTTCTTAAAGTCATTGCCTTGGCATGTTCTCTTGGATTTGGATTTGGCTGACTAGGGAAGGTACCAGGTGGCCTTTGTGCAAGCTGCTGGCTGATTTGCTCCAGCTGTTGGCTGGTTTGTTGTATCTGGGCTTCAACCCTTCTGTTAGTGGCTTCTTGATCCACGAGTCTGGTTTGGGTCGTAGTTACGAATCCCTTCATTAGGTTTCTGAATTCCTCATTTGGATCAGTAGAGGATGAGGATGGTTGTTGTTGTTGGTGGAAACCTGGAGGGGCACCTTGTGCTCTATAACCCATATTAGAGTTTGGTTGGGGTCTATTTCCCTGATAGGTATTGGAACTGTTGTTCTGCCCCCCTTGGTTCTGATCATTGTTTTTCCATGAGAAATTCGGTGGGTGATTTCTCCATGGGTAGTGTTGTGTTGATGTTATTGTTGTAGGAATTACCGGGGCGGTTTCCTATGAAGTGTACATCTTCGTACTGCTTTTACCTTCACATTGATGGGTTTCATGAGGACCGGCGCATATGGCACATCCTTCTGTAGATGAACCTGGAGGTGAGGAAGCTATTGTCTTTACGATTTCGTTTTGAGATGTTGTTAGCTTCTCCACCATCTTTGCAAGGGACGAGATCTGGGCCGATAAATGATCCGTAGGCTCAACATGGAGTAGGCCTGCTGCTCGTGGCGTTCTTCCTTGGAATCGTCCCTGTCTGTATTGCTCGTCATGGTTCGGAAGGTCATCCCTTCTGAGGTTTCACATGAAACTTCCTCCTGAATTTACGAGTAGCGGTTTCCTCATCCAGGCCATTCTGACAGGCAGAGGGATTGATCGTCGAGACCAGTTCTCATCTGAGGAGAGTTCATGCATGTAAACTTCCTCCATGGATCATTTACGACTTAGTATTCTTCCAGTCATCAGAAATCATTAAGACATCGAGGACATGAGATTACGATGATCGTCTAGGCACACATCTATAGTATAGTCCTGCTGTCAGGATTCTACATCGTTTCAGCCCGATCTTCGATAGTTGCATGTTACCATGGTGGGAACACTTCATCAGCATCTCCTTGAATCTGTCCCATGCGTCGTACAACGTTTCTCCCGGTTCCTGACAGAAAGTGTTGATTTCTCTGATTAATTACCTCGTTCTACTGGTTGGGTAGTATTTGGCAAGGAACTTCAGGGCCATTTGCAGCCATGTGTGGATTGATCGGGAGGGAAGACTTCGGTACCACCTGTTTGCTGAATCTGACAACGAGTGAGGAAACAGTTGTAGACGGATTCTTTCTTTGACGGTGCCGGTTTGACCAAAGGAATTACAGAAGTCTAGGAAGAGACTTAAATGATTTGGGGCTTCATCTGGATTTGCTCCACTAAACTTGCCTAAATCCCGGACGGCGGTGATGTAGTGGGTTTTGAAAGCTCATCGTCCGGTTTCTAGCGGTGTTAGTTCGGGGAGAACTATGGCTGATGCCCTTCCTTCAGTATCCGGTTGGTGGTAATTAGATAGGGCACGGTGTTGTGGTTGATTTTCGTGGTCCATTTCATCTATGACTTGGTTTTCGGCCATGTCTTGATTTCTCTGGTTTCTTCGTGTGTTGAATAAAGTGCGCTCGGGTTCAGGTCTCGGACTGATAAGTGGAGAACCTCGGGTTCGAGTGTTTGGCATGCACAGAAGATAATTTGTGGTTTGTGAGAAATTGCGAAATTAACAGTAAATAGATAAATAAAAGCAGAGATATTTAAATAGGCTGATAAACTTTAATTAAACAAAAATTATATATATTTTTTATTATATTTTTTTAACAAGAGAAAAAAAACCGAAAATAAGTGAA
This sequence comes from Limonium bicolor, assembly GCA_023374045.1. Classification (NCBI taxonomy): domain Eukaryota; kingdom Viridiplantae; phylum Streptophyta; class Magnoliopsida; order Caryophyllales; family Plumbaginaceae; genus Limonium; species Limonium bicolor. The sequence goes on from CM041779.1 coordinate 305,391,206, forward strand.
CAAAAAGGAACAAAAATAAATGCAGTTTAAGTAAATAATAAAATTAAAATAAAGAAAAAGGGCAGAATTAAATTGTGGGAATTTAAATGACAAGGGAATTTAAATGACGGTAATTTAAATAACAAGGGAATTTAAATCACGGTAATTTAAATGACAGATAAATAAAGAACTAATATAAATGACAGAAATTTAAATGTTAGGAATTAGATGACTGAATTTAAATGACAGAAATTTAAATGTTAGAAGTTAGATGACAGAAATTTAAATGACAGAATTTAAATGTTAGTAGTTAGATTACAGAATTTAAATGTTGGTAATTAGATTACTGAAATTTAAAGGACAATGGAAATATAAATAACTGGAAATTAAATGACAGGAAATTTAAATGACTGGAAGTAAATAACTGTATTTAATGCAATATTTAAATTGCTGAAATAAGTAAATAACAGAAATTAATAGAAATAAAATAAACAAACAACAAAATAGTATAAACAGAATATTATAGTATAGCAAGTGAACTACCGAAAACTAGGGGAAATTGATGGAATCAATCTCCCCGGCAACGGCGCCAAAAACTTGTTGAGTAAAATCTACACATTATTATATATAGATTTATAGCAAACTAATAGGCAAGTGCACCTAGTCGGAGTAGTACAACAAGTGTCATATCCTCAGGGAAATTGTTCAATTTTCCTAGTTCCGGTATTTAATAAACAGTAAATAAAAGGGTGTTTAGCCAGTGGCAATCTTGGTGTTTTTGGGTTGAACAGATAAAAACAATTAAAAGCTTAAATAAAACAGTTGTGTATCAAATGGATGGAAAATGTGCTAAGGAAGGTGAAATCGCCCAAATATACTTCAGACATTAATTATAATCCTAATTTGCTCTTATTTGTCTGTTTAAGAATTTTATCTTGTGGCCTTCCTAAATCATAGATAAGGACAACTCTTAATTAATTCAATAGACTTTTTACAATCAGAAAAAGTCTAAAATCATTAATTAGCATTAAGCAAGAATTCTTTTAATAACAGCGATGGATTTTAACTGCTAATCAAGGAGATAATATCTAACGTTTGTCTCTCTTTGTGGTCTATTCTCAAATTTACAAAATCATTGAAATAAGAGAAACCGTAAATGCGTAAAAATGATCATTTCTTAAGCATTTAATAATTTAGAGAGACAAAACAAATATGTATAAGCAAATTCGGTATTATAAATAAGTCTGAATTATTTGGGGTTAAACACCCATCCTAAGCACAAATATAAATTTACTCAGACATTGACAGAAATAAAAATAGAGTAAAGATTGAAATAGTCATTATATCGGAAACTGCTTGAGAAGAACGGGTCTGCACTCGCTCTCACTTCTGCTGCCTCTTTTCTCTCCTTTTAAGATACTGCTTCTGCTGAGTACGTGAGTGAGTGTGATGAAGTGGTGAAAAATATAATATGGAGTGTTATGGTGTTACGGGAGAAAATGAGTGGAAGAGAATGGTGGAGTGTGGTGAACGATCGTCTGTGTTTTCTTCAATCTCCCCCCGTCCCATTTATCGTAGAAGGACTGGGTTTTTATAGAAGCAGAGGAGAAGGTTGGAGACAGAGCTGGAGCACGCGTGAGGATTTTAAGGAGTGCGCCGGCGCCTGATATTGCTGATGTGGTAGATAGATATGTTTGCAGGCGCCGCAAGAAAAATGGGGAAGACGGTCGGCGCGTCAATTTTTCTGGATCTGGGTTGCACCTCTATTTGTTGTCCGGTCTTTTTTCATCGGACATGTTTGTCTCTTGTCCGGCCATTTTTACACGGACAGCACACACACCTCTCTATTCTGTCCGGTATATCCACGGACAGGTTATCCCTTGTCCGCCCTTTTTTCCACGGACACGTTATGTCTTTGTTTTGCGTCCTGCCTTTTTTGGGCGGACGTAACACGGACGTACATTTTGTCGCGTCCGAACCAGTGTCCGGACCAGACTGGTTCGGACGCTTCGATCTTCTGCGGAGAAACACGTCCTTGTTTGTGTCCTGCCTTTTTTGGGCGGACATGCCACGGACGCCTATATTGATGTGTCCGAACCACTGTCCGGACCAGTGTGGTTCAGATGAAAATTGGTTTGCTTCTAAAATGTTCGTTTCAGCTCCGATTTAAGATCCGTTTGCGCTTATGCGTTCGTCTCTTCGTATACTTTGCTCCTAGCTTGGTTTTCCTCATGTTTAACCAATAAATCTGTAAGATAACCAATAAAACATAAAGTAGAGGAAAACTAACCAAAGTGGAGAAATGAGCAAGAAAAGTGCTAAAATAATATATGAAATACACCCATAAAACATGCTCATTTGGACACTTATCAGTAGGGCTTGAGAGGAACACTAATATGTGACTATTTTTTAGTTTGGAGCATGAATAAAGCTTGGGCAAGATGAAGAAGTTGAAGAAGCCATAGGAGAGGGCTCCATTGTCATTCAACACAGAGAGAGAGAAAAATCGGTGGAGAAGGGGGGAGAAGGAAGAAGAAAGGAAATGGGAGGAGAGAGAGGGAGATAAGTGCTTTATGCTTTTCACTTTTTACTTTTTCCCTCTCTTTTCTTTTTCTTTCTTTCTTTCTTTATTTGTTTAGTGTGTGAGTGTGTGAGAGGCTACAAAAATTGGCCCCCACCATATTAGTAAGTTGGAGTGTTTTTCGTCTTTTATAGAAAACGCCCGTTATGTTACCCGGTTTGACACTATTCACTAACCGGGCCCGTTTTTCAGATTTTTCTCGTTTCTTTAATTTTAATGGTTCTTGAGCTTCCATTAATGTTTATTTATAGTTATTTAATGAACTATAATTTTTTTACGGGTCCGTTTGACCACTCAAAGTCACGTTTTGGGTTTTCTCGAAAAACGTGCTTTAAGGCTCCGTTAGCGTTTTAATCCATTATTTGGATCCGTTTTCTTCGGGAATTATTCCACACACTAATTAGGAGTAATTAAGCCTTAGGAATCCATCTAGGACCCTAACCGAGGTCATATACCTCATATACTCATTTAATGCGCGTTTTAGCGTTTTTCGCGTTTTACGCATCTTCTCATTTCTTTTGGTTTTATTCTCTTTACCAATGCTCTCTAGGCACTATTAGGCCTTAAATAATCATATTAGAATAATTAAGTCACCATTTTTAAGTCCGGGGTATTAAAGACCAGCAGGTAGACACTGCGGGACTCCCGCATCCAACAGCGTACAATCTTGTGTATTTGGCAGTCCAGTCAGCAGTTGACTGGACTATTTTGCTGACTGGACTGTCTTTTTATTATATTAACTTCAATTGATTGTTACTTTTAAAATATAAGTCCAAAATGAAAAAAAATTATATCATTGTTCATCTAAATTCAAGCTCTTCAAAACAAGACCAGACATGGATATGTTTTGACAACTTTTAAATTTTATATTATTTACATGTATATATTCATATACCAATGAGACTTGTGATTCATAACATCATTTAGTGTATCATAATATCACTTTTAATGAAGCAAAATATCAAAATTAATGAATCCTATCTTATTTTAGTGTATCATTGCAATCATATATAATAAAAAAATTTACACAATAATACAACACAAAATAATATTTGGTATGTATGAAAAATACAGGATTCACCATATAAGGTTTAAAAATGCATCATACAACAATAATAATACACTACAAAACAATAATAATTTTTATTGATTCTGAATTTGTAATCTAATTCATCACTTATTAGTTAATGAATCATAATATCAATTTTAATGAGTCATAATTTTAAAATTAGTGAATCATATCTTCATTTTGGTGTATCATCGTAAACATATAAAAAATAAAAATTTCAAACAAAATTCAATACAAAACAATATTTGGTATGTATGAAAAATACATGATTCATCATATAAGGTTTAAAATACACCATACAACAATAATAATACACTACAATACAATAATGATTTTTCTCAGTTTCGAAGTTTGTAATCTAATTCACCAGTTATTACTTAATGAATAATAATATCAATTTTAGTGAATCATAATATCAAAATTAATGAATCATATAATCATTTTAGTGTATCATCATAAATATATGAAAATAGTTTTTTCCAAAGTTGTCAAAATATATCCATGTTTGGTCTTATTTCGAAGAGCTTAAATTTAGGAAAACGGTAATATAATTTTTTTTTCACTTTAGACCTATATTTCAAAAGTTACAACCATTTAAAACTTATTATATTAAAAATGTTATACAGTCAGCATAATACATGACAACTCAGTGCCACATGGCACAGTCCATACATTGCTCCACGCGGCCCTGCCGCACAATCTAATTTGCCATTAAAGACATCATAAGGACATTACCCCTAATATTCACATATTTAGGGTTCGCAGACATCAAGAACTTGACTGATCTCTAGTGCTTGATGAATTCCTTCAATTCGTTCCGTCCGACGTAATTACAGGTTGGGAATGGGTTGGTGGCATCAATTTCGTCCCAAATCGCCTTAATGTTAGTGAAGTAAGTGAGGATGTCATCTTCCCCTTGTTGAATGTTAGCCAGCTGCTGCTCGAGCGTAAAACATCATGCATATTATTCTCTTCATATCTGGAGTCCAATTCGCTCCATATCTCCGCCGCGGTGGTCCCAAAAATAACGTTGTCTACTATCCTTTTCTTCAGAGCAGTCAGAAGCCATGACATAACCATGTTATCACATCTCTTTCAGGTTCTGGCGCGGACATAGGAATCTGCAGGCTACTTCAGGGTCCCATCAATAAACCCTAACTTGTTCTTGGCAGAGAGGGCGATGATCATATTTCTCTTCCACGTCGTATATCCCTTCTCGTCGAACTTCGCTCCCGTCAATAACATCCCGGGGTAAGGGTGAGCAAACGGGGCGGTTATTTCGGATAACCGAAAATAACCGATCTTTTTTTTTTGGATTCGATCACCGTACTTTTTAACCGTTTTACAAAAGTTTGGTTATTTCGGTTAAAAAGGTTATCCGTAATAAAGTACGGTTCGATTAACGGATATTGAAATTCAAACTTCGGTTATCTGTAATAACCGAACTTTTATAATAGTATTTTTATAAATTTTATTTTTTTCTCAACTTAATTATTTTATCTAATATTCCATTACTCACCCAATTAGGTTTAGGTTTTAATTATTTTGGTTAATTTAGAAAGTTTAATTTTTTGGTTATTTTAAGAAGTTCGGTTATTTTGGTTAGTTTAGGAAGTTTGGTTATTTCAGGAACTTCGGTTATCGGGTAGTTAACGGTTAGTAGTGTAACATAAAAAACGGTTATTGGTTAAAACGGTTATCAGTTAAACGGATATCAGTACTAAATTCGGTTATAACCGAACACCGTATTTTATTTTAAACTTCGGTTAGCGGATATCCGTTTTAACCATTTGCACACCCCTATCCCGGGGTGGTCCAAGCTTTGAAGGTGAAAGGGATCGTCGATAAGCGAATCCTTTTCTTGGGAAACACTGCGGTCTCAGTTAGAGCTGTCAAAATTTGACCCAACCCAAAAACCCATCTGTATTATCCGAACCCGAAACCTGACGGAACCTGAAAATATTTAAATATAATAAACCCGAAACCCGATTGGGTAAAACCCGAAATGACCCGAACCCGAAATGACCCAAAAATTTATAACCCGAAACTAACCTGAACCCGAAATGACCCGAAATAATAGTAACTAAAAATTATCCAAACTCGAATAACATGAAATAATAGTGACCATAAATTGTCTCAAACCTGAATGACCCGGATAAATATGACAAAAAATTTGATTTAAACTTAGTATATCCGAATGAAATTCATAATAGGCATTGTATTGAAAGTTCTGCAATCTATATGTTGTATATTCTTATAGAAATTATGTATATATTTATATTATAATTTTTTCAAAAAATATTAACCATGACCCAAAATAACCGAAACCCGATTCTATCTGACACTATTACAACCCGAACCCGAAATGACCCGAACCCGAATGACCCGACCCGAATGACCCGAACCCGAAATGACCCAAAGTTTAATGACCCGAAAAGATATGACCCAAAACCCAAACGGATAACCCGTTTGACAGGCCTAGTCTCAGTGTCGACCTTATTCTTCCCGGTATTCTTGCTAATTTCAATATCTATGGCGGAGATTGACGTAACGGAAGGAAGAAGAAGTGAAAGAAAGAAGATTAGAATAGATACACAATGAAAGTTCGTCTTGCTCTTGATACCATGTTAAGATGGTTGCGACAGAATAATGACCAAGCTTTATTCACTTAACCAAAACCGAACATTACAATGTGTATCATTCTATCTGTGCCTTAACCAAGGCTGATGGTCACTTTACATATGTAATTTGAGCAACGACTCTTTCCTCGCACTAATTATCTTACTCTAACAGACTAAGACTAATACTAATAAAACTAAGTACTAGCAGTACTAAGACTAACAACAGCAACGTATATATGTAAACATATATATTGTAACATGACTTAGATGTTCAATATCTGCGTTCGAGTGCTCTGTGTTGAGGAGTGCGTAGAAATCGATTCTTTGACTCTGATGCTCAATATCTGCTTTCGAGTACTCAAATAAAAGTTTGATCAACTACCGGTGGAGTTTTCGCGAGTTGGGTTACAGGAAAATCACAGAAGAAGAACAAGGGAGATATGAACTCGACTAAAGAAGAACGAGGGGAGAAGAAAGCTTGTAGAAATAGCGTTCAAAATATGAGTTAGTAAAAAAATTGTCACGTCAGCATCGAGTAAAACAAGTTATAAACAACCATGTGACATTTACTAATGGAATAAACTAATTTGGTGACCGATATAAAATGGAATAAATCTCATGAATGGACAATTTAATTTCCAAAAGACACATGGGTGGGGTTCTGAAATTTAGACTCAAGATGTAATTTTCCTTTTATTAGAAATGAATAGAGTAGTAGCCGTAAAAAATGTCAATAATTGTCACCGCGGGTGCTTCCATTCACCTAACTCACACACCGTTTGGGAGAGTATTTATTAATACGCCGCCTTTCGTGGTTGTTATTGAACTTTCGTCTTCCTTAGTCCGTCAGTCAAAGTTCTCTTTCCCGGTTCGATCCAGATTGGCTGGGTCGGTCATATCCTTCAAACTCACGAAACTGGTTTTTTATTAGATTTTTTATACCTACTATGGCTGATTAATACATCATTTATATCTAATTGTTTTAATGTGCGATGCATTATGGTGGCACAATTAATCTGCCCCATCTAAACTCTTTAACTCTGAGCAAGGTTTATCTACAGGTTTATTGGGCAGGTCAGAATTAGCGACTCGAGGATATGGGCAGGTAGGTGTTAGAAATTCGGCAAGGGAGAGGGAGGGAAGAGAGAGAGATAGGAATAAGAGGGTGGGGGAGTTAAGATGACTGGTCCAGTGGAAAATCCAGTTCTTGGTAATGACGATATAAAAAATGAAGAAGTGGCGGGTAAGACAGAACAAAAGGACTAGAGAGGAAGCCAGAGAAAAAAGCAGCTGAGGGAGAGAGTAATAAGGAAAAGGAGAAAGAGAAGGAAGTGATGGCTCCGGCTTCTGGGAACTCAATTCACCGTTCTGGTTCAAGGCCACAGCTGGATCTTAAAGGGGCTGCGATCCAGGGGAATTTTGAGGAGAGAGATCCCACAATTCTGCTGCCTAATCAGTCTGATGATATTTCTCACTTGGCTTTGGATATTGGAGGTACAATTAAATTTTATACTTCCATGGTGAATATTGTTTATATTTCCTTCCTTTCTCATTTATGGCACTGGTGGTTTTTTCTTTTTGTGATTGTTTCATTTACCGGTGAAGCTGCTTTTTGCTAGGTTTGTTCTATGGTTTCTGTTTTTTGGGTAAGTTTTGACATTGATTATAGTGGGACATCTTGTCGCCCAAGTGTTTTTATCTCTCAAAAGCAATTGAACTCAGGATTATAATATTCTTTGAGAGATGCACTTAGAGTACAATTTTGCTGGGCTCTAGTAAATATCTTGGCATCTTTTTCATGTTACATTATACTTTTTCTTATCATATTTTCTTTGTTAGATTGTTTGTATAAATGAATCTATATTTTTCTGGAATGGTGTTGGTGTAGAAATTAGTTCCCATTCTCACACCAAGATTTTATAGCTGAATCTAATAGTGATCTTAGCACAACACATGAAACCTACTGGATGGTAAGGTAGATTCTAAAGAATTTGAATACAAGCACTTATGGAGAATGGGATGTTAATGCAATGTAAGGAGATCTTGGCCTCAATGATTAATGCCTAGTACAATTAGGGAGATGGAGTTGGTAGAGAACATTCAGTATGTTCTAAGGTGTGTGGCAAGTGGACAATGAGCAGTGAAACCTTTGGGTGTTGCCTTGTGTGTCGTGTTGCGTTTTGTTACGCCGTGCCTTTTTAAACCCAAGAGAAGTGAACTGCTTACAGAGGTTTTCAAGGCAGTATGACGTTCTTTTAGGTTGCATCATTATTCCGCTCGCAGGTGTGCCAGGGGAGCAAGCGTGGCTATTGTAGCCGTCTGGCGTCTGCTACACCTCTGGTGATGTGCTCAATGTGATGAGACAAATTGGATGTGCAGGAACTTATGGTCAACATTCTATCTGCCAAGAGAAAGCCGTCACCTTCCACCTTGATCTTTGTTCGATACGCATCAGGCTTATATCTCCAGGGAAGAAAGGCAGAATAGGAACTCAGTTGGCTCTGACGGGCCATCTCCCTTTTTTCTCTCTCAGCCAATGGAACACATGCGGGTCTGCATGCTGAAGCTTTCTGTGTCAAGGGCTGTCCCCTTGCAGGAACGGTCGACTATAACTAGGAGCTGAATCATTCTTCTAATAGGTATAATGTCCTGCGGATAGACCTTTGACAGATAGAACTTCTGACTTGAGGCTGTTGGTGAGTGCAGTCCTAGGGGGTCGGACATCGCCAATGCTAGTTGACATGGCGCTAGAGGATGGGCTCTTTGGTTGAATCCTAAGCGGTTACCGCTAGGTATTGTGAATGCACCAAAACCCCTTATCAAATGCAGAATGCGATTTAATCCTGAAATAGATTTGTGATCCTCACTAGCTTTCATGTGGTTGTTACAAAGATGGTGATTGATTAGGGCATTTAGCATTATAAAATATGTTTTTCACAAAACAATCAAAAGTTTTGTGATCTACATTTATGTTCGTCTTTTGCCTGTTATTCTTTGGCAGTCCTTTTATTGTAGGTTGAATTCATCATCCACATTGTCATCCATCAGTTATTGTTGACATCACTTTACTGTTCAATGCATGGAGCCTGTGGTGTGGTGTGTTTTTTTTTTTTTTTTTGAGATGAGATGACTGATATCATTTACTTTTATTGCTAGGATCTTTGATCAAGCTTGTATATTTCTCAAGACATGAGGAAAAACCTATTGAAGATAAGAGGAAACTGTCTGTAAAACAGAGGTTTGGTATGTCCAATGGAAACAGAAGAAGCTTTCCTATTCTTGGTGGGAGGCTTCATTTTGTGAAGTTTGAGACTATCAAAATAAATGAATGCTTGGACTTCATAAAGTCAAAGCAACTACATCTAGGTGGTATGTGTCATCAAGTTGTTTTGCACTGTAGCTTTCTCTGTCCAACTGCTACGTGTTCTATATTTTGTAGAAGTTTGCAAAAAGCATTTATATGCACTTATTTTATATTTTTTTACTAAAGACGAATGGTTTCCTCCTCATCAGGGATGAACCCTTTGCGTTGGCCTTCTGACACAGAAATTGTTGAGAATGTTGTGGTCAAGGTACTGCACTGTTTGGATTGATGATAATGTTGTTGTGAACGCACTTAAGGCAAAAGCCAGTCAGCGTGGGTCCAGCATCTTTTGAATGAAAAAACAAAAACTAGCTTTCAATGGTGGTGTGTAGAGTTATTACCATACTGGCACTTGTCTAGTCTGACTGTTTTTATTTTTGTCTTGTATTCTTACGTGAAGGCCACAGGTGGTGGAGCATACAAGTTTGCTGATCTCTTCAAAGAACGCCTTGGGGTCAGCATTGAGAAGGAAGATGAAATGAACTGCCTAGTTTCTGGAGCAAACTTTCTTCTGAAGGTGAATTTATCATTCAAGAGTCTAATATCTTAGCAGAATTTTCAAGGATGTTCTTTGTCTTTCTCGAGACAGAAAGAAATGATGTTGTGGCCTTGACAGGCTATACGTCATGAAGCATTTACACACATGGAGGGACATAAAGAGTTTGTGCAGATTGATCAGAATGATTTATTTCCATACCTGTTGGTCAATATTGGATCTGGTGTCAGTATGATAAAGGTATATTCTAGCCTCTCTGTTTGATACATCTTTCTTTGCTGCTATTCTTATCTCTTATTGTTATAATAATTAGTTGTCGTAGGTTGACGGGGATGGAAAATTCCAACGTGTTAGCGGTACGAATGTTGGTGGTGGCACTTACTGGGGCTTGGGAAAGCTCTTGACAAAGTGCAAGAGGTCATTATTCATCTTCTACTAATCTTTTGCTTCACTCCTGAAGCTTGATTATTATCGACGTTTGACTCAGATAGGCAATCCATTTCTTTTCTCAGCTTTGATGAACTGCTAGAACTGAGCCAGCGTGGAGACAATAGCACCATTGACATGCTTGTTGGGGATATTTATGGTGGAATGGATTATTCTAAGGTAGTGCTAACTTTTTTGATTTCATTTGAGGTATTGCTAATATTATCATATATCTCTAGTCATTTTATATTTTGATTAAGGTGCTTACACTCAATCATTACCTGTCTTCCTTATCCCTGCATCCCAGTACTTTTGCTCCTCCTAACTGGTAAAGCTTGCAGATTGGTCTCTCTGCCTCAACCATTGCATCTAGCTTTGGCAAGGCAATATCTGATCAGAAGGAGCTTGATGACTACAGACCCGAAGATATCTCCCTGTCCCTGCTGCGTATGATTTCGTATAACATTGGACAGGTTGGATGTGGAGATGTTTATACTTGTTAGAATGTAGTTTTTTTGTTGCTTTTCATTTTGGCCACTTCCTTCACACTGATTCCATATTCTTTGTACCTGCTAGCCTGTTTTATATCATCACACTTCTCGTTACTTTTCAGATTGCTTATCTCAATGCACTCCGGTTTGGCCTCAAGAAGATTTTCTTTGGAGGTTTTTTTTAAGGGGTCATGCTTATACAATGGACACTATCTCTTTTGCTGTTCATTTCTGGTACTTCGCCAAACGATTGCACACCTTTTGAACTTTCAATGAATTCAAGCACATTTCTTTGTATGCATATTGGTAAACATATTTAGTCATCATGTTTAGGTCAAAAGGAGAAGCACAAGCAATGTTTCTGAGACATGAAGGTTTTCTTGGAGCATTAGGTGCATTTATGAGCTATGAAAAGCATGGTCTTGATGATTTGATGGTTCATCAACTGGTGGAGAGATTCCCCATGGGTGCTCCTTACACTGGAGGGAAAATACATGGCCCACCGCTAGGGGACTTGAATGAAAAGGTGAGACAACGTTAAGCCTTGCGAATCAATGTATATCATACATCTTGTAAGACATGTTTTGAGTATTTTCATGTGGCTTTGTAAGTAAGCTTCTATTTTGTTCTTAAATTGGATGCAGATAACATGGATGGAGAAGTTTATTGAGATCGGTACTGAAATCACAGCACCAGTTCCTTTGATCCAACCTGGTACTACGGGTCTAGGAGGATTTGACGTACCTTCTTCCAGGGGTGATGCTCTTCGTTCAGATGCCAGTAACTTAAATGTTGGAGTGCTTCACCTTGTTCCCACGCTGGATGTTTTTCCCTTGTTGGCAGATCCGAAATTGTCAGTTAAAGTTTACCTTGTTTTTTCCTCAAACATATCATGTGTAAAGTGTAAATATCTTTATATATATGCTCATGGTCGCTCTTCTCTGTTATTTGCTAAGTGCTTTCATATTTCTTATGGTTGCTCCAAATAACTTACCGTACAAACTTTTTTTTTCTGTGTCATTAACTTGTAGCCTTTTGTATATATGTTATCTAATTGTTAATGTTCTCTACCAATTTTAACATCAATGGTTGCAGATATGAACCCAACACAATTGATCTTTCAGATCATGGTGAGCTAGAGTAAGTTAGTTTCCTTCTCTCTGATTTATGAACAAAGTATCTTAGACCTTTCTTTTTAATCCTTGGGACAATGTTTGAGAAAGTACAGGTTATATAATCTTGGAATTCTCTTTATGATACCTGCCGTTTTTCTATTCTAGGTACTGGTTAAAGGTATTGTCCGAGCATTTACCAGATCTTGTGGACAAGGTAAGTAACCAAATTTGTTAATTTCCAGCCTTTTATCTGTTTGTCCTTTTTACTAACTGCTTTTGTATTAAGCCCCTTTCTCTCTCATACCCTCTCCTCCCCACCATATTTGCAGGCTGTGGCAAGTGAAGGAGGTACTGATGATGCTAAAAGAAGGGGCGATGCATTCGCTCGTGCCTTCTCTGCTCACTTGGCTAGGTAGTTAATCTAAAGTCAATGACATGCCAGCGGTTAACATGGGTTTTGAATTGCTGAAATTTTTTATCAGTCTTAAACTAGTCAAATTTGTTGTCTAGGCTGATGGAGGAACCAGCTGCTTACGGGAAGTTAGGACTTGCCAACCTTTTGGAACTCAGGGAGGAGTGCTTGAGAGAGTTTCATTTTACTGATGCTTATAAAAGTATAAAGCAAAGGTATTTTTCTTTGGAGTGCCTACTAGAATTGTTTGTTTGGTTCCTTCTTTTAAAACGTTCTGATATTTGGTCATCTGGATTAAGCTCTTACCTTTGGTTTTGGTTTGATATTTGGATAGGGAGAATGAAGCGTCACTTGCTGTTCTACCTGACCTTTTGGCTGAGCTTGATAGTATGCCTGAGGTGCTGCTAAACCCTCTCTCCTTCTTAAAATGACTGTCCAACAATTCAGTTTTACTCCCTCTTTTATCTTTCTTGTGTTTAATTTGTGATCTTCTGTCTGTGGTTCAGGAAGCAAGACTCCTCACCTTGATTGAGGGTGTTCTAGCTGCCAACATCTTTGACTGGGGCTCCCGTGCTTGTGTTGATCTCTATCACAAAGGAACGATCATTGAGATATACAGGATGAGCCGCAAGAAGATGCAGAGACCTTGGCGGGTAAGATCAATTCTCGTCAATTTTTCATGGGTTGTGATATTTATTTGGATCTTACATGATTGTATATTTGAGTGAATTTGTTTGCTTCCTAATAATTTAGGTAGATGATTTTGACGAGTTTAATGCAAGAATGCTCACAACAAGTGGAGACAAGAATAAGGTGCCGCCACATAAAAGAGCTCTGCTTTTTGTGGATAACTCTGGAGCTGATATTGTTCTAGGAATGTTGCCCTTAGCACGTGAGCTTCTTCGACGTGGAACTGAGGTATATTATTTGTTGCTGACCAAAACAACTAGCTATACAATAGTTACTATTTTACATGACAATGGTTTTCTTCTTTTGTGTAGGTTGTTCTTGTAGCTAACTCCTTACCTGCGTTGAATGATGTCACTGCTATGGAGCTTCCTGACATTGTCGCCGAGGCAGCGAAGGTAAAATTGAAAAAAAAAACTGATACTACAATCTGGACCTTTTGTATTTTCTTTATCCTCGGTGCTATAAGTAGTTTATAATCTTTTTATACAGCATTGTGATATTCTGAGAAGAGCGGCTGAAGCAGGAGGTTTGTTAGTGGATATGATGATAAATACTCGAGACATGACAAAAGAAGATCCCCCTTCTATTGTACCATTGATGGTTGTCGAGAATGGGTGTGGGAGCCCTTGTATTGACCTAAGGCAGGTCAGCTCTGAGTTAGCTGCTGCAGCCAAAGATGCTGATTTGGTATGATGCTATTTTGGTGTTCCTTTCTTGGTCCTCCTTTTTTCACCTAACCTAAAGGAAACTGCTGTTAAGTTCTTACCTGTATGCCTTTTAAACTCAGGTCATCTTGGAAGGAATGGGAAGAGCTTTGCATACGAATTTCAATGCCCAATTTCGGTGTGATGCACTCAAGGTGAGAACCAGGACTTCTATACATTGTAGACTATACTCTTGTTAGTTAAGCTATATAGCTCCTCTGCTTCTGGCTCTTGTTCTGCTTAAGAATCCTCTTTGAATGGTAAAATTGTGTTGCAGCTTGCGATGGTAAAGAATCAAAGATTAGCAGAGAAGTTGATCAAGGGCAATATCTACGACTGTGTGTGCAGATATGAGCCGGCTCATTGAGCTGCTAACTTGTTATTAAGCTCTCAAATGAAAGGTGCACCCAGTTTAAAAATATGATATATTAGTTTCCAAGCAACCCTGTGGGGGTTTAATAGTGGCTAGGTGTTATGGTTCCTGGTGTTAACTATTGACTAATTTATTCAACTTGAATTTTTTTAGGGAATTTTTTTATCTTCACTCATCTAGGATTAGGTGTAGTAAAATTATACGCCACATCCACAACATTTGCAAAATAACAACGTGCACCGGTGGTGCGTGTTGCTAATTTACATCCTTCCATCTCCGTCAAAAATTCTGAAATAACACTGTTGGATAAAAATTATACCCATATTAACCTCTGTTTGAAACTAATTCCTGAAATAACATTCCCGGAAGAAATCGTCTCTTGAAGAGACGATTTCATTAATTATCAAAGAAGAAATCGTCTCTTGAAGAGACGATTTATATTATTCTCCGCGCCACGTTGGCGCTGATTTGGCTGGAATCGAGCAAAGGAGAAATCGTCTTCTGAAGCGACGATTTCCCGAAATCGTCTTTAGAACCGACGCTATCACCCTTGTTATTTAAGCCGCGGCTATCACACATGAAATCGTCTCTTGAAGAGACGACTTCATTAAAAAAAATCAAGAAATCGTCTGTTCAACAGACGATTTCACGGGTTGTCAAATACCGATCGAAATTTCTCCCTCCCCACTCTGCTCACTTGCTTCTTCTCCCTGCGAACAAGACAGACGAAGTGTGCGCACACACAATCGCCTCCAGCGATCCGCCGCCGTCCAGACCGTCACCGGCCACCAGCTCCACCTCCGACCACCTGCAACAAATACTAGTTGTTTAGGTAATTTTCAAACCCTAAATTAGTTAGAAAGTGTTAGAAAATTAGGGGTTGTTAGAAAATTAGGGATTGTGAGAGTGGGAGCTGATTATGTGTGTTTGTGTGTTAAATTGCAGTGGTAACTGATTATTTGCTAAATTGAAGTGATAATTTGTTGTTGGTTTGTGAAATTATAGTCAAAATGAATTGTTTGTGTAATTTGGTAATATTGGGATGTAGTTAAATTTGGGAAATTTTGGATATATGTGAAATTGAAAACACAATTAATTGTTTGAAGTGTTTACATAATTATAGGCAATTGAAATGGTTGAATTGTAGAATTAGTTGTTGAATGGTAGTGTATTACAACATTATAGTGTTTGTTTGTTTTTTTCGGTTTTGTTTGTTTCCAATCAGCCAAATGGTGGAACGGTTGTTTAAATTTGTGAATTATGAATGATGTTTGCAATTAGGTGGATATGTCCGACGTTATCCAGTTCTTATGTCGTATTAGTGGCAAAATTGTTTATGGGCCAAACGGAGCTGATTACGAGGGTGGGAAGAAGAAGCTCCTCACGGTTAGTGGCGACACCAATTATGAGCAGCTTATTGCTGAGATTGGTAGTCGTTTCGGTATCGACTTGTGCACCCATGAAGTGACGGTGTCACAAAGGATGGGTAAGACAAAGAATGACGGAACCACAAAGTGGACAGTGATACCCATCGATGATGATGGGGATCTGAAAAGTGCCATGTTCTATTGTCAACATGATGGGGCACAAGATATATTCTATGAATTGTACGCTGAAGTACATGAAAAACGACAACCACAAACACTTCTCATTTCCTCATCTTATCAACACCAAGCTCCTCCAAGCTTCACACCACCTGAAAACCTAACCCCTTTGCCTTCTTCATATCCCATACATCAAACACAAAACATCACAAACACTTCTCTTATACTTAATGCTCCTCAAGATGAAACCTACTTACATACACAAGAACGTTCATCATACCCAACACCCGTTGTAGATCCTCTCGAACATGATGGTGGTGATGAACTTGATTGGCACGTTACCACACTTGTTACGGGCAATTCAGCATACAAACCATGGCACGAAGGTTGAAATTGATTGGCACGACACTGATCCCGGGTACGGTATATTCAAGAGGGTTTTCTGGGCGTTCGGGCCATGCATTGATGCATTCAGACATTGCAGACCCGTGATATGTATTGATGGTACTTTCTTGTACGGAAAGTACAAGCATAAACTCCTGATTGCATGTGCAAGTGACGCGGACAAACACATAGTGCCACTTGCATTTGCGCTTGTTGATGAGGAGTCATACGCATCGTGGTCATGGTTTCTCTCTTGTCTCAGGGTCCATGTTATATCGGCCCGCGAGGATAGTTACTCCGATGTGCTGATTTCCGATCGTCACGCTAGTATACTTGCAGCTGTAGAGCGATCAAACGGGGTGTGGAAACCCCCTAGTGTGCACTGGAGGTATTGTGTTCGCCACATTGTCAGCAACTTCAACAAAGTGGAGAGAAGTGCAGGGATGAAGAAGATGGCCTCCAGAGCAGCTTGCGCATCACAGCCCGTACCGTAAGTTTGATAATGCATGGCAGAGTTGCAGAGTGCTAGTGCCACTGCCCTGATTTCTTTGACACTATACCGAAGGAGCAGTGGACATTCGCACATGATGGTGGGCCGATTCGGCATGATGACTACGAATTTGAGTGAGAGTTACAATGCAGTTTTGCTCGGTGCTAGAAACTTGCCTATTGCTGCTTTGGTAGGAAGAACGTTTTATAATTGTGTGAAGTACTTCGACAGTGGTATTGCCGGGGCGCTGGTCGTCCTGCAGGTTGGGCGTGGGAGAGATTTCCTTACATAGCTCCATCCGTCGACGTGCCCATCATGCTGGTCCACTTCCTTTACTTCCTCTTGCCCATCGTTGGCATGTCGAGTTCGACGTGACCGGGCACGCCACGCATGTCCTCACTCATACAGAGAGGCATTCGACAGACAGACACACATCAGGTGAGTGTCGTTTCATTTGTATGTTGCATTGGTTTTCATTTTACAAACATTTTGTGTCTAACTTTTAGTCTTCGTTGTTTCAGATTGTCTGGCAGCCCTACCACGGATGAGGTGTTACGGTCTCTTCATCCGGCTTGTTTGGTTGGTCTGCATATTGCACGAGCTCGGGTGCCTCTTATGCTTTCATATAGTGGAGTGGCATCTCCCAGATCGTGTGATCGGCAGTAGTTTGGCGCGAGACAGTTCCACCGGATGATCCTAGGACAGACGGGGATGATGCACGGGTTGATCTCCACAGCATTGACTTGAGAGCCGCACAGATTGGAACTGGGCGACTCACCATTCAGAGTACATTGCCCTGTGGAACCTGCGCGCTAAGAGAGTTGTCGATCTAAACATGATGATCCTGGTCCTGCGTACGAAGAGTGGTATGGCCGCAACACGAGGAGATACATTGGCCGTACGGGAGCTCTATTGGGATACATGGTGAGTAATTCCGACTTTACTTGTTTTATTTTAGTATTATAACATATCATTTTGTTATATTCATGTTTTCAATTGTGGTATAGGGGGAGACCACAAATGAGGTCATCGGCATGCTAGATGCGATGCGTGTCGATGATGCTCACTAGTCTACGGGCGATGAGAGATGAGTACAACAACACGTACTACGTCCTTCCACGGCCAAGACATGTCCCAGTAGCTGCCCCAGATGAGGAAGATGCTGATGCCGCTGCGGATCAGGGTAGAAGACAAGGGCGTGGTCGTCGTCCTCGTGGTCGAGGTAGAGGAAGAGGACGTGCACGTGGTGAAGCTCCTGAGGCAGTAGATCATCAGGAGGCGTTCGACATCGCCGGTAGTCAGACACTATCTCAAGATCGTGATCCTACGCAGCAGGTCGACACTACTGGATTTGCATATTTTGGGAGCAGCTCAGGCTTTCCGGGGCGTCATCCTCCGGTGCTGGGAGAGCATGGATATCACGACGCCGGTGCAGACCTTGCATTAGCATCTACATCTACTCCTGGAGCACCACTCAGGGATAGAGATTCCGAGATTGTCATGATGTAGGGGATCTAAGTGGTCGTGACCTTGATCCTACTCTGCATCAGCAGTTGAGGATCCTACATAGAGTGACTAGGACGTATGTACGACGTAGTAGACGTCGATGATGTAGGTTGTTACATTTTGTAAACACAATTTGATTTGAGATTGTATTACTTTCTATCTTATAAACTATTACATTTGGTTCGCATTTTAATTTCTTATGTTTCTGTGATGTTACAAATGATTTGAATTTGTTCTGAGCACAGTGAATGTGGGAGAGATGTTAATATGAACAGGTTGTTTGTTATGAATTTGTGGTGTTACACCCTTGGAAGATGTTCCAAGTGAATTTGTGGTGTTCCAACACTTAAAAAATTGCCTAAGTGCTGTGAACAGGTGAAATCGTCTCTTCAAGAGACGATTTCATACTTCTTTTAGTAGAAATCGTCTCTTCAAGAGACGATTTCATGTGTGATAGCCGCGGATTAAATGACAAGGGTGAAATCGTCGGTTCTAAAGACGATTTCAGGAAATCGTCGGTTCAAAAGACGACTTATCCTTTGCTCGATTCCAGCCAAGTCAGCGCCTACGTGGCGCGGGGGGAAATGTTGAAATCGTCTCTTGAAGAGACGATTTCTTCTTTGATAATTAATGAAATCGTCTCTTCAAGAGACGATTTCACCCGGGAATGTTATATCAGGAATTAGTTTGGGACAGACGCTAATATGGGGATATTTTTACTCCAACAGTGTTATTTCGGAATTTTTTTCTTTAATATTCTGTCCAAAACAAACACATGCCAGTTGTTTGTTTATAAATAACACGATTTCTTGGCTACAGTCGGGTGTAGCCATCTTTGGCTACATCCCGGTGGTTTTAAGTTTTTTTTTTTTAAGTTGAGATGAGCGTTGGATTTGCTTATGGTTGCGTTCGGTGATGGTATATATGTGGTATAAATGTGGTATTTTTGAGTTTTGGCACTTTTGACAAAAATGTCAAACCGTCACCTTCGAATAACAATTTCAAACAGCCACAAATATACCAGCACAAAACAACCATAAAACAATCACAAAACAACTAACAATTTATGCTGCAAATATAATGAATACCGTAAACAGAGTCGGAGCTAGAAAACTGTAATTAAGGATGGAAATATTTTAATAGTATTAATTAATATATAAAAATTAATTTTTAATAAATTAATTTAGATTTTCAATATTTATAATTATATCTTAAAAATGATATTATATTTAAATTTGACACAAAATTAAATTAAAATTGAAATATATAGATTAATATATTATAAATTAATTTATTTTCCCTTTTTATTTTAGTTTTTTTTATAAAGATTGGTATATTGTTTTATAAATTAATGAAAATAATATAGAACAATAGTTTTAAATTAGTAGTGTTTTTCTAAATTGTTTATTCAAATACGGATAAATAGTCTTTTTAAAAACTATTACTATCTATCAATTCTAATAAAATATTCTACAAGGAAAAGAGTAAACTAATTATGTAAAATTTCAATTATATCAAAATTATTAGAGTATAAAATATTGTAGTATATTTCAGAAATATCAATTATAAGTATTCAACTTGCTACGTAATGATTAATTACAAAACTGTTTGTACAAACTATTATGGTTTGTCAGTATATTAATGTTATATATGTTTTATACCGTGCTTAATAATTAAAGAATAATTTTATATGCTAATATACGTTATTTTTCATTTCTTGGCATATCCAGTATTAAATTTAAATTTATATTTTTAATTTCATTAAGTAATATTTAATTGAATAGAATATATTATTTTCACATATGTTTAAAATAAGTATTTATCAACAATTAAACAATATATAATAATAAAATAATAAGTGATATCTGTACATATATATATTCACAAAGAATTGCTTTTCATTTCAATGATATTATTTATTCCATTAAAATTTAAATAATTTTAATATTAATACATTTGAAATGTTATATTAAATACTAATATATAATCCTAAAAATTTATTTTTATATATAACATCTAATATTTTTTTCTTTTTTTCAAATATATGTAAAAAATTTATTTATAAATTAATATGTATACATATTAATAATTAATTGTCACTAAAATATTAATAAAGAATATTAATTATTAAAGGCTATAATTGAATATCTACATATATTTAACTTATTAACAAAAATTATTTTAAAATGTAATATAAAATTTTAAATTGTAACAACGAAAACGGTAAACACACTGCACAAAACTAACTTATTCAAAACAACCAGACAAAAACCGCCGCCTGCCGAACACTAGTTTTCAAAACAGCCACAAAACAACCAGCACAAAATAATCAGCAAAACTACCACAAAATAGCCAGCCAAAACAACCAGATCAAAACAGCCACAAAACAACCACAAAAAAGCCATGCCGAACAGCCTATTTCTTTTTTTTCTTTGTTATTATTAAAACTTTAAATTATTATAATTTTAAATATATAAGTCTAAAATGAAAAAAAATTATATCATGTTCATCTAAATTCAAGCTCTTCAAAACAAGATTAGTCATGGATATGTTTTGACAACTTTTTTTAAAAAATATTTTACATGTATACGATGATACACTAAATTGACGATGTACATGTTTTAATGAACATTTGTACATGTTTTAGTGTGACGATATACATGTTCAAATGTAAAAATGTACATGTTTAATTATGAGAATGTATGTTTTCATGAACATCTGTACATGATTGTATGACCGTCTGTACAAGTGTTCTTCTTATAGTACATGCTTTAATCTAAAGATATCCATATTTAATTATTCATACAGATTATATGACTATCTATATGTTTTAATGCGATGATGTACATGTTTTTAGTGATGATGTACATGTTTTAATGAACATTTGTACAGGTTTGTATGACAATCTGTACAAGTTTCTTTACGTTCTGTGCTCCATACATAAAAATATTTTTTTATGTTGTCAAAATATATCCATGACTGGTCTTGTTTTGAAGAGCTTAAATTTAAATGAACAATGATATAGTTTTTTTTCATTTTGGACTTATCTATTAAAATTATAACAATTTAAAAATTTTATGATAAAAAAAATTAAAAAAAAAGGCGCCCGAGGTGTAACAAAAAAAAACAAAAAAAACAATAGCGCCCAGTATGTAGACAAATTGGCTACAGTCGGTGGTAGCCAAGACACGCTCAATAAATAAACAATCTAAAAGTTTCTAAAAAGATATAAGGCTCGTCGAAGTGATCGAGTTGTATCATTTCCTAAGTATTTTTTGTTCTAACACGGAAACAAAACAGTATTCTCAGTGAATGTCTTTGTTATTGTTTGGTTCTATAGAGGAAAGTGTTAATACTTAATAATCATGCTCCCTTAATTAATAGTTGTGGTTTTAGGATGTAATTTTTGTTAAAAAATATATGTCATTATAGCTTTTTGATACATTTTTTCATTTTTAACCCTATTATTGAATGCAAAAGTAATTATTATCCAGATGGGAAAGTAAAAAGTAGGGGTACATTTGTCATTTTTCTACTTTACTTAATAAGTGTGTAAGTTTCTAAAATAATAAATATTGTTGAATGGAGGAAAGAAGAGAGAGGAAGAGGGAGGGAAGGAGGGGGGAGAGATAGGGAGAGAAAGAGAAAGTAGAGAGATAAGGAGGGAAAGGAGAAAGAAGAGAGAGGAAGAGGGAGAGAAGGAGGGGGAGAGAGGGAGGTAAAGGGAAAACAGAGAGAGAAGGAGGGAAAAGAGAAAGAAGAGAGAGGAAGAGGAGGAAAAGAGAGAGACAAAATAAGGACGCGGAAGAAAAGAGGAAGGGAAGGGGGAGACAAAGGAGAGAACAAGAGGGAGGAAGAAGCAGAAGAAAAGACGGGGGAGGAAGAGGGAGAGAAAGGGAAAGAAGAGGGAGGAGAGGGACAAAGAGGAGAGGAGGAGAAACAGGGGGAAAACACGGAGGGAGAAAGAAGAGAAGAACGGAGAGAAAAGGAGAAGGGGGGGAAAGGAGAAAGAAGGGAGGGGAGGAGAGAGAACGGAGGGCAAGGAGAAGGAAGAGAGAGAACGAGGGGAAAAGCGGCAGAGGGGGAAAGAAAAAGAAGCGGAGAAGGGGAGAGAAGATCAGGGAAGGAAAGGAGATAGGATATATATAGATAAGAGGCATTAAATATAAATAATATGTATAAATATTCATATAAAATATATAATATAAATTATCTAAATATTTTTATTTATATTTAAATTATAAATTTTTACTAATATTAATATATATTATATATAATATTTTTCGTATTGTATAAATTCATATAATATATATTAATATGTATTTAAATTTATTAATAATATATGTTAATATTTATAATTTCATAGTATTTATTTTAAAAATAATATTTATATGTATTATATATTGTATTTTTCTAAAATATAAACAATATATATTACTCCCTCTGTACTAAATTGACCGTTTTGTTGACTAAAAATTTCTTCCCGTTACTTCTCTACGTGAAATACCCCTAACCTTTAAACAATTAAATAAAGGTAAATAAATATTATTTGGGGGATTATTAAGCCCTGATAAAAGTATATAAACACTTGGGCATTAAAATGCACCTAAACTCCTTAAGGTCAAAAACGTGCGCTAAAGCCCGACCTTAAGCTAAACAAGTTATATGAGCTATAAACTTCATATGAAGTTAATCAAGGATCATTATATGATCTTTAAAACACAAGTCCTCAGTTAGAACTGAGTAAAATACAATATGCCCGGGAGTTCCCTTAAAGGCCCCTTAAGCCCCGAAAGTCCCGGAAATACTTTAATAAATTAAGTAAAACATTACACTTCATTCTAAATGCATAATAACACTTTAATGAAAATTTAAGATGAAGTTCTCAAGATAAATTCTCAGTTAAAGACCAAGTGCTCGGAGGTTCCCGATGAGGGCCCCATAAACCCACGGGAGTGCCTCGGAGAGGTACCGAAGTGGCACAAACCCCAATATAAATTATTCTAAGAATTCCTACCATTAATATTCACCATTCTAAAGAGAATTCACGAGCTACTTCTTCAAAAATACACAAAGTGCTCGGGGGAATTTCTTAACGCTCCTTTTTGCCCCGGTTAGCACGGGAGTTGTGTTTTGAGTTGATATAAACCCATATAACTCAATGTAACACCTTAACATATTATTATTGACTATAAACAATGTCAATAAACACTTGGAACTCATAGCGACTAATTAATTCCCAGAAAAATCCTTAAAGCACAAAAACGCACCTTCGGGTGTCACAAAAATGTGTTTATGCAATTGCCTTGAAGTTTTTGAGGAGCCACGAGTTGATAATCATAAAAGGGGAAAATTTACATCTAAATCAATTAATGCCAGTGCTAAATTCATAGCACAAGTAGGGCCGATTTTATCATCAAAAAGGTACCTAAAATCAGCATTTTTACCTTAAAACTTTCATCTTTTACCATGGTATAAATGTACCAATTAAATGCTGGAACCGATTACACATATTAGTATGTGTCTTAGTACAATATAGTGTAACAAAAATCAAATGAAAAATTAATCCCATTGGTCCCTGATCCATGCGCCATTTAAGGTAGTTTTGGCTAGTTTTATGTAATAAAATTGTCTTATGCTAATGTGACTCACCTAGCATATATTATATGATGAAGTAACAATTAAATTCAGTCAATTGGGAGCTCATCCACCGTATGCCTACAAGGGAAAATCAAGAGGAGATTAGTATATGTAAAAGCAAGGAATAAAATACATGAAAAGTAAACATAGACTGATAAGTCTGAAATATAGAGCCTTTTAAGGGTTTAATTTGCTGATTATTCATATTGGTTTGGCTAATATTTCTCACTTATCATGTGTTTTTCCAATGATTTATGTTTAGATAAGAATTGATGTATTTTATGTATCAAATGCAGGTAAAAGTCATAGAATTGCATTCTTCACTTCACAAGCTTCGCAACGCAACAAACGGGGAGCAAAACGGAGTCCAAACGAAGAATATACGCCCGAAACAAGTTTCACTCGTCAGGATACTGACATGTCCGAACTTGCTTCCGACGTTGATGTTCGGACAGAGGTCGAAACTTCCTGAAAATTTGTCCTAACATGCGTCCGAACTTCCAAGTTCGGACGCCGCGTACAGAATTCGAAAATATGCAGTTTTAAGAGTTAAAAATGCCTATTTTGTTATAAAAGTCACCGAGGGTTGGGAGAACAGAGGTATTCACACCAGATGCCTCAGAGAGGCTCTCACATCACGCCTCCCCTCGCTCCATCACCATCATCATCGATCATCACCATCACCACCATCATCTTCAACCTCTAGCCCGGCGAACTCCAGATCTGGACAGCGGAGCGAATTTAGAAGTTTTCTATTCCAGATGATTTCTCAATCTCTTCTCTTTGTCTGTTTTGTGAATATGTTTGGCTAGTAGGGATAACTCTGGGGAAGGGTTGTTCGCAATGGATACAAGATAGTTAGAATTTCTGTAATTTGGTTATGAGACTGTAACGGATTGTTTCCAGGTTAATGATTATCAATCTTCTTCTCTATTAATTTCGCGAGTTATAGAGTTGTTTTGCGAAACCTATTAGGATCAGACAAGGTGATTAATAGGGAGTTCGAATTAACCTGGGGATTTGGGGAAGGATTAGTCGGATAGATAATCTTTCCTACAAACGCTAACAATTCTTTGTGCTTATTCCACCTATATGTGTTTTGCCAACTGCTAGATTAGAGTTGACACGTTCTGATAGGTGAGCTCTTCAATGAACTAGGATTTAGCATTGAAGAGATAGAAAGAATTGGCCTTTCCGTTTCTCATAATTAAATTGTAGGAGTTACTAGATTCAACCAGAAAAGAACAACCCGAACCCGGAGTTCCACTCATTTTATCAAACTCATCATTTATTTTCACCAATTGTTCATTTTAACTTTGATTTGCGTTTATTTAATTCAAACACGAAAACAATTCACAACCCCCTGAATTTCCAGTTTTATTAGGATTTAGGATAGGACTTAGGCTTATTTATTCAAGTCCCGTGGTTCGATACCTGGTTGCTTTACTTTCTATACTATAGTGACCGGGATTTTTGCAACCCGACAGACTTATTGATTTATTATTTTCTAGATTAATTTGTTTAGTTTTTAGTAGATCAATTTTTCTGTTTGCAAATTGGCGCCGTTGCCGGGGACTTGACTTTGTCTAGTCCTTAGCCTTGGTTGTCGATTGTTTTTATTTATTTGGTTCATTTTAGTTTTACTTTTAGTTCATTTCTTTTTTATTTCTTTTTATTTTATTTTAGTTTCGTTTGTCTATTATATTTTGTTTTTATTTTATTTTATTTTATTTTATTTTGTTTGGTTAATTTTGTTTTACTTTGAGTTCATTTTATTTTTAGTTATTTATTTTAGTTTCATCAGTTTATTATATTTTATTTCTTTTTTTATTTAGTTATAATTTTAATTTGGTGATTCTTAGTTTGGTTATTTTTTATTTTATTTTATTTTGTCTTGTTTTGTTTTATTTGTTTTCTTAATTTTATTTAGTTTTATTAGTTTTATTTTTATGGTTAGTTTATTGTGTTTCTAGTTATCTTGAATTCTTTTATTTGATAGTTTGTCAGTTTTTATTTGTTTTTTTTTTACTTAGTTTTTTTTATCTTGTTTCATTTTTTGTTATTTTCTTTATTTACTATTACTCTGTTTTATTCTTAGTTTATTTTGTTTTTCGTTATTTAAATATTATTTTTATTTTATGTTATTTTATTTGACTCTATTTATATTCTATTGTTAGTTTATTTTGTTTTAGCTATTTCGTCATTTTTTTTAGTTTACTTCTTGTTTTATTTTAGTTCCAATTTGAATTGTATGGATGTTCAATTGTTTTTATTTTATTTTATTTTCGCCTTTTAGTTTACTTTGTTTTTAATTTTCTAACTACTTTTGATAATGGCACAATGGAGCCTCAATGGCGGTCATTATTCTGTTGGTGCTAGTTCTTCCCAGGCTTCGAATTCCATGTTGGAGCAGATGGCTACTGACCAGGCACGATTGAAAACCACATTGAGCAGTATGGTGAAGATGCTAGAGCAGCTAACTATAGGACATACACCTATTCAGACAATGGAGCAGGTGTCTTCTGGTTCTAATGACCTTTATCACTCGCAGTGTGAGGGTAATCACAAGTTCAAAGATTGCCCCAAAATTGAAGAGATGAGGCGGATTGAGGAGCAATTCGAACAAGAATCATTTTATTCACAGGATACTTATTGCTCGTATTGTGGGGGACCTCATGAGATCGATGACTGTCTCGAATTTCAAGAGCAATTGTGGTTAGAGGATCAACCAGACTACCTACAGAAAATCACTCTTCAGCAGCAGGCTTCAATCTTGAACAATGTAGTGGAGCAACCTATTGAATTCTCAAGTTGCCCTCCCTCTCCACCCTTGGTTCTAGACAAAGAAGATGTCCACATCCTAGATTTTGTAAGGGAGGAGCCACCACTGCCCTGCCATCATCAAAGTTTCTTTGAGCCTCACCCACAGAAGGAGGATGTTTACATCCTTCAATTTGAGGAAGAACAACAATCAACACCTGGTCTTCTACTTGAGACCCATTACCGTCAATACTTCCTCAAACGTCAGGTTTCGTGGAGTACTTATTTTCCTATTTTATATGTTGAGGAAACATTTTGCTTTGATCCAGGTGGTTTATTACTAATTGTAGTCTACTTCTTATTCCCGTTGACACCATTGTCAACTTTTATTTTTGATCCGGGATAACGAAGCGAGAGTCTAGCCAAAGACTATAAAGACGGGCAGCTAACTGGGAGGCAACCCGGTGGTCAAGTTTATTTTTATTGGTTTTTTCTAGTTTTATTTTGTTTCCAGGTTTATTTTAGTTTAATTTCAGTTAGAAGTGACGGTGGTGCCCGTGCTACTAATGCAACGCTTCTAGCGTTATTTGGTGTTTTACAAAGTGTGTGTAGGTGCAATTGTTTTTGGTATTCCTAACTCTCCAAGGCTGGACACTTGTTTGGACGCAAGTGTGAGGAACGCTTCTACCCCACTGTTCAAGCTTAAGTGTGAGGAAGGGAACCTTCCTCAATCTAAAGATATCAGGGGAGTTTTAGTTTCTCAATCTTTATTGCTTATGTTTAGCCTTTTATGCTTTTAATGTTTAATATATGCGGAGTGTTGAATGGATCCTTCGTGAGTCTGGCATATTTTGAAAGGTCTTTTCTTGATTTTATTTTGTGAACAATGAGGACATTGCTCCTCTTAAGTGTGAGGAAGTGGAGACCTTTCCCTGAAAATATGCTAGCTGTACTTAATGCCACACTAGTTTTTTATTGTTCTCATGCTACGAAGGATAAACTTCTTTTAGTGCCAGTAAATGTTGAATTTTTGGGTGACAATTTTTGTGGATGTTTTTGAAATCGAGCCTGATGACAACCTCAAGAATCTTTTTGCTTAAAGTTGTTCGTATGTATTTTTTTCTTCAAATTAGTTCTATTTTCACTGAAATCTGGTGGATTAACTGATTGCTCAAATTAAACTAATTTGGCTTGGTGACTGGGAATGATATGAAAGTTTGGTATGAAGGATAAGGCAAGGTACTCCTCTGATCATAAATTTTCTGAACCAAAACAGGCCTCGTTTATCCGGTTATTAAGTCGTTGGGGTGCTTCATCACCCATCTACCTAAGGTCTCGGGATCTAGGATAGAAGGCCCAACACCGTTACATGGATAAAGAGAAAAGTCTGGGGAACAAAAACAATTGTG
The DNA here is from genome assembly GCA_023374045.1 of Limonium bicolor. Lineage (NCBI taxonomy): Eukaryota > Viridiplantae > Streptophyta > Magnoliopsida > Caryophyllales > Plumbaginaceae > Limonium > Limonium bicolor. Next base: position 305,419,260 of record CM041779.1, read on the forward strand.
GGAAAAAAGATAAATAATAATGCAAAGATAGGAAAGCCCTTAAAAGCTGAATGCTTATTGCAATTTTCCTATTTTGATCATGAGTGCGTGGTTGAAAGGTATTGCGGAATATGGCATTACTTCACACCCCTTGTCATCCAAAGATTGAGGAATGAAATTGGTGGAAGATCCTGAGCTATTCTATGTTTAGTTTTTGCAATCTAACTTCTCCATGCTTTTATAAATTTTTCTTTTTCACTGTTTGCGAAAACTTACAACTGAGAGTAGGATTATTCTTTTGATTGCCATTTTGCTTGATTTCCTTCTGCACTTGTTTGATCCTGAGGTTTGATACTACGACCATGGAGTGAGTTTTGTTCTTTATTTGCTTGAGGACAAACAAAAGCTAAGTGTGAGGAAGTTTGATAAGTCTGAAATATAGAGCCTTTTAAGGGTTTAATTTGCTGATTATTCATATTGGTTTGGCTAATATTTCTCACTTATCATGTGTTTTTCCAATGATTTATGTTTAGATAAGAATTGATGTATTTTATGTATCAAATGCAGGTAAAAGTCATAGAATTGCATTCTTCACTTCACAAGCTTCGCAACGCAACAAACGGGGAGCAGAACGGAGTCCAAACGAAGAATATACGCCCGAAACAAGTTTCACTCGTCAGGATACTGACATGTCCGAACTTTGATGTTCGGACAGAGGTCGAAACTTCCTGAAAATTTGTCCTAACATGCGTCCGAACTTCCAAGTTCGGACGCCGCGTACAGAATTCGAAAATATGCAGTTTTAAGAGTTAAAAATGCCTATTTTTGTTATAAAAAGTCACCGAGGGTTGGGAGAACAGAGGTATTCACACCAGATGCCTCAGAGAGGCTCTCACATCACGCCTCCCCTCGCTCCATCACCATCATCATCGATCATCACCATCACCACCATCATCTTCAACCTCTAGCCCGGCGAACTCCAGATCTGGACAGCGGAGCGAATTTAGAAGTTTTATATTCCATGATTTCTCAATCTCTTCTCTTTGTCTGTTTTGTGAATATGTTTGGCTAGTAGGATAACTCTGGGGAAGGGTTGTTCGCAATGGATACAAGATAGTTAGAATTTCTGTAATTTGGTTATGAGACTGTAACGGATTGTTTCCAGGTTAATGATTATCATTCATCTTCTCTATCAATTTCGCGAGTTTATAGAGTTGTTCTGCGAAACCTATTAGGATCAGACAAGGTGATTAATAGGGAGTTCGAATTAACCTGGAGATTTGGGGAAAGATTAGTCGGATAGATAATCTCTTCTACAAACGCTAACAGTTCTTCGCACTTATTCCACCTATATGTGTTTTGCCAACTGCTAGATTAGAGTTGACATGTTCTGATAGGTGAGCTCTTCAATGAACTAGGATTTAGCATTGAAGAGATAGAAAGGATTGGCCTTTCCGTTTCTCATAATTGAATTGTAGATTTTACTAGATTTAACCAGTAAAGAACGACCCGAACCCGGAGTTCCACTCACTTTATCAAACTCATCACTCATTTTCATTAATTGTTTATTTAAGTTTTGATTTGCATTTATTCAATTCAATCACAAAAACAATTCACAACCCCCCTGAATTTCCAGTTTTCTTAGGACTTAGGCTTATTTATTCAAGTCCCGCTTCGATATCTGGTTGCTTAACTTTCTATACTATAGTGACCGGGATTTTTGCAACCCGACAGACTTATTGATTTATTATTTTCTAGATTAATTTGTTTAGTTTTTAGTAGATCAATTTTTCTGTTTGCATAGACTTGTATAATGTAAAGTTGCAAGAATCAAACAAAAACACCCATGTTACTCTCTTGTAGAAGCCGATTTTGATCCATTGAAAGGGGGAATGATTGCCTTGTATTAAAATCAAAAGAATACATTACCTAACAATGCATGGTCCTTAGTCAAATAACAAACAAAATCAATAGTCTTATGTTACATGTGTGGCCGATTTTTATGCAAGAAACAAGGCTTATGTTGCCTTATTAAAATCAAGCTAAAATACCTACTAAATTAGCCATGTTCTCTAGTCTTAAAAGACAAAGAAATCAACTGCCCAATTGACTCCACATTACCGTAAAAGACATAGAAAAACAAAGGACAAAATCAACATTAAAATGCTAAAGTATTACACCTACCTAACTTGCAATTGTCTTCTAGTTTCAAGTGGCAAACAAGCCTCCATTATTCCCATGTCTCAGCCGTAAGCCTAGTGTAAATGGGAGGCTTTTGTAGTCAATTATGAAACCAAAATAATTAACAAAGCAAGGAATAAACAATTGGACAATTATTGCCAAAATAATTCTATCCTTGCCTATTCTCTTAAGCACCACATGGCACCCTTCTTCCATCTGCCTTCCATGGCCGATTGGTAAGCTATCCTTTGCTCTCTCTTTTCTTCTTCATTTGATAGTTCATTCCTTAGAGCTTCTAAGCTCCATTAATGGTGTTCTATGTTCTAACACCATTTTAATGTAAATTCCTAGCTAAATCTTCTAAGTCTTGAAGCAAGAAATCATCCTAGCAACCCTTGCTATTTTTGCCAAGCTTAAGTATTCCAAGGAGGTTCCTAAATTCAACAACAACACAAGGAACAATAAGATCAAGTTAAGGTATATTTTTATGTTGAAAAATCCTAGTAAAATTCCTTAAGGCATTTTCAAAAAATAAGGAACTTCTAATCTATATTCTCTTCATTATTTCATGAAGGAAACTTGGATCTACAATCATCACAAGGTGTATCAAAAATACCTTGATAAATTCCTAAGGTAAACTCTTGAAAAACTACTCCAAATCTTGTTTATAAATCCTTGTTAAAAGTTTAACAAATGGATCTCCTAAATTTATGTAAGGAGGCCGAAAGTTCTTAATCAAGAAAGCATTTGGAGAGCTTGGAATTCAAGGAGAAATCAAGTACAAGAATTGTCTTGATTTAAGGAGTAAGTATATATAATTAAGGTTTATTAAGTTTAAGCTTGATTTAAGCTTCAAACTTTGGTATAAAAATTATGTATAACCCTTGGATAAATTAAGGCTGAAAATCATGGGTTAAAATATCAAGGAAAATAATTTATAACATATAAGGTAAGATTATTACCTTAAGGTATAAATATGTGTCACAAAAATTAATTAAGATGCATATATTACTAAACCGAATTATCTAAGGATTATTTGTTCTATTTTGAGTTTATAATCATTCTAAGTCATTAGCATAATTTTTAGAAGTGCTATATGGCTTATATACATTTATATGTATTTATTATAAGGTTTAAATCAAGTTTTGGAAACTATATGGTAAGATATATTAAGGCCGAGAATAAAAGATATTATTTGGTGATTTTCGAAATATATAAGTATATTAACTTATATTATAAATTTTGGGAACATTAAAAATAGCTACAAGTATTTAAATGGCTACTTTATAAAGTTATGTGGCTAAAATGTAAATTTTGAAAAGTTTAGAGTGCAAATAATAAAAACCGAGAGCTTAAGGGTTTGGTTGGTATAAATATGATATAATATAAGGTAGGAATTAATATTATGAATTTTGGTGAATTTAAATAAGTGTTTAAGTGTTAAAATAACATTTTATAAAGTGTTGGGACTATTTTGTAATTATTGAGAAGTTTGGGAGCATAGCCGAATTACAAGTGAATTTATGAGTATATTAAAGTATTAACTATGAAATTAAGTCTTGGTCAAAGTGTTGACCAAAAACTTTGGGTTAAAATGATTTATGACATAAAATATTAAGTTTATAAAAGTTTAAGGGTGAATATGTAATTTATGAAAGATATATGTGAAATCAAATTAAAAAGGGGGCGAATTGGTGATTTATGAAAATATAAGTGTCCACTTGGTTATTTTAGGAAATTTAATATTAAAACTATAATTTACAAGTTAAATTGTAACTTATATAAAGTTTCGGGTTAAAATATAAATATAGAGAATATATTTACAAACCGAAATGGTTAAAGGGCAAATTCATAATTAATGAAATTATTAAAGGGCTTTTCGGTTATTTAAGATAATTAAGAATTAAAACTATAGTTTATAAGTTAATATGTAACTTATATAAAGTTTTGTGGTGGAAAAGTGATTAAAGTAGAATATAAGTGAAAACCGAAGGTTAAGGGGTTTATTTGTAATTTATAAAGGTTGGAATAATAAGATTGTAATTTACGAAGGTTAATATGGATAATTGGTAAATTAAAAAGGTAATGTGGTTAATTAATAAATTACAAAGGTTAATGTGGGTAATTAGTGAATTATAAAAGTTATAAAGTTATTTGGCAATTTATAAAAGCTAATATATTTGTTTTACAACTTCCGAGAATTAATATGGGTATTTGGTAAATTATAAAAGTATATGGTATTTGGTATGTTGTAAAAGTTAATGGGTTCAACTTATGATTACCGGAAATTATATGTGGTTATTTAGTAATATAAAGTTGTTGGGTATAAAATATAAATACCGAATTAATAAGGTTGGTTTTGTAATTCAATAAAGAAAAGAATTAAAAATTGAGTATTATGGTATATTATGGAATATAATATAAAGTTTATTAAATAAACGTGGTTAAAACAAAAGTAACCAACCATATTGATATATGGAATAAGTGGAAATAATTATGGATATATAATTAATGAGATAAAGATATATCTTAAATTGGAAATTCATTATCACATGTGGAGGTCACATAAAATAATGAACTGATGAACTATCTAGAACCACTGTTAAATAACAGGGGAAAATAAAGAACATACAAAGTTATTACACAACGAGTAAAAATGCTACAGTAACAGTACTGTAATAATTAGTGGATAGTTATATTAATTTTACCCGGTATTGCATGTTTATATAACAGCGTACGGGGAAGGAGTGTTAAAGCGTGAATTGTCAAGCTAGCTGTTATCACGGTGAACGGTATGTTAATTGTGTGGTCTGAATGTACTAAGGATTTTCCTAAGGTCCAGACATTATGTGTTTAATTGTTTGAGAGCGATATCTGTGATTTTATGTATATGATATTGTATACTGTATTGCTCAACACTGTGCATTTTATTTATACGCGAACGTCTTATGACTGGAAGTTTATACATCTAAACTGGAACAAGACTAACAGACCTTTAGGTATTATTAAACCTAACTGATGGTCGACTATTATAGTCTTAACTCAAGGATTGGTTATTATGTCACTGACAAAAGGGCTAACTTATAAAGAGAGGAATCCAGGCTGTTTCGACTTTCTGGTTGCGCATTGTGATCACAATGAGAGAATTCAATGGGGAGTCACTCAAGGGAATCCATCAGCCACATACGGGGATGGCGGAAGACACTGCCGTTGGTGCACAGGTTCGACCGGATCGGTCAATATATTATCCAGGGCCATAAGGTCAGCTGGTAACAGTTCCATTGGAACCCAGGGGACTCAAGTCCATTAATAAGTTATTAAGGGTTGTCTTGACATGACGCCTGAGGTGGAATTTAATTGGAAAAGGTTAAGTGATTGGTTTAAAGGATAAGGGCCAGGTGGCCAACTAACAAGTACAGTTTAATACGCGTATCTTGTTTGGATTATTAATGTGTGATTATTGGTTATTGTTATTGAGGTGAAATTGATGGTTATTACTAGGGATTATTGATGCGTGGTTATTGGTGATGTGTACTATTGTACACTGATGTTTGCAGGTGAACTGTTATGTGATTGTTCAATGTTTACAGTTATTACTGTATTTATCGTAAACCGGTATTTCATGTAATGAATCTAATATCAAGATGGCTAAAATGACTTAAGGAATCTTGATGATTTAAGACACATTTAGCATACCAGCATTTCGATTGCTGAGCCCTTCAATGGGCCAAACATTCCAGGTTATTGAAGAAGACTCAAGCTGGAGTGCGGGACACGGGGGTAGCAGTTGTGTTTTCAACAAACACCTTTGGTTTTATTTTGTATTGTAACAAGGAGGTTGTTGTATTCAGTTAGTTGCTCATTTAGTTGGATTTGGTTTGTAATAATTAGAGGGCTTAGTATCTGTTCATCGCAGCGTGAGGAGTTATTGTTGTTGGATGGAGGCCTTGTTACTCACAAGGGTGAGTAACGGTGTGTAACACCAAGGTAGTTAGTTTTATTTTCCGCTGCGAATTATTATTTATTATGCTACGACTTGCGACGTCATTACAGGTTTAGGAGTAGGGGTGTTACACTACGTGCTGCACGCGCGCCTCTCCTTCAGTTCCTTCCCTCCCCCGATTTTCCATTTACTCCCTCACCACGCTAGCCGTTTCTCTGGTGTTTCCTCCTGCGCCTTGCTTCCTGAGCCGCCGCTGAGGCCCCGCCGCGCCGCCAGGCCACAGCCTGGTGGCTAGGCCCCCTCCGGTGGTACTTCCCCCCTCTGTTTTCTACTTCGATGGGTCGTAAGCGTCCTAGCACCTGCTCCAACCCGTCTGCTTCCCCATCAGGCGGTGCTCCTCCGTTGTCAGGCCCTGGTCCGTCAGGCGTTCCAGCCGTGGTTGCCCCTTCTCCGGTCTCTGGCTCTCTGCCGTCGACTGTGGCTGCTTGCTCTTCTGGTGGAGTCTCCCTTCCAGCGGCGGTTTCTGTTGGTGATTTTGGGGCTTCTGACAGTAAGCATGGTAAGGAGGTTGATGCAGCCTACGCATCGGAGTCGTCCGCTGCCCTATTGCCTGCACCGATTCATCCCCTTCCTGGTTCTCTCTCGTCGAGTCTGCCGATCTCCCCTTCCTAGTTCTCTCTCGAAAAGTCTCCCCCCTGTTTGTCGAGTCCCCCCCTCCCTGTGGGTCATCCCGAGACTCAACTCCCCCCGTTGCTCAATTGATGAATCAACCCCCCTCTGTTGCTTCTAGTCTGATAGGTGGAACTCTGGCCCCCTCTCCTTCTGATGGTGCTAATGCAGTTGACGGTGCTCCCTTCCAATTGGAAGGTGTATTAGGTCATACGAAAACAGGTTGTGTCTCTGGTGAATTTCCAGAGAGACCAAAGTCAAACGGGAAGGCCCCTGTGAATGGGGATCAATCTATGGTTCTTTCTGGTTATGCTATGAATCTGGAGGGGGGACCTGCAATTAGTGCCCCCCAGGTTATTATTCATCATAACGCGAGTGCCCAGATGGGTTCTGATGGGCTATCTTCGGCCCCTGCGCTTGACTTATTTGTTGATCTCTCGGACCCCTCAAGTGACTTGGCCCTACAAGCCTATATTAATCAGTCAGACCCTTCCTCTTCAGTTGCTACGGATAAGCATTTTCCGCCTCTCTCCAAGGCCTCGGGAACGCCCGCACCTTCAATAGGAGGCCTAGCTCCAGCTGCTGAACGGATTGCGATTGCCAAAAGAATGCCTCGACCCATTCCAAGAAAAGCGAAACACTCTAGCATGGCAGGTACGAAAACTAACCCTTCTTTCCTTGATATGCTTCTTGCAAAACAAAAATCGAATTTTGGCATGTCTGTGCCCTTAGATAATAATGACATTGTAGACTCTGGTAGCCCATATGTATCTATTGTGGAAGATGACTTATTGCCTGAAATTGACTATTAGAAGAATGCGTTAGTTGGTCATATCTGGGGGAAAAAATTTGGCTTCAATATTGTCAAAGAATTTGTGAAAAAAGAGCTTGGAGCTTTGTAGAAACCCCTCAAATTCTCCTCCATGATGAGGGATGGTTTTTATTTCGATTTGACAAAGAGAAGGACCTCTAACAAGTTCTAGACAAGGGACATTGGCTCCTTTACTCGCCCCCCCTGGTCCTTAAAAAATGGGCTACAGACTTTTCCTTTAATCCAAAAGATCTTAATCGCATCCCTGTTTGGATTCAGCTCCCAGGCCTCCACACTAGCCTTTGGTCCCAATCTAGCTTAAGGAAGATTTGTTCTAAAATTTGCTCACCTCTTCACACAGACCATTCTACAGCCTCAAAAACTAGAATTTCCTATGCTAGAGTCCTTGTGGAAGTGGACTTCAATCTCGAGCTTGTTAGAGAAATCGAGATCCGTGCCCCCAGTGGCTCCGTGGTTCAGCACGTTGTCTATGAATGGGAGCCAATCACGTGCTCTTCCTGCACCCTCCTTGGGCATTCATCTGCCCGCTGTCCAAGTATCGCCCGCCCAGGCTCAAACTGACCAGGGCGTCCGCAGGGGACTAAACCGCTCTCCCACCGTTCCCCCCTTCGTCTCCGGGCCTAGGCCCGGGGACGAGCAATCAATCCATGTTAGGCTCCCAAGCCCTGAGGCCTAACCCTCAAACTATCTCAGCTCAGCCTGCCCAAGCTGAGAGGGAGGCTCCTAACACCGCCATTGTTATGGCTCCTAGACCTCTTTCTTCGAAGTTAACGATGCATCCTTCTCTTAACCAGTCGGCCGACCCCCCTCCCCCGAGCTTGACCGCTCAACCGGCCATTATCCAGGCTCCTAGCTCCCCCCTTGGTTCTCTTGATCCTGAATGCTCAGGTGGATCTAATACCTCTTCTTCCTCCTATAATTCCGACCTGTTGATGTCCCCCTCCCTCCAGCTTGTGCTCAATCCCAATGCTGAAGAACCTTGGCAGGAGGTCCCCACCAATGGAAGGAACCCCCTTGATAAGGCTCTGAAGCCTATCCTGGAGGATCTCTCCCTCCAGCTTACCAATTCTTTTGCTATCTTTGATAAGGGTAATGCCCTTTCCGCCCCTCCTCTACTCCCTCTCTATGAATCTGGCTGTATGGAATGTTAGGGGTTGCAACGATCAACCCAAGCTCCTGGAGATCCAAAATTTTGTGGCTAATAACAATCTTTGTGCATTTAGCCTTCTCGAAACCCACGTTTCAATTCACAATCACCAATCTATTCTTGATCGGTTCTTTCCCGCTTGGAGGTTTGTCCACATTTATGGGGCGCACTAGAGTGGGCACATCTGGATTCTCTTCAACCCCTCCATCATCACCCTCATCCCCCTCCATTGCTCCGACCAAATCCTTTCTTGCAAGGCTTCAATCCTTTGCACTTCTGACTTTACTATCTCGATTGTCTATGAGAGGAACAACCCTAGGCTCAGAGCTCTTCCGTGGGGGGATATCATCAACCTCGCCCACACCATTAATGGCCCGTGTGTTGTGGTCGGGGATTTCAACAACATCCTCTACGCCCAAGATAGGATCAGTATGCGTAATCCTCACCCGAGTGACTACCGTGATTTTGCTGATTGTGTCTCCATAGCTGAGTTGCAAGACCTTCGCTTTTATGGACGGTTTTTCACCTGGTGGAATAATCAATTTGACCATAGGCATATCCTTGGCAAAATTGACCGAGTCTTAGTAAATGAGGAGTGGATTCTAAAATTCCCTACAAGCTTTGCTACCTCCCTCCCTCCCCTAGTCTCGAATCATAGCCCAATGATTATATCCCTCCCCGCGCCCGCTCGTCGAAGGAGAAGCTTTAAATTTCTCAACATTTGGACCACGGACCCCTCCTTCCTTCCCCTTGTTCGGGACGCGTGGGACATTCCTCTTAGGGGAAGCCGTATGCACTCTATCTCTTAGAGGCTTCGACATCTCAGATCCGGGCTCATCTCTCTTCATAAAAAGGAGTTTGGCTCTATTGGGGACAGAGGTCAAAGCATCAGAGATGAGCTCTCTGACGTTAAAAAAGCTTAGATCTTGACCCTTTGAACCCATCCCTAATCTCTCAAGAGAAATCTCTAAGGCATAAGCTCCTTGCCAGGGATTCCCATGAACTCTTGTTCTTCCGTCAGCTCTTAAAAACCTGCTGGCTTAAACGAGCGGATTCTAATACTTCCTTCTTCCATAGAGCCATAAAAGCGAGACGGAACAAAAACTCTATAGCATCTATTACTAATGATCGTGAGGAAGTCCTTAACTCTCATTCTGACATTGAGAAATGCCTAGTTAACCATTTCCAGCAAACTCTTGGCACTAGAGCTGCCATTCGTCGTTCCCTGTCTGATTTTAACTTGGACAATTGTAGGCTGCTAGACCATTCCTCTTGAGATTCCCTAACTCAGCCGGTTGATAATAGCACAATTAAATCAGCTCTCTTTTCCATCGGCGATGATAAAGCCCCGGGTCCGGATGGTTACACTGCCAAATTCTTTAAAGCTGTCTGGGCCCTTATTGGTGATGACATTTGCAATGCAATTAAAAGTTTCTTCCACAGCGGAAGGCTTCTCAAAGAGATTAACGCCACCCTCATCACGCTTATTCCAAAGTCGGACAATGCTTCTTCCCCTGGGGACTACAGACCTATCTCCTGCTGTAACACCCTTTATAAAATAATTAGCAAAATCCTTGCAGAAAGGCCCAAGAATGTCCTCCCCTCCCTTGTGAGTGCTAGCCAAGGGGCTTTCATCAATGGCCGTCTCATTTCAGATAATATTTAGCTTTGCTCGTGCCTGATGAAAAACGATCAAAGAGCTCACATCTCCCCTCGATGCACAATGAAGATGGATATAAGGAAGGCCTTCGACATAGTTGACTGGATATTCCTCCAGGACACCCTCTCCTTCCTAAATTCCCCACGGAATTTAGAACTGGATAATGCAATGTGTCACCACCACCTCCTTCTCAATTAACATCAGTGGCTCCCCCTCTGCATCTTTCAAAGGGGAGAGAGGGCTGCGTCAAGGGGGACCCCCTATCTCCCTATCTATTCACTCTTGTCATGGATATGCTCTCCCGCCTGCTTGATTAACTACAGTGTACTCCTAGCTTCCATTACCACCCATCATGCAAATCTCTTCGTATCTCCCACCTTTTCTTTGCTGATGATGCCCTTTTATTTTGTAGAGGTGACCACCGCTCCGTTACTCTTATGCTTAACCAAATCAACCTTTTCTCTGATGCCTCTGGGCTCATGCTTAACCCTTCAAAATCTGACTTATTCCGTGGGGGGTCACCCCTGCGCTTGCTGATTCGCTTACCCAGCTCACTGGCTTTAATAAGGGGTCTTTTCCCTTTCGCTATTTGGGCATTCCCATCACTGCTAGGAAGCCGAGAGCTGCTGACTTTAACCCTCTAACTGACAGCATCCGTAAAGCTATCACATCTTGGGGTAGTAAATCCCTCTCGTTTGGGGGCAGGCTCGCTCTCATCCAAAGCACACTATTTGGTATTGTAGGTTTATGGGCCTCCTGCATTGCTATTCCTAAATTTGTCATTAAAAGGGTCATCAAATGCTTTCGGTCTTTCCATTGGTCAGGAGAGGCAGAAAGTAGCTCTGCTCCTCCTGTGGCCTGGAGCTCCATCACTAACTCAAAGAAAAATGGTGGTCTCGGGCTTAAGGATATCCACAAATGGAACATGTGCTTCATGCTCAAGACGATCTCAGGCATCGCCCACGACCCGGAGCGCCTTTGGATCCAATGGATCCATAAGCTCTTCCTGCCTAATCTTACCATTTGGACGTCTACTGCTAAAGGGAACGGCCCATAGACCTGGAAAGCTATCCTTCATGCCAAGGACTGGTGGATTGAGCAATGTGGGTCACCCAATGATGCTTATTCCCTTTTCCACTCCTATCCTAGCCGTCCTAGGGTCATCTCGTTCTATAATGATGTCTCTATCCCTTACTGGCCCTTCCCCTGGTTCAATGTCTGCTGGAACACCTGGTTTGTTCCCAAGGCTAAATTTATCTTGTGGATTTCTCTTAAAGGTAGACTTAAAACTTGTGATAAGCTCCAATTATGGGGCATTTGCCTTGCTAACAGGTGTTGGCTCTGTGAGCGTGCTCAAGAGACTAGCGACCATCTATTCTTCCATTGCAGGTACTCGAACAGAGTTTGGTGGACCACTTGTGACTGGTTGGATATCCCTACAAATAGGAGAAGCCTCCGAAGCTGCTCAGCCTGGTTCAATCGATATTGTAAGAGACGCCGTCCAATTGATTTAGTGAAGAGAGCGGCTATCGCAAACGTTGTCTATCATCTCTGGATAGAAAGAAGCAAACGTGCCATGGCCAGCCAAGCCAGAAACCCTCCTCTCATAATTGCTGACATCAAAGCGGCCATGAAAGCTATCATTTGGACAAAGATGAATACAGCCGGTACAGATCTTGATTGGCTTGATAGAGTCCTTTGCTCCTAGGAGCCCCTTGTATGGGTGGCGTTTTTTTGTACATCCCTGTGTTTTGTATTTTGGCAGTTGGCCTTGGGAATTTTTGTTGGTCAGCGTTACGCTGTTTTTGTCTAGTGCTTAGGAGGTTTTTGTAAATCCGCCCTCCTCTAAGATGTGATGGCCCCTTCTAGTTGTCAGATACATAAGCTTCTATGTATCTCACTATCATGTAACTCTTCACCATTTATATATACATCATTATTCAAAAACAAAAAAAAAAATTGACGGTCTTGTTTACTATCTAGATATATCGTTTGACTTCAATATTTGATATATAAAATAAATTAATTTTATAGATTTAAGTTTTGCAAATGATTTCTTACATGATAAACTATATATTATAAAATTTAGTTTTATGAAATTATTTTATCTTACATAATACTAAAATGAAAAAACGTGTTATAAAGCATACAAGACGGTCAATTGAGAACGGAGAGAGGGGTGTGCAAACGGTTAGAACGGATATCCGTTAACCGAAGTTTGGAAAAAAAAATACAGTGTTCGGTTATTTCGGTTATAACCGTTTTAACCAAAATTAGTAATAATATCCGTTTTAACCGGTAACCGTTTTACAAACTATACGGATATCCGTTAACCGCCCCGTAACCGAACTTTTTAAATTAATCGAAATAACCGAACATTTGAACATAACCAAAATAACCGTTTTTTCTATCATAACCGAAATAACCAGGTTTTCTATCATAACCGAAATAACCGTATTTTATAACATAAATGAAATAATCAAACTCAAAATTACTGGTTAAAAAATAAGGGTAAAAAAATAAGTTTTTTTTTAAAAAACTTCGGTTATTACGGATAACCGAAGTTTGAGGTTTAATATCCATTAACCGCTCCGTTTTAAAGTACGGATATCCGTTTTAACCCAAATAACCGAACTTTTATAAAACGGTAAAAAAACGGTGATCGAATCCAGAAAAAAACGGTTATTTCGGTTATCCGTTCTAACCACCCCGTTTGCTCACCCATAGGGAGTAATATTTATGTAACTTATATATTAATACTTATTTAAATAGTAAATTCTATATATATATATTAAATATTTAGATAATATATAATATTCATATCCATATTTTAAAAAATATTAATAATATATATTTATATTTATTATAGATATAAATATTTTATATTAATATTTATAAAATTATGTATTATATATTAATATTTGTCTAAATTAATATATTTTGAATAGAATGAAGTATTATTTTTTATGTTAAAGATGATGATATGAGTAAGATGGAGGAAATAGAATATTTTTCCTAGGATTAAGGGGAGAATCACTAAAGAGGAAAATAGGGGTTTTTGAAACTTGATGTGGGGGAAACAAAATCACCAAAAATACACAACAAACAATCACAAAGAGAATGAATCCCTTTCCCTTTGCTAATTACACTGAAGTGAATGCACCCTAAATGTTAATGTAACACCCTATTTTAAAACAATTTATTAGCTAGCATCTTAAACTATTAGAATTTGCGGTGGAAGAAAAAGTCTTGGATATTAGCTACTTTATCTCATGGGATTGCTAAGACTCAAGATCCTTTTTCAAAATCACCTTGAAACTTTTTAAAATATTTGGACATGTCTTAGGGCTTGATCCATATATTTATTTCTTTTTATGCAAGGAAGCATGTATACAATAGAAAACCACATGATACGATGAACTAGAGACTCCTAAAAAGTAAGTAGTTGCAATTTATTAGGTAACATAGATCATATGTTCTTATACTCGGTCATCATCTAATGGTATTCCGAAAGTGAAATAAAAAAGTAGTGCCATACATATCAACCTTAATTACAAAAATGCAAGAGAGTTGTGTACTCTTCTACCTTGAATTAGCAGTTATAAGCAAATAAGGGAATTCTTAATTAAGATAGAAGCTTACAAAAAAGCTTTCAAAAGATAAGTAGCTTAAAATTCTTTATAGACCCATGTTCTAATAATATTCTACACTTTCAACAGTATCAAATACATTAAACTCCATACTAGAATAACTTGCAACAATATCAAACAAATACAAACTCCACCTTTTCGTGGTTGGAAGCTAGGGCAGTTTGCTGGCGGGTGAACTGTTTCATGAGGTCGGCCATATGGCATTGCAGGAGTAGGAAGTTCTCCATGGATGGTTTGGTGGTCGTGATGGGTGGTGTCAAAGAGTGCCTCCTGGTCATTTGAGCGTTTGAGTAAAGGTTTTACAGCTGGTGGGTCGACATGATGGTGGATCTGGTGTGTAAATTATTCGATAAGTGATTTTAGTGATGGAGGAAGGTCCCCCTAGATAACCCCAAATGTTAGAGTATAATCTTGGTAAAGGTATGATTAAATCTAAGTTATCTTATTATGTGTGACAATGATGAACTGAGAGTGATAATAACATAAGATATTTGTGGTTCAGTCAAAATGACACTCCATGATGTGAGCAAGTGCAATAGAGGATTTCAGTATAATCTTGGTGAGGTTACAAGTTTGAGTCTTTGTGTATGCGTGAGTCTTTATTCTGAGATATTAAGACTATTTATAGGCAAAAGACAAGGAGGAGCCCAGGTGGCCATGCGCTTTAGTACCACTTCATGACATCATCTTCAACCAGTTGGAAGGGGAAGGTTGATGTCACGGGGTTAACGTGTGGCTTAATCTGGAGAAATATGCAAGAGGTTTGTTGCTTGTCATGGGTCAAGCTCGCACCTGGTAGTGTTTTGTGTGTCATTGTAACACACCTATATGGACAACTGTCCAACAACTTAACTCTCAACCCATCCAGGCTTGAAAACTAGCCTCTTAAGCCTTTTGCCCTCACTTGGGCCTAAAAGTGGAAGAATATGTTATTATAGTCGACACATATGTATCCTTATGAACCAATCGCTTCACTACTCATATCCCAATGTGGGATGGGGGTATCACATACTCCTAACTCAAAAAATATGATGTCCTCATCGCAAGCCTAACTTCCAAGTCCTATGGACCTCCTTAGTAGGTGTTGAGTAGTTGATGAGTGAACATCTTGTTGTAGGGGTTTACATTGTATATCTTGCTAATTTCTTCACTTTAGCTCAGTGGCGGACCCAGAAGCCAAATCTCATGGGGTCCAAAATTTTTTTCGACAGTAACATATATTAAATATAAATGTGTGGTTATAAATTTATTAAGCATTACAACCTTACATATATGAACATGTTTCTATTACTAAATTATTATCAACTTTCAGTATTTTACTCAATTTTATGTTATTAAAACTATAATTTAAAAAAATATCTTTTTTATTGTCAGAAAAGCTATGGGGTCCGGGACCCCACCGGAACCCCCTTCGGTACGCCCCTGCTTTAGCTAGATTTCCTCTAGTTTTATGTTTTATTGGTATCCTTACACATTTATTCCTTAAAAATTAGGAATAATATAGTTAGGAGCAAAGCAGACGAAGAGAGGAATGCGTAGGCGCAAACAGATCTCGAAACGCAGCTAGAATGAAGAAAATATGTTGCATTGTATAAGTGTCTAGACAGCCCCATGGATGAAGCTACTGGAAAAATTCTGCATTGATCCGGGTGTCTGTCCGGGTAAACAGATCCGGACCAACTTCGGAGAAAAGCTTTTTCCTACTTTCGAGCCTGGTCTGGGTATATGTCCAGGAGGACAAACCTGGACCACATTTAAGCGCGTCCAGGGTATAAATCCATACACATGTCTGGACGCCTACAAACACATCGATGAGAATCGACCACACCTGGACACAAACCCGGACCACCACATACATAACAAAATCGTGCGATTAAAAGAAAGGAAAATAAGAGAGAGGGGTATCGAACACCTACACGCCAAACACAGAGAATAAATATAATAAATGGGGGAAAAAGAGGATCCACCTCCACCACAACCCTTCTTCAACCTCCTATGGCCATTTCTTCACCTTTTTCTCTTATTTGTGCTCTAATGGAGGAAGAACCTCCTTGTACCTAGGGATGGAGATTTTGCCCAAAATCCCTTAAACTTTATTGTTGAATCTTAAACTCCTTTAATGTTTTATTTTAGTTCTTGTGCTTAATGAAAGTAGATTATTGAGTATTTATGATCTTAAACTTGTTGCTCATGGGAATTTGTTTAGGGTTTGCTCAATTTCTCTTCTATGTAGGTTTCTATGGATGGGTTTGCAGAAGTAATAATCTAAACCGTAGGGACTAAATCAGTGTATCTATCGGCGTGTACTAAGATAGATTTCATTACAACTTAGAAGAACTTGTGCTTTATTTTTCCAATGTAATCGTGTACTCAAACAACTGTCGGCTCCCGTCATATTTGGTTAGGTTTAGTTGCTAGTTAATTAAGTGTTCTTGTTGTTTAGCTAAGAGTTCAAGAATCGACAACTGGTAGCAAAGGGTGAAGGGGGAAAAGATCCATCCCAGGTTACATATATCTTAGTTTAGTTAGCTTAGTTTGACTATTTTTCTTTAAATTTTGGCTATCAACCTAAACCAACAAAACTCCCAAAAACATTTATTGCACTTTTATCCATTTGTATATATTTTATTGTAAATATAAATGAATATTTCTAGCTAACTAATGGACAGTGAACCCAACCGTTGTAGTTCAACAAGGTCTTATCTACAGGGACTTCACAACTTTCTAGCTTCCTACCAGTTTAGCAATGTACATAAAAATGTATATATAAAGGGTAAATTACAGTAAATTGTTTTGGGGTTTTCATGGTGCTGGGTTGATAAACAGAAATAAAGAAAGCAATAAAACTACACTAACTAACTATGATAGATGTACCGCAGGATGGATCTTTTCCCTCTTCACCCATTACTACCGATTGTAGATTCTTGAACTCACAGCCAAATAATGGGAACACTTAATTAACTAGCAGCCAAACCTTGGCTTACTAATCCTAACCAATTTTGACAGGAACTAACAAACAATTCAAGCACCTGATTCCTTTGGTAGCAGTAAGCGTAAGTTCCCCCTAAGTTGCAGTGGCACCTATCTCAACTAATTACGATCTGATTACATTGTTTTTGTCCCCACAGTTTAGATCTTTACTTATGAAAACCCGTCCATAGAAATCCACAAAGATAACACATTGAGCAAACCCTGCAAATCCTCAAAATAACAATTGGATAAGCTTAGAAGCATAAATACTCAATAATATCTTTCATTAAGCATAAGAACCAAAATATAGCATTAATGGGAGTGCAAGATTCAATAATGAAGTTTTAGGGAATTTGAGCCAAAATCCCCATCCCTAGGTACAAGGAGATTATTCCTCCATTAGAGCACAAATAATAGAGAAGGGGAAAGAAATAGCCATGCGAGGTTGAAGAAGGGATTTGGCAGTAGTGGAGCAAAATTCTCCTCAAACTCAATCAAAAAGCAAAATTTGAGCATTTATCCCACAATTCATAATATCATTTGTTCTCAATGAGAACAACCCACAACACATGGATCCAAGTTTTTGAGTTTTGGATAAACATAAAATAAGCATGAGGATTAAGCATTTAAGCACATATTCACCTAAAAGGTCACTCCCACACTTAGATTGAACAATGTCCTCATTGTTCACTAGACAAACCGGGGAATGATTCAGGAGACCTTTTGGGAAGTTAATCATAGAGAGAACACATAGGACACAAGCAAGCATTATAGCATAAAATCCAACCTAGTGGCAGAATCAGGCAAAAACAAAATGAAAGAAAAGAGCAAGATATACAAAATGAAACTCTTACCCCCTTAATAGTGTTGTTTTCTTGCATGAGGAACTCCTCCACACTTAAGGGTTTATCCCCAGGTTAGCGTAGCTTGGTTGCAGTGTAGGCATGATATTGTATATGCATAAGACACTAAAGCAACCAAACTACACACGGGGTTAAGTTAGCAAAAACAAAATCATAGGAGGACTTTAAAATTAAAGTTAAAAGAAAAGAGACTGAAAGAAATTTCATCTGGGTTGCCTCCCAGGAAGCTGCTCATCTTTAAGGTCTTCGGTTGGACCATACGACCGTGAAGTTCTTTAGGGTCAAAGATGAACATTGAAGTATGCTTCAACAGGTGAGTTGGGTGGACATCAAATATCTTTGAAGAACAGCCTAGATGTTGATGATCCTTGGTGCAAGGATCATATTATGGTGGAGTATCCTCTTCAAAATTAAGGATGTAGACATCCTAATCTTCATTGAGCGGTGTAAAGAGAACATCGAGGCGGACTTTGTCTTCTAGCTCTCATCCAGGATCAAACGGAAATTTAGCCTCCTCACTTAACGGGTGAAAGTTGAGCTTCCACCTTACATCATTGGTGTACAGGTGGGGATGACCTTGATCCTCCAAGTGAAGATAAAAGATGATGGCTCATCTTCATCGGTTTCAAGGATGTAGAAATTCTCATCTTTGGGTGAGACTCATAAGAAAAGCCTTGGTGAAAATCAACGTCAGAGGGAAGTGGCTCCTTGAAGTTGATGGTGGCACTTTCCTCTGATGACTCGGAGGGAGGTGGTGGCTTCTCCTTCTCAAAGTTGGGGATGTAAGGCTACTTAAATCCTCAGCAGGCTACTCCGCCTCATGAACCATTTCACTCACAAATGGTTCTGCTCCACATGGTTTGGGCCTGGTCGTTTGCTTTCCCCGGGGGATTCATCGTCCTGAGCCACGACATATCAAACTGAATAACAAGAAGAGGAAGAAGAAAAAAAAGACATTGTGTGGGCTAGATCGTTTGCTTTCCCGGGGGATTCATTGTCCCGCGCCAGGGCATAAAAAACTGAATGACAAATTATTTTAAATATATTGTACCAACAATTCCTCTTGAATTGAAGTGTGATCTTTTTTTTTATGAAGTTGGACCATATGCTTCATTACTTATAAATATTCAAGTTACAATCCAGCTTAACAACTTGGATAAGTATAAGTGGGGCATTTAAAACATCCTAATACATCCATTTAGAAGTTTCATTAAAGCACTTAGTAGTAATAACAACAGGAAAATTAGATACAAATTCATTACTCAGGATAAGTCTAATAGAACAAAAGGAGTTCATGGATGATTTGATTTCCAACAACTTGGAATTGGCGAGGGGCTCACCATTGTTGACGTTTCTCAATACTTCAAAAGTTTTAGATTGATTGATGATAACCACCAGCTTAGAAATATCTCTGTTTACTGCTTGTTGAAGTTCATGGGTAATCCATTCTAACTCCTCCTGTTGATTGTCTCTACATCTTGGTTTTCCTGTAAAAGCCACCACAAGATCACCATCATAGATGGTAAAATGCCACTAAGTATCATCGGCATTCCATTTTTTCTGTAACTGGAAGTTGATAGAGTAAATTCATCTTGAGATGTTGGAGGTGCTCTTGAAATGTTGCCGATATCTACATGGTTCTTCATAAACATTTGATAGGCTTTAGTAAAGGAAATATTAGCATCTATACACTCCAATATAGCCATCTCAGGGTTATGTATCACTCGATTGTTTGCATCATAGATCGCCCATATCAGATTTTCCGCTTGGGCAATTTTGATTTTGCTCCACCTTAGAGCTTTGTGAATGATACAATCCTGAATAGTCGCTTCCTTCCACTGAAGAATACTGTCAATATTGATAATTCCCAACCAATAATCCTTAGCTGACCAGCATTGAAATACGCTATGCTGATACCTGTCAATCTTCCCACAGAAAAAATATTTGTTGCTTCCCCCACTCTTCTGGCAATATTCACCATGCAAGGGGTAACTTTTCCAAACTTCCAATGTAAGAGGTGGACCCTGTGGGGGGAGATACTTTTTGACAATTTCTTCAATGGATTTGGGTTCTTCTAATTCTGATCAGATGTTGAGGATGAGATATTCTCATTCAGGATCAGGTAGTACCAAGTCTTGACCGTGTAGTTTCTAGAAGTATAGGGGATCCACTTCCATTTATCATTACAATCACTATGGATAGGGATTTCAAGAATGGTTTTGTACTCTATTTTAAGGAATTTGCTCTTAATCAACTCTGTGTTCCGTTCATTTCTCTGGCAAAAAGTTGGTTAACAGTTTGGAGCTGCGTATTTCTTGGTTTTGGGAGAGATGATCCTAGCTGGGGAGGAGGCTGGTATCCAGGGGTGACTCTAGATGTTGGAGTCTATACAGTTACCAATGACTCTAGCTGATCCCATACTGATAACCTTGATACTTGACAAGATGGATTTCCATATTGGGCTATCTCTAGTCCCAGGTTTGGCTTGAAATATTGACTCATTAGGAAAATATAGGGCTATGAGGGACCTGCTTACTAGATTATCAAGAAAGGAGAGAATTCTTCAAGCTTGCTTCGCCAACATTGCTTGGTTGAAAGCTTCAATTTGTCTAAATCCCAAACCCCCATTTCTCCGAATTAGTACATATGGCTTTCCAACTTTTTTAGTATAAGACTCTCTCCCTAAGTTTACCATCCCACCAGAATTGGGAACAAATAGAATTCATTTTAGAAATGATATGATTTCGGAGTTTGAACAAAGACATGGTAAAATTTGGAAGAGCTTGAAGAACACTCTGTAAAAGGATAGGCCAAGCAGCATGGGTCATAGGTTTTTTCCATCCCTTCACTTTGTTTATGAGGTTGTCCAGAATAAAACTGAAAGTTTCCTTCTTGTTACACCTTACTTTTATGGGTAGACCCAAATATTGTTTTGAAGAAGGGACTTCTTGAACTTTTAAAATATGAGCCATGGCATATTTTTCATCTTGAGGAATGTTAGGGCTAAAAACAGTATCTGATTTTTGGTAGTTGATATTGCGACCAGAGACCTTTATAAAATTATTGATTGTATTGGCCAGAAAGGAGATGTTGTTTATGGAAGCTTGACCATAGAAAATGATATCATCTGTAAAGGCTAGGTGGGAGATATTTGGGGCTTGTCTGGTCAAAGAAATGTTGATGTATTTTTTTTTCATCTCATTATTGAGATATCTAGATAAGGCTTCTTGAAATATATAAAGAGAAAAGGGGATATGGGATCCCTTTGTTTGATGCCTTTTTGCTATTCGAAGAACTGACCAGGGGATCAATTGATTATAGTTGCACCTTTAACTGAGGTAATACAAATAACTGGTTGCTCCAATTATCAGGGAACCCATGGCTTTGATTATCGGATCCATAAAAGTCCACTCTATCTTATCATAGACTTTTCTTAGATCTACTTTGCACGAAAATAGACCTTTTTTCCTAGCTTTGGATCTAGCCAGTTTGTGATGTAACTCTCCTGCTAAGATAACATTGTCTGTAATCAATCTGTTTTGACAAATCCTGATTGATTTTGAGAGATGATGAAATGAGGATATCTTGGATGCGGTTAGCCAGAACTTTGTAACTACTTTGTAAACAAAGTTGCACAAGACAATTGCGGAAAATGTGGTTAAATATTTGGCTCCTGGTTCTTTGGGAATGAGGGTAATGTAATAGTCATTTAGATTTGGAGGAAGGGGACACCCATTCAGAACTTGGAGGACTGTAGAAATGACTTGGTGTCCCACATCTGCCCTACAAGTTTCGTAGAAGGAACCATTGAAGCCATCAGGCCCTAGGGCTTTATCTGCTCCTAATTGTTTTACTGCTATTACAATTTCCTCTAATGAAGAGGGTTTTTGAGGATTTCCACCCGATCATGTGAAAGAATATCGTTGATGGCATTGACAATTTTTTTACTACTAGGAGAAGCAGAGGATTTGAACAGACCTTGAAAATAGTTCTTGGCTATAAGATCTAGATCCTTCCACTCAAATTTCATGTTACCCAAGGTATCTGAAAGCCTAAAAATTTCATTTCTTCTACGATTATAGGAGGCTTTACTATGAAAGAACACTGTGTTTTTATCTCCTTCTTTTATTCACTTGTCTCTAGATCTTTGTTTCCACCTCATTTTTTCCTTCATTTGAAGAAGATCAATCTCCATCATAATCCTTTTTCTATTAGTTAAGGCCCACACTGTTTGATCACTTTTAGAAATATCCTCCAACTTTTTCTTGTTTCTTTCTATCTTGACTTTGATTGTGTAGCTAGACCACACATTGCACTCTATCAATTTTGTTTTGTACCTCTTGATATTATCCATAAGGTTGCAATCAGAAGACCCCCAAATAGAGGTCACTATCTCACGACATCTTTTTTCTAATAATTAGGTATTTTCAAATCTGAACATTCTACTAGTTTTTTGTGGGCTCCAAAGAACTTAATCAGGATAGGATAATGATCAAACTCTTGTTTAGGAAGGTGATGAACAGAAATGGCAGGAAATCGGGCATAAATATCATGAGTACATAGTGCTCTATCCAATATACCCTCATAAAGAAAGGGTCCAGGTTGGCAATTTGCATAGGTGAATTGGTGGCCGAAGAAACTCATATCTATAAGCCCCACTTGATCTACCACTTCTCTAAAGGGGACCATTTCTCTCTCGCCTCTTAGATTACCCCCTCTTTTTTCGCTCTCAAGCATAACTTGGTTAAAATCCCCAGCCACAATCCATGGGATTCTAACTTGATTTCTAAGAGTTAGAAGAAACTTCCATGAGCAGTATTCCCAGTAAAGTGAAAAGATTCCATACCTGGAAAGGAGATTTATGCAGGAGAGGTTGATCACCTTGATTTATATGTGCTTTTTCCATAACAATAGTAGACCCTCACTTATGACAATACTAGTCACTAGAATACCATCATACTCTCTCTATCTACTTTTGATATGGTCCATTTTAGGGATAGTCCTATGGGTCTTCATCAAAAAGATCAGCTAAGGTTTATGCTTATTGATTTGGCTAGATACCTATGCCACTATGTGGAGGTGACCCACCCGGCAGTTAAGAGTGAGACAACTCATTGGGGTAGGCAGCCTTGCTCATCTATAGGGTCTACCTTATCACGTATATAACAGTAGTAATTTGACTTCACTAATTCATCCAAGAGAATGGTTGAATTAATCATCAATGGTCCGAGGTTAGCTGTTTTCCATTTTTTGGTTTTGAATTTATCAGGGTAGTGGGGGCTTAGAGAGGATTCAGGATTCATCTTTTCCTTTCCTTTATTATACATTCTAATTCCCACATCTTGGGGATCAACAATAGAAGGGGAAGGTTGGCTTTGGTGGCTTGGTTGTTTAGCATAAGCTTCTTGTGTAATTTTGGCTAGGGCAGGGCAAATATCTTGGATCGGGGATTAAGAATTTTTGGATTTCTTATTGAATTCAGACTTTAAGTTGGACACTACTAACTCCCAATCAAAATTATGGAACTTTCATTTTGTCAACTGGGGAGGAGCTGGTAAAGTTTGATAGAGGAGAAACAGGGTTAGAGAGGTTGTTCACGTTATTTGGTGGTATTGGTGGAAGATTAGGACTGGGTGAGGCTTATGGTCAACTTATGAGTGATTTTCTTACAGAAACCTGGGGGAGATCTAGGACAACGGGAATTGAGATTAGGTGAGGTAAGAGTAGTGTCCACGGGTTGAGTAGCAAGGGATAGGTCAACATTCACCACTAGAGGAGCTAGGGAAGGGATGAGCTCAACTTGAGTCACCATAGCTATCAAAATGTCTATAACTCCTTGTTTCCATTGATTGAGGAGGAAGGTATTCGTAACTACTAATAGAGTCCCTGCATATTATGCTCTTATCCATGGACCATATCTCTTCAAATTGTTGGGACTATATTTATGCATGATACATTCAGTTATGACATGGTTCACACACCCACATCTATAACAGATACTGGGGAGATTTTCGTATGAGACTCTGCACATTCTATTTCCACGATCAGTATTGACTATTAATATTCGACAAAGAGGTTCGGGTATCTTGATCTCTACCTTAAATCTTATAATCCTACTAGCCAAAGAGTTGATTCTTTCAGGACATTCAATGAACTTCCCTATTCTATTTCTAAGATGGACTGCGGATTGTTTATTGAAAATACCTAGCGGAAGTTAATAGATTCCTACCTAAATATTGATCTTCTGAGGTTCATGCTCTTCCGGATTAAGGGCCGGGTTGATGGGCATTATAGTTAGAAGACGATTCTAGAAATGCCATGGTCCATTAGTGAGGATGTTATGCAGGTCGTTCTCCACCGCAAATTGGAAGGTTACGGAAGTAGGATTTCGACTTCCAGATTTGCCCCATGAAGTTCTGAAGAAGTTTCGGTGACACGCGATTAGGGTTCCATAATTTCCCAAATATCGCTTTCTTAAACTTAGGTAGAGCAGACGAATTTGCTAAAATATCAACTTCTATCGTAACTCTTTCAACTAGGTGTAGTTATAATCTAGAACAATCTGAGATTATGGAATCCATAGGGGGATCCATAACAAAGCAAGGCGGGGTTTTTTGGATTAGTCGTCTAGTTTGAAGGGAGGTTGGAGAGATTTTAGGGGAACTATTTGGTTTACTTACTTCAGCATTAGCAATACATAGTTTTGCTAATGAAATACAAAGAGAATCTGGAGGAATGAGAAGTATACCCGGGACGCTATCGACATGCATAGAGCGGTTGATATCTTCTCCCAGTTGGAATTAATGCAGCTGACATTTAGGCCACCGCTCCTATGAGAGGAGGAGAGAAGATCCCTCCGTTGAACATGCTCTCTGCCAACCTCCATTGAAGGCGAGGAAGACGTATGGTGATGGTGGCGATGGGATGTATAGAGGTGTTGCTTCTCATGATTTTTTTTCTGACTTGCAATTTCTCTTCTTTCGAGCTTCTGCAAAAGCTAGGGTGCACACAGTAATAGGCTATCCGACTCATCATACACTCAGAGAAGGAAATGAGAGGCGCGTGTATGCGCGTTCTCATCTCTCCTAAAAATTGAGATCCGCTGGAACTTAGTTGAAGTGTGATCTTGGTTTGGATTTTGTTGTCTTAGTCTTTACTCTTTACTTTAATTTGTTGGAAGTATCAACATAGGCTGAAATACCCCGAACTTAAATATAGGGATTAAACTAATCTAATACGTATTTAAGGACCTAATGGTACCTAATTAATATTAGTGAGGAAAAATAAATCCAAAAGAAATAAAGAAACGCTTTAAAAGCGGGAAACGCTAAATAAGCGTTAAATAACCATAGGAGGTATGAGACATTGGTTAGAGTATTATAGGGATTCTAAAGGTTTAATAAGACCTAAATAATATATGGGAACAACTCCCGAAGAAAATGGATCCTTAAAACGGATTAAAATCACTAACGAACCTTAAAGCGCGTTTTTCGAGGTAACCGGGAAAACGTGTCTTTAAGCGGGTCAAATAGACTCGTAACAATTTTGGTCAACTAAATAATCATTAATAAATATTAGTGAAGCTTTAGGACCAATAAAATCAATAAAACGAGGAATTAGTAAAAACTGTCAAAAACGAGAAGTTGTGGGGTAGAAACATAAATAACACAAACTTATGTGTCCACTTTTAAAATAAAAAGTAAAATGTATGTGTGTGCTGTGTGTATGTCCGATTTGGACCCCTCACTCACACTCTCTCAGACACTCACTCCCTTATTTAGTAAACACAAAACTAAAAGTAACACACTCACTACTTTATTACCCCACACTCTCACACTCTCTCTCCTATCTCTATCTCCCTCTCTCACGTAAATCCCCACCCTCACTCTCTCTTTTCTCTTCTTATTCCTCCTCCAGCGACTTCCATGGAGAAATGGAAACACCCACACAAAACTCTACTTCTCTCCTCTTGTAACCCCCTTGAATCTCTTCCAAAAATTATAAAAACTACACCATTGGAATCCTCTCATCAAGAGCTACATTCCTATCTTTTCAAAAATCGAAAACAACAACTTTCATCTCCATGGGTATGGAGCATTTGGAGTTTCAAGACCACCATTAGAACCACCTCCTCCTCCTTGTCATTTTAAGGTAAAAATCTTCTTGGAACTCCTTTGTTTTTCTAGCCTCATGGGCAAAACGAAAATGAAGCTAAAATCTTGTTTGGTTTCTTTACACTCTAGCCGATTTTGGCTTGTTGAAGGAGTTGGAAATCTTGTTCTTGAACCACTCCAAGCTTCATTTGCACCCTTGCAAGGTAATGAGACTCCTAAACCCTAGAATGTGCATTAGAACTCAAATGATGTTTAAAGTTAGTATGGTGTATTGAAGTATGTATGTGTATGGGTGTAGTGTTAGAATTGGTTTATAAACCGGCGAGAAGAGGAGAGGAAGAGGAAAAGAAGAAGCAAGAGGAAGAAAAGAAATTAGAAGAGAAACAAGGTAAGGATACTCACCTTTGTGTAGCCTTGTATATATATGGATGTAACAGATTTTTAGAAGTTTGAAATGAGTAATGAAAATGGTATTGTGTAGCAATATATTGTGTAGGAGAATCTAAGTGTTTAAAACCGTTGACAGACATGTAAAATGTATTGAACCTTAGTTGGGTATTGATTGAGTATGTGCAGGAATTTTATTGTGTCGTAGTGATGTTGAGGTGTGGATATGATGTATTGTATAAACAGGTTGTGAGAATGGGAAATTGTGAGCTGAAATGGTGTGTGAGCAAGTAAGAATTATAGGGGAGGCTATGTCGAATTTTATCTAGGAATTTGAGGACTTAGATACATTTGGAACAGATTTTGGAAAGTTAAAATGAGTGGTTTAGTAGCTTGTAACAGATTTGGATATGAGGTGGTAAATGGGATGGAATTAGGTTGTGAGTAATGTATTTTGGATGCTAGGAGTAGCATTAGTTGAGGAAGTAATGGAGGTTAGAAGTTGAGTGATAAATCTGTAGCATGATAGTGGAAACCAAAATCTGTAGCAAAGAGGTATCAAATTGCGTTGTGGAACTACGAAAGAGTAGTGTGCAAGAATCGGTAAAAAGAGTGTTGGACTTGGGTGTAGGTAATGTAATGGCTTGGAAATGTATTTGGGATGCTAGAAGTGACATTGGTAGAGAAGTATTGAATGGTAGAAGTTGCAACAAAAATCTGTAGCACAAGGGTAACAAAAACTGTTACAAGTGTTGCAAAGAAATGAGGAAATTGTGTAAGTTGATTGATGGATTTAGTAATGAATTTGAGGGATGAACTAAGGCAATTTGGAGGGCCTAGGTAGTGGTAAAACATGTGGGATTAAGTGTAGGAACAATGGGAAGTAATGGGTAAAAGAGAGGACTGAAAACAGAAACGAAAATGCAAATACTGGGCCGGACCGAACTTGCGACCGGACTTGCAAGTTCGGTCGAGCCCAGATTTACAAAGACGGGAATGCTTCTGGAATGGACCGAACTTGCGACCGGACTTGCAAGTTCGGTCGGACCAGAAAATTCTCCTGTCAGTAACCTTCTGGAATGGACCGAACTTGCGACCGGACTTGCAAGTTCAGTCGGCCAGAAAAAAATTTCTGTCGAGTAAGCTACTGGAATGGACCGACCTTGCGACCGGACTTGCAAGGTCGGTCGGGCTAAAATTTTCACATACGAAACTTACTGGAATGGACCGACCTTGGGACCGGACTTGCAAGGTCGGTCGGCCCTGTAATTCTCCAGCGTAATTCCTTACTGACTTGGACCGAACTTGCGACCGGACTTGCAAGTTCGGTCGAGTCATACAAAAAAAAAAATTTAATTTAACTAAGTTAAATAATAGTTATATATATATATATATATATGTATATGTATACCCACCTATACATATGTGCATATATATGTAAGTAAACCATTGTTAGGTAATTAAATGTAAGTAAATAAAATGTAAGTATAAGAATGTGAAGACTTAGTAAGTATGAGTTAGGAAGCGTAAGGGTAACCGAACTAAATTAATGATAGTTAGATTAATTATTCGGTTGTGTGTATATAATAGGATTTGATTTGTGAACACCGGAGGAACGTTGGGATACAAGTACAACGGTGAGAGGTATGATTTCTTCATGCCCTGTATCCTAATCTGGTTACCCCGATTTGTGTGCTTATTTGATCACCTAATAAGATAAATGCATGAATCGGACTATATTGCACTTACCTGTGCTTGTTTACATTGTTCTTGATATTTGTCTTGAACAATAGTTTGTATAATTCATGAAACATATGAATGATGATGATGTGTATTGTATTTTGTAGTGTACTTGTATATTGCACTGTATTTTGTATGGATGTGTATATGAGCTTTGTATTGTACTATTGTGGCTGAATGAATGACTTCTGCTAATTCCTAACTACCTAACTCCTAACTTAAGTGAGTAAATTGGAATGAGTAGAAGTCCGATATAGTTTCGGCCACGCGTGAGGATGCGGAGTCACAAGAGGTTGGCTGCAATTCCTGACTCTTAAACTGGTCCGCGGCCCAAATCCCTTAAATGGGTAGCATCCCGGATTGGTGAGTCAAGTAAATCCCGGAGGTGGGACGGTGTAGTCCCCAGGGCCGGAGGTCCCGACGACTTAACATGAGTAAGAGTAAGAGTAAGTAAGTATGGATCCGTAAGTATGTATGAGTATGTATGCGTATGTATGAAGTAACGAGTAAAAGAGTAATCTCCACCCGATTAACCCGGGTGGACCCATGAAGCTAACAAGAACTGTATCTCGTGTATGTAATGTGTATGTGTAATTCAGAAAAAGGTAAGTATGTATTGAATGGTTTATGTTGTACTTCTTGCATGTAATGAAGTGTATGTATGTGTGTATGTCTTGCGTAATGTATTGAGATATTATGTATAAGAGCATGTATGCATGTATGTTTGAATGAAATCAACCGCATGTATTCGACCAAGTGGTCGGCGTACCCTCACTAGTACGCAGGGTATGCGGTTATCATGCGCAGCGAAAGCTGACCCCCTAGGGGGAACGTTTTTAGTGTGCAGGTACCCGAAGCGGATGTGGTCAAGGTAAGAGACCGGCGGCACACCCTTGTATTTAGAAGCAAGTAGCTTGTGAGGAACGGGTAGTAGGTAGTCTCGTAGTGGGTACGTATGAACTTGGAAGAGGTAGTATACTTGTATAAGGATCTTAGTAAACTCGGTATGTGGATTATATTGTATTGTACTTGAAGTATTGTATCGAATGGAAGATTGTAGCATTTATTGGTATATGGAGTATGTATTATAGATGTGTAGTACTCGGGATTCCGGTCCATCAGACCGATGCTGTATGTAGTAGCAGTAGCCTTGTTAGTCACGTGGGTGACTAACGGCATTGTATCACCCACTGTATGTAAGCATGTATCCGCTGCGTGTATCTGATGTGTAAGGAGATTGGACGGTAAGCACAACATTAATGGTAGGGGTGTTACAAAAAGTGGTATCAGAGTGAAGTATCGCTCTGATGACTGGAAATACCGAGCTTAGGAAATACCGAGTTAGGAATTAGAAGCTTAGGGCTAAGGGCTGAGTGTTAGCATTAGAGATATGCTAGTTAGGAACTACCGGTGAGTACCGGATACCTACAATACCAGTCCCGCCCGCCGCAAACCCCACTGTATAACTTGGGAAAGGACGCCAGAGAGAAGAAAAGTCTTCTCATACTCGGGGAAACCCGATCTGGCAGTTGTGAAGTAATCACACGGTACAGGAACCGACATATGGTGGATTCCAAGAACTGAAAGTCCCGGAGATGGTTCCCGGTTGAACCACAACACCCGCACTTAATAGCGGTAGGATGAACACTCCAACCACGAGGAGGCTGCAACTTACAACAACATGGGGCGACATGCTTAGCAGTCGCAAAACCTGGCTAACCAACCAGCAGCAGGAAAAGGAGCACTAAGCGTACAACGACGCGGAAAAAGGGAGCAGTAACGGAAACCGAGACACAAGTCTACGGGATAGTAATACTTGAATAATACCACCAACGGTATGCTAGCTGACTAAGGACATAGTCGGAAGCGGTTAACTCCAAAACTAAAATGCCATTAAGGTTGCAGTACCTGGGCAATAAGCCCAGACAACTACAAGAACAACCATGAGATACAAACCAATAGGACTACAAGCGTAGTACCTAAACGAGGAAGGCTCAGTAACCACCACAAATGTGTGGGAACGAGCCACAAGGAATGACACTAAACCAAATAGAGCGGGAACCTCCAAGGAGTGGAGGAGTACCCAGATCTACGACAGCCATGTCTAGACCACCAAGAAGCTACCTAAAGGAGCGAGTATACCAATTATAGATCAATAAGATCGAGGGAAGCGTCAACAAGACTAACAAACACAAATGGAAACCATACCGTGATCGGTATAGGATTACTCAAAAACCGCCAGTACCACGCACTTGCTATGGCAAGTGCAGTAAGAACATGAACATGTAAAGGGACACTCACACGTCACAAGTACATAGTAATGTACGGTGACCGTGATGAAACAACCACAGGATCACACATCCTAACAACCAGACGTATGAAACCTTGGGAAGGCTTAACGGCCGACTACTGTACTTACCAGTCAGCGAGAAGCTAAACTTGGTCAAGACCTCGAGCATGGCTATGCCATGAGAGATTTCTTTTAACACCGAACCATAATTTAAAACCCAAAAATTTTCTTTCAAAACCATAAACCTTCTTTTAAAACCTTGGATTTTAAAACCAGACCAACAACATTACGGTGAGTATCAAAGAATGATACAAGAGGAGTTGACAATAGAATACTTCACCTAGGCGTGTGGCGAACACTACGAGTGTACCCGTTACGGGATGTGGGACAAACCGCACTCCGAAGGAGCTTGCGGGCCCGACATATAGTTGGGTAAGTGGTAACGTGTCAATATGGTACCCCACGTATGTATACATGTAGTGTGCGACACACGGGAAGTAGTCAACTCCGTTCTACGGACCATGAGTGAGTTCAAACCAGAACAGCTGGAAACCTCAGACGATCAAATATCAAGGAACTCGGAGAATCCATCTGGAGATGAGGAATAAGAACTAGGAAGTGCAAAGAGCACATACTAGTAAGTATAGACATTGGATATGTCTCAAATAATCCAAGCAATTACCTGACAGCTGGATGGAATGCCCAGCCTATACACATTAAGGCGAATGCCTAACGTGAACCTAACAATACTCAACAAACGGGGCGGAATTCCCAAGAGCAATCACAAGATTACTACGAAGCACAATCCATAATCGGAGAGGATATTTAAACCTAGTCTCAAGCACTAGGAGCAAGTGTAAACAGTCTACCCAAGAACGGGAGACGTTACAACCCAAAAGGGGGAATAGCTTAATACAATACCATAAGACGGTATAGAGGACAACACATGTTATAAACATTAGCCGGATGTAACGGCACAGCTACCAACACCCAGGAGCGATCCTTGAAGGGTGTCTGCGTTAACAACAGTTGAACAAGCGTAATGATATGAGCACGGGAGCTAAAACGAACACTCGGTTAGGACACCGAAGGGATTTCACTTAACAGGAAATGCCCTAAGATACTGAGAGGCACCTATTAATACCATTTGCCTAAAAAGGCCTCCTATGAACGAAAGCGTGATGCCACGACTTACCATGGAGCCCAATAATACCTCCAACCTATGACGGTATACATGGAGTGGAAACATGTATAAGCAGCTTGCAAAGAGCATAGCTTGCAGCAATATGGCTCTAAAGCCATAAACCTGATGCGTTGTGTAACCTTAAACGGTTGCAAAACCCACACCATTACTAACAAGACTTGCAAGAAATATTGCCTCATACGACAAGAAATCAACAACTGGACCATAAATTCAAACCCAATATCCTGAGTGGCTTGGAGTAATGGCCAACTCAGCGTCACTGTCACTGGAACACCAGTCTAGTATACAGTTAACAAGCCGTTAATTTCCTTCATGTCTTCTGTAGCAATTGTACACAGAGGCATGAGAATCGGGATAATGCCAACATTGGCCTAGTCCCCACTTGGACACTACAAGAAACCCAAGGGAAGGTACCCCTCGTTAGCCAAAGACCACCAACGTGGTGATGATGTGAACCCTTAGAAAAGGCGTCCATCTATTACAACGGAAAAGCCTACGCATATAGACATTGCCAAGGGGCGATGGAATAAGGAAATGGGATTTCGAAACCATTACGACTTAAGGAGTAAGCATACTATATATGCACCCAAGAATGTGCTGAACCATTGTATAAATACCAACATGGTAAACCTTGTCATGAGATCTACGAGTGGAAACAAGCCCCTCAACAACAACTTCATTTATTAATGCCCAAAGCGGACAATATCTCACATGTGGGTTAAGACTGGGGATGTTACAGTGAGGTACATACAAGCAGAACTGCACAGCTAGAGCCTATGATCAGTGCTCAGCACTAAGGAGACAACAATTGTCAAAAACAATCAATGTATGTGCACACTACACACCATGGATAACTGGCGCTCAGGAGAGCTTGTAAACCGATAAACCACTTCATCCTTGGTCAACCAAGATACTTGGTGAGTTGTATCATAAATGATGACGGAATATGAGGTAAGCTAACCTATACATGAAACCTAAAGTGGAGGAACCTCTTCACATTAGAATTATAATACTGCGGTATGCTACGACAACCGTCATATACACGGATATAGGAAACCTCAGCGTATACACACCATAAGAAATGGTGCCAATGATAGTAACAGCGAGTAAAGAGAAACTACCACAGTAACGGAGTCAGTAAAAACAATGTTGTACAATGAGTAAGAATACGGTGCGCAACAAGCGACCACTATGAGGAAGTAGTTAAGCAATGACACGGAGTATAAGTATGAGATGACACACAGAAATATTCTTTCCTATCACATAAGTGACTTACTATCAAGTGTTTACGCTCTGCACTCTGACTCTGTATGACTGAGTGTTTTGGCATTGCACTTGTTCAGCTAAGGATCTAATGAGATGGCTAGGGATATGGAGAATGTAAACCGTAGTAAATCTTTCCTTTCACCACGAACATGGCATAAGCCAGTCAAGCAAGCTTAGCAAATACAGTGCGGCCTAAGGCCAAAGAAGCACGAAGAGTGTACAACACACTAATAATCACAAGATGTGAATTCCATTGGAATATAAGGTGAAAGGAGATACGAGAAAGTCACTAGGACCGACGCATAGAAAATGCGAGGTCATACAAGTAAAGAACACTTGTACTGAACCAGGAGAACTGGTATAATTCAGAAGCTACTGACAACAGAGGAAGTACTACAACTAAGTAGTGACTTAACCTCGTCCGACAATAAGTCGGAAGAGCTTAGCGAATGATCGTGGAGGTACAAATAGTGTGTATACTAGATTACCAGAGAGCTGGTTATAAATCTCAAACTCATTGAGTTCAACCACGGTAAAAGAATACCGCATTTGTCTAGTAAACCTTATTCCCATAATCGATGGAGTAGAAGGTGATGTATAGCACATTAAGGATAACAAGAAGGGTGAATAACCCGAGTTATCAGGGTCACGCAGCAGAAGCTAGTGGGCCCTAACTAGGAGATTAATGTACCTAGTGAGCATAATACAATGGCTATTAATGCCTTGAAGCCGATTAGGCTAGAACCGAATTAAATATGAGTTAAATAAACTCATATAGGAACTCTCGGTGCAAAGACTAAACCATTGGAATGGTTAAGATCCCTTTGACCAGAGCATATTGTATAGTATACGGTAGTGAAGCTAAACGCTTCAGTTTGCCCAGACTGATTAAACCAAAGTTTAATAATAATAACATATGGTAGATTACGTGGGCGTAATCCCTTTTAAGGGGGGTAGAGCGAAAACCACTTAATGTAAGTTTTGTGAATAAAACACATAAACCACAATGTGCATAGCACAAATGAGAACCAAACTGATGATTGATACTATGTTAAATAAACATAAGTACTCATTCATATTATAATTATGGTAACTAGGCATTAGACATGCAAATACCATAGGAGGAATATACCTATCTTGTAACACCAATGTAAGAGTATTAGTAAAAGAAAAGTAATGAGTAGTGGACGGAGCTCCACAAGTATTGTAACCTTTGAAGAAGTAGTACGAAATGAATGAGGATAGTAGATGAATGAAGTTATGAGTAGTGGAATCGTAAGTAAAATATTTGAAACAATTGAAGGCAACTAAATCTTATAAGTGTAGTATTCCTTAGTTAGGATATAGGAGATGATGGTGAGTAATGGATGGAAGTAGTGAAGGTTGATGAAATGAGCATTAGGATTGAACCATAGAGTAAAGCATTTGGGAAGTAGAGTGAGGACGATCCTTTGGAGATGTATGAATTCGTAATTACGACTAGAAAGAGTAAAAAGATAGAAAATGAAAACAATTAAATTATCTGCTTGTTTGAAACTGATGTGGGAAGTCGAACTTGATCCTGATCAGATCAAGGGAAACCGAACACAAATTGGGGTGGAAAGATAGTTCAACACTGGTGCTGATCACATCAGGGTCGAACGATTCTTGAAGACTCCCCTCAAGTGGTCACAAGAATCACACATAGGATAGAAGTAATGAACATAAATTGGAATCTGGAGTTGTATGTTTTAGAAGGATTTCGATGTAGCCATGTGCTAACAAGAAATTTGTAGGGATAAAACTATAAATAAAAGAATAAAATAATAAACTAAACCTACAACTCTACTACGGGCAGCAAAATAAAAACCCGGTCGGAGTATAGTGTAAATATATTACGACCGAGAGTATCGAACCCAAGGGACTTATAGAAAACTAGTCCTAATCCGGGCAAAAGCCTATTCTAAACAAGGGGGGAATAGTAAAGGTTGATTCTAAACTAAGAAATTAAATAAACTAACTTTGATTTGGGAGAATGTCAATGTAAGAGTATCATATGACCAATGATCAAGGGTGGCAAGTCTCAAAGAGGATTTGGTCTCGCAAAATGCATATGCCGGGTGGCATGCCGGGCTTCGGCTACCCGGCACATTCAACGCCTTGAATGTGCCGGACAACTTTCATCACGGCACCACATCCGGCATCGTACATTTCGTGAACAACACTTCCAGAATCGGGTCTGAATAAAGGAACTCATTATCCATACTTGCATCGTGCATATTTAATGCCGCGAATACAACCAGAATAATGGGGAAATTAGAGATTAATCCAAAATCTTAGCATTTGTTGTCCACTTTTCAGAACAACAATATTAAAGATCACCAAAATCCTAATCTATTCTACTCTTGCTTTTGGGAAGCCTTAAGTAGAACTTAGAGATAAGAGAATAAGTAGCTAATTTATTCTACTTTGCATGAAGACTAGAACTCGGGTTAAGAAACTTGAAAATTCCATAAATGGTCATAAGAGTTTTACAAGGAAACCTTCCCTAACCAAAAACCTAGCAAGGATTCTGCATCCCCATCCACACAACTACAAGAAGAGAATACAAAGGGGGAGAAGGAAATGTTAATAGCCTTAACCCGTCAAAGTCTTCTTCTTCTCTCGCGTGGATGGATCTGCAGACGTTCCTTGGACACCAACAGGTGGAATGTGGCGGAAACAGAGTGTGAATGGCGTGGATTTGGTATGTTGAAGTGTGTCAAATTGCAGCCTTTCTCGGCCTATTTATAGGCATCAAAATGTCGTTTGCCGGGCGTCGTGCCGGGTCACCAGTAGCCGGCACACGTGGGAAATGTGCCCAACTGCTAACGGTCGAAACCGCCAATTCCGCGCGAAACAGTGCATATGCCGGGTAGAAGATACCCGGTATCACACCCGGCACTAGCTAAATTTTCAACGGTCAATAACTGCCATCGTCTGGTCAACCGTGGTGACTCTTCACTTATGCCGGATGGAATCTACCCGGCATCATATCCGGCAAGGCCTCTTTTCTGTTCTGTGTTCATGCCGTGCAGAAGTAATCCGGCCTGGAGTCCGGCAGCATTTGAACTTTTGCCTATAAATCATTCCTTGCACAGAAAACTCATAAAAACATAAGTCTGTACAAATAATATAC
Organism: Limonium bicolor; assembly: GCA_023374045.1. Classification (NCBI taxonomy): domain Eukaryota; kingdom Viridiplantae; phylum Streptophyta; class Magnoliopsida; order Caryophyllales; family Plumbaginaceae; genus Limonium; species Limonium bicolor. The sequence continues at coordinate 305,455,312 of CM041779.1, forward strand.
TTTAACACATAATATAACATAAATAACATATATATAACTTATTTAGATAAATATAATACTAAATCAAATGCATAAAATATGATAAGTATGCGGCTTATCACCATGGGGAAGGATTTTCTATAGACTGGAGACTAAGTATGTGTTGGAAGCTGGTACGGGAGAAGATAGTAGTATATTACGTTGTATTATTCCAAAGGCAGTGGGACATAGAGGAGTCCTGTGTCTAGATGACCTGAGTGCCTGCGGGATTGTAATGTGTATTGCATTGCTTTGGGAATAGCCTTGCATTGTATGTATGTATAAATTGGTAATGAGGAACCGGATGGTCGGTAGTAATGCGGATTGGAGTGATTATTGTGCATTAGTATGGTATGGTATGGTATAGTATGTAGGAACCTTGAGTAACGGATTTGGGATTGTAAGAGGAAGAAGGTATGGCTTTGGTATTGGACACGTAAGAATGAGTAAGCAATGTAAACCTATAACCTCAAACAACTTTGAGGACAAAGTTCTTAAGGGGGGTAGATTGAAATACCCCGAACTTAAATATAGGGATTAAACTAATCTAATACGTATTTAAGGACCTAATGGTACCTAATTAATATTAGTGAGGAAAAATAAATCCAAAAGAAATAAAGAAACGCTTTAAAAGCGGGAAACGCTAAATAAGCGTTAAATAACCATAGGAGGTATGAGACCTTGGTTAGAGTATTATAGGGATTCTAAAGGTTTAATAAGACCTAAATAATATATGGGAACAACTCCCGAAGAAAACGGATTAAAATCACTAACGAACCTTAAAGCGCGTTTTTTGAGGTAACCGGGAAAACGTGTCTTTAAGCGGGTCAAATAGACTCGTAACAATTTTGGTCAACTAAATAATCATTAATAAATATTAGTGAAGCTTTAGGACCAATAAAATCAATAAAATGAGGAATTAGTAAAAACTGTCAAAAACGAGAAGTTGTGGGGTAGAAACATAAATAACACAAACTTATGTCCACTTTTAAAAAAAAGTAAATGTATGTGTGTGCTGTGTGTATGTCCGATTTGGACCCCTCACTCACACTCTCTCACACACTCACTCCCTTATTTACAAAACTACAAAACTAATAAAGTAAACACTCACTACTTTATTACCCCACACTCTCACACTCTCTCTCCTATCTCTATCTCCCTCTCTCACGTAAATCCCCACCCTCACTCTCTCTTTTCTCTTCTTCTTCCTCCTCCAGCGACTTCCATGGAGAAATGGAAACACCCACACAAAACTCTACTTCTCTCCTCTTGTAACCCCCTTGAATCTCTTCAAAAAATTATAAAAACTACACCATTGGAATCCTCTCATCAAGAGTTACATTCCTATCTTTTCAAAAATCGAAAACAATAACTTTCATCTCCATGGGTATGGAGCATTTGGAGTTTCAAGACCACCATTAGAACCACCTCCTCCTCCTTGTCATTTTAAGGTAAAAATCTTCTTGGAACTCTTTTGTTTTTCTAGCCTCATGGGCAAAACGAAAATGAAGCTAAAACCTTGTTTGGTTTCTTTACACTCTAGCCGATTTTGGCTTGTTGAAGGAGTTGGAAATCTTGTTCTTGAACCACTCCAAGCTTCATTTGCACCCTTGCAAGGTAATGAGACTCCTAAACCCTAGAATGTGCATTAGAACTCAAATGATGTTTAAAGTTAGTATGGTGTATTGAAGTATGTATGTGTATGGGTGTAGTGTTAGAATTGGTTTATAAACCGGTGAGAAGAGGAGAGGAAGAGGAAAAGAATAAGCAAGAGGAAGAAAAGAAATTAGAAGAGAAACAAGGTAAGGATACTCACCTTTGTGTAGCCTTGTATATATATGGATGTAACAGATTTTTAGAAGTTTGAAATGAGTAATGAAAATGGTATTGTGTAGCAATATATTGTGTAGGAGAATCTAAGTGTTTAAAACCGTTGACAGACATGTAAAATGTATTGAACCTTAGTTGGGTATTGATTGAGTATGTGCAGGAATTTTATTGTGTCGTAGTGATGTTGAGGTGTGGATATGATGTATTGTATACAGTTGTGAGAATGGGAAATTGTGAGCTGAAATGGTGTGTGAGCAAGTAAGAATTATAGGGGAGGCTATGTCGAATTTATCTAGGAATTTGAGGACTTAGATACATTTGGAACAGATTTTGGAAAGTTAAAATGAGTGGTTTAGTAGTGTGTAACAGATTTGGATATGAGGTGGTAAATGGATGGAATTAGGTTGTGAGTAATGTATTTTGGATGCTAGGAGTAGCATTAGTTGAGGAAGTAATGGAGGTTAGAAGTTGAGTGATAAATCTGTAGCATGATAGTGGAAACCAAAATCTGTAGCAAAGAGGTATCAAATTGCGTTGTGGAACTAGGAAAGAGTGTGCAAGAATCGGTAAAAGAGTGTTGGACTTTGGTGTAGGTAATGTAATGGCTTGGAAATGTATTTGGGATGCTAGAAGTGACATTGGTAGAGAAAGTATGAATGGTAGAAGTTGCAACAAAAATCTGTAGCACAAGGGTACCAAAAACTGTTACAAGTGTTGCAAAGAAATGAGGAAATTGTGTAAGTTGATTGATGGATTTAGTAATGAATTTGAGGGATGAACTAAGGCAATTTGGAGGGCCTAGGTAGTGGTAAAACATGTGGGATTAAGTGTAGGAACAATGGGGAAGTAATGGGTAAAAGAGAGGACTGAAAACAGAAACGAAAATGCAAATACTGGGCCGGACCGAACTTGCGACCGGACTTGCAAGTTCGGTCGAGCCCAGATTTACAAAGACGGGAATGCTTCTGGAATGGACCGAACTTGTGACCGGACTTGCAAGTTCGGTCGGACCAGAAAATTCTCCCGTCAGTAACCTTCTGGAATGGACCGAACTTGCGACCGGACTTGCAAGTTCGGTCGGCCAGAAAAAAATTTCCGTCGAGTAAGCTACTGGAATGGACCGACCTTGCGACCGGACTTGCAAGGTCGGTCGGGCTAAAATTTTCACATACGAAACTTACTGGAATGGACCGACCTTGGGACCGGACTTGCAAGGTCGGCCGGCCCTGTAATTCTCCAGCATAATTCCTTACTGACTTGGACCGAACTTGCGACCAGACTTGCAAGTTCGGTCGAGTCATACAAAAAAAAATTAATTTAACTAAGTTAAATAATAGTTATATATATATATATATATATATATATATATATATATATGTATATGTATACCCACCTATACATATGTGCATATATATGTAAGTAAACCATTGTTAGGTAATTAAATGTAAGTAAATAAAATGTAAGTATAAGAATGTGAAGACTTAGTAAGTATGAATTAGGAAGCGTAAGGGTAACCGAACTAAATTAATGATAGTTAGATTAATTATTCGGTTGTGTGTATATAATAGGATTTGATTTGTGAACACCGGAGGAACGTTGGGATACAAGTACAACGGTGAGAGGTATGATTTCTTCATGCCCTGTATCCTAATCTGGTTACCCCGATTTGTGTGCTTATTTGATCACCTAATAAGATAAATGCATGAATCGGACTATATTGCACTTACCTGTGCTTGTTTACATTGTTCTTGATATTTGTCTTGAACAATAGTTTGTATAATTCATGAAACATATGAATGATGATGATGTGTATTGTATTTTGTAGTGTACTTGTATATTGCACTGTATTTTGTATGGATGTGTATATGAGCTTTGTATTGTACTATTGTGGCTGAATGAATGACTTCTGCTAATTCCTAACTACCTAACTCCTAACTTAAGTGAGTAAATTGGAATGAGTAGAAGCCCGATATAGTTTCGGCCACGCGTGAGGATGCGGAGTCACAAGAGGTTGGCTGCAATTCCTGACTCTTAAACTGGTCCGCGGCCCAAATCCCTTAAATGGGTAGCATCCCGGATTGGTGAGTCAAGTAAATCCCGGAGGTGGGACGGTGTAGTCCCCAGGGCCGGAGGTCCCGACGACTTAACATGAGTAAGAGTAAGTAAGTATGGATCCGTAAGTATGTATGAGTATGTATGCGTATGTATGAAGTAACGAGTAAAAGAGTAATCTCCACCCGATTAACCCGGGTGGACCCATGAAGCTAACAAGAACTGTATCTCGTGTATGTAATGTGTATGTGTAATTCGGAAAAAGGTAAGTATGTATTGAATGGTTTATGTTGTACTTCTTGCATGTAATGAAGTGTATGTATGTGTGTATGTCTTGCGTAATGTATTGAGATATTATGTATAAGAGCATGTATGCATGTATGTTTGAATGAAATCAACCGCATGTATTCGACCAAGTGGTCGGCGTACCCTCACTAGTACGCAGGGTATGCGGTTATCATGCGCAGCGAAAGCTGACCCCCTAGGGGGAACGTTTTTAGTGTGCAGGTACCCGAAGCGGATGTGGTCAAGGTAAGAGACCGGCGGCACACCCTTGTATTTAGAAGCAAGTAGCTTGTGAGGAACGGGTAGTAGGTAGTCTCGTAGTGGGTACGTATGAACTTGGAAGAGGTAGTATACTTGTATAAGGATCTTAGTAAACTCGGTATGTGGATTATATTGTATTGTACTTGAAGTATTGTATCGAATGGAAGATTGTAGCATTTATTGGTATATGGAGTATGTATTATAGATGTGTAGTACTCGGGATTCCGGTCCATCAGACCGATGCTGTATGTAGTAGCAGTAGCCTTGTTAGTCACGTGGGTGACTAACGCATTGTATCACCCACTGTGTGTAAGCATGTATCCGCTACGTGTATCTGATGTGTAAGGAGATTGGACGGTAAGCACAGCATTAATGGTAGGGGTGTTACATAGGCCTTTCAGTCATGAGTTGTATCAATATGGTGATCCAAGTAATATATGAAAAAGTCACCCAGAGATAAATTATAAGCTCACTTTTCCTTAAAAAAAGCTCACTTTTCAGATGCCCCTAACAGTATTATTGAGTCTTAATTAACATCTAATCTAAAGGTGACCAACGTGTCCGAATACTGTGCAAAAATGTTGATATTTATAAAAGTATATTAAAATAAATGATAAAAGCATCATAAAATATTACTTTTTAAAAAATAATTCTTTGAAAAAATATAAAAATTATTAAGTACCATAAAATAGAATATAATTTTTTTAAAACATAAAAGACAAAAATAATTTTAAAATGTTAATTTATAAAAATATATCAAAAAATTAATAATAAATAAATAATACTTAGAAAATCAAATCCTTTTATTAAGTATCAAAATTCTAAACACATTGTTTATACAAAAATTATATTAACCTGTTTAAAAAATAAGCAAAAAAGTAGTGACATTTTAACTACTTATTAGTGAAGGAGTAGAGTTAGAGAAACTAATTAAAAAAGGAAATAATCAAATTATCCCGTTTACACTAGACAGCTTTGCAACAGTTATGAATTTTTTTTATACAAGTTTTTTTAATGATCTCTTTTTCAACGAATTTAAAGCATTTTTTTCAAAATAAAATATGTTTAACATTTTTAATTACTATTATGTTTTGAAAAATTAATATTCTAGTTTAAAGAAAAATTATAACGTAATATTTTTTAACAAATTTTTATATCTACAAATAGCATTAGTAATTGTCATTTATGAAATGACATTGGAAAAACGGAAAATACCATTTAGTAGATTATAAATTATCTCTTTAAAAATTATTTTAGTACTACCGTGTCTTAAAAATATATATTATGTTTTATGGTATTTAATGATTTTCAAAAATTTTTAAAGAATTTTTGAAAAAAATTCAATATTTATTTAATATAATAGTATTTTTTTATCTTTTATAGTTATCTATATTTTCATAGTATTATACTCCCTCCGTCCTGAATTGATCGTCTTATTCACTATTTGAACATGTCGGTTGACTTCAATATTTAACATATAAGATAAATTAATGTTAAAAATTTAAGTTTTACAAATGATTCCTCACATGATAAACAATAGATTACAAAATTTAGTTTTATGGAATTAGTTTATCTTATATGCTTAATATTGAAGTAGAAAAATATGCCATAAAACAAACTAGACGGTAAATTAAGAACGGAGGGAGTAATGTTTTATGAACTTTTTTGAATTTTTCTAACAACTAGTGGTAGGGCTGCCCACAAATTTCCATTACCACTGTACCGTACCAACAACTGTTTTTATCATATCTTCTAATCGGCGTTAGGATTAACCAAACCGTTATAATTAGACAATTTCGTTTTAGGTAACGGTATGCAATTTTTACACCGCAGTTAACATGGTATATATATATATTAGTACATACTAGTTACTGAACATAATAATATATGAAATAGAGAATGTTAGTTTACTTGTTTTAAAAGAAGCTTCGTTGAATTAACTAACAAATTGATATTTCAGATTCTCTTATGATGAAACTAAACCAAGTTAATAGTATGGGACAACATTTGTTTTATTAGTTAATCAAAGATGTTAGTTTAATTATGCTGAAATTGAGATTAATTGATATGAATAGCAAACATATTTCTCTAGTTTTTGTCGTACTAAAACTAAACTAGAATCTAGAAAAATACACTGCTCGCCTATAACATAATATATTATGTGAACTGAAGAACGCAAGATAAGCAATATATAGTGTATTTTATAATTATGTTTTGGTAAATCTTTTGAGATGTATTTTGCTATCACCCAGTTGAGAAAGCATGTTGTAAATTATCTGTTTGAGTCTAAGTGAACTGATTTTGCCTTATATTCTTAGACCGTGTCATTGTCATTGCAATCATAAATGTGCATGTTATATATTATATAATCCGCTTGTTAGATGATTGAGCATTATACAATGGTGGATTCGGTATTGTTGTTATATGTTATGTATATAAAATAATGTTTGCACATGATATTGAAGTGCTAGGTGCATTCTAGTTGTTTGATTGTTTTTATTTGCATATTTTTATCTAGTTTGTTATCATTAAGGTTATATACACAAAAAAAAAAACCTACACTCGATTTTTGCTTAACCTGAATTACCTTATTGCTCTAAATGCGGTTAACCGATGTAAACAGAATTGTAACAGTATCAAATTTTTTAAAACCGTATCACCCAGTTAACCAGTATACGGTGTGGTTAACCGTACCGTGACCACCTCTACCTGTAGACACCAAAATATTCTCACTCCATAAAGAAAAATATAGAAAAATAAATCAATAAGAGGGGTTGTAACGACCCCAAAACCACCCTGGTTGAGAGACCATTACACGCCGCGTGCTTATTACTTAAGACACGCAAGGCTACACTAGCGAACCCCAAAACTAAACAAAATACCCTTTATTTAACGAGTAGCAATTACAATCGTTTACATAGTTTACAATAGCGGAAGCTAGTAAATACAAAAAGGGCCTCAAAGCCAAACATCTAAATACAAAACCAAATCCAAAACTAAAAGCGAAGGCTGAATCTTCAAACACGAACTAAGACCTGCAAATCAGACGGATATAGGGGTGAGCACAACTATTGCTCAATAGGTGATAAACTTCATTAGTTGAGCACGCTCAAAACATAATCTGAACATACATTTATACTTATACGAAAGCATAGCAAAATCAGAAACAGAGCCTTAGAGGAAGAAGGCAGAAACAAAAACTTGATAATCAAGAAGCTCAACCAAAACAGAAGCTCAACAAAATCAGAAGTTTAACCACATCAAAACCTGAACGAAATCAGAAGCTTAGCAAATTCAAAAGCAGAGATCGAAGCGGAAGACCTTCCAACAGATAGAGGTCTAAAACAGAGAGAGCTAAGTGTTGTCAAATCAGAAGGAGCAGCAGAAGACAAACCAGAAAGTTGAAGCTTTGCAAACCAGAGACTTCTCAGAAGACGGAAAGCACACAGCAGACCGTCTCAAATCAAATATAGATAGAGTAGACGGAAACAGATCACTTAATAAACCAGAGGCTCTCGGAAAATAGAAAGCACAAAGCAGTCTGTCAGAAATCAGAAATAGTCAGAGAAAATGGAAAATAGAACACTTAAAATTCAGAAGTGGGACTCTAGCACTAAGCACAAACACTCAGAAAGGGTCGGAGACCCATGGATCTAACAGATCCCTCGACAACGCAGAAATGACCCGAAAGCCAAAGGGTTCGTCAACCCCACAAAATAGATTGGGCATGACCCACACTCAGAATGACGTCTACATGGTATACCACGGAATAGCTCGACCCAACCATTCACGGCTCAGAAGCAGAGTAACTAGGTCCCAAAACAGAAGCTTAACAAATAGAAGCTTAACAAATCTGTTCAGAAGGTGTTGCAGAGAACACACACCAAAGCACAAGGCCTTAACACAACAAAAACTGAATCATAGCTGTAACAAAAGCTTTAAACCAGGACTAGCCAAGGTCAAACTGAAATCAGAGGCCGAAGCACACTTACAGAGCAAAACAAAGTTCAAAAGATTATCGGTGACTTTCAAATCAAAATATACTTAAACACATGCCAAACATGTTAAAAAAGATAGTACTCAAAAAGAGGATTCTAACGCAGCAAACGGCACTCAAAACGGAGCTCAAACGAAGAAGTTATGCAAAAACAAAGGCCTGTCCGAACATGCATCGGACCTTGCATGTTCGGACGTAAGCCGAGAGTCTGAAAATCTGCCCGCGCATGATGTCTGAACTTCAATGTTCGGACACATGTTCGGACACAGTGAAAACTGCAAAATCAATTGCGGAAATCATCCAGAACCAAGCCACAAATCCCTCACAAAACATACATAACTTATAGAAGCAAAATAGCCAATCGAAATCACATTTCCACGGGGTTTTAACACATCGAAGAGCAACCAAAATCAATCGAAAATCATCACAATCGGAGGAGCACATAAACATATACGGAAAACAAAACGAAACCAGAAATCCCCGTGGTTAACGTACACGACCAAATTCATCTTCCACCTACCTCACATCCGACGCAATGCACTTCTCTGCAGACTCCACACATCAGACCTCTTGAGTCTCCACTCGAACAATGAACACTCCATCAAAACAAAAGACAACCGGAACTGGGAGGAAGCGAAGAACAGAATGAGGAACATCAATAGACTTCGGATCCCCACACTCGAGATCTGGTGGACTTGAACAGCAAAGCACCCAATCAATTGAATTGTAGGGGTAAGAGATTGAAGAAGAGAATGAGGAAAGGGAGGAGAAGATATGCAGAGCGGGATTTGGGAAGAAGAAGAAGGAAACTGTCGTGAAGGAGAATGTCAGGAAAGTGGAAGGAGGAAAAAAAATAACGTGAATCAGAAATTAGAAAGAAGGAAGGAAAATATTAAGGAACTAATAAATATCCTCCTTTACAAAAAAAATAAATAAGGAAGACTTTTTTAACTCTCCTTCCTCAAGATGTCCCATTAACATTTAAAGGAATGTCATGAACATACTAATATAAGAGTGAAATTAATACGAACTCCCTTTGCGAATCAGAAAGAAAATAAAAAAAAAATTTGGGGCATAACAACATACCTCTCTTAAAAAGAATTTCGTCCTCGAAATTCGACGAAACCTGGAATACAAGCAAATGCACTTCAAGTGCGAGAATACTATGAACATTAAGACATACATGAGGAGTCTCACATATCAAAAGGTCAAAACATTATACGAGAAATACCACGAACTCTTACACACACAGAAGGAATCTCACACCTCAAGGGCTCAAACTTACAAAGAGGATATCACTCAAATCTCACTGCTGATTGACATAAGAAATATAACAGAGATCACTAACACTTAGCCCCAAGGCACAAAAAGAACACTCACACGTTTCAGAAGCTTGAACCTCACAAAGCTAACACTCTGAATACACTTACTGACAGAAGAACAAAGCAGAGGATCACTGAAGGCTCAACACAAAGGCACAGAAAGGACGTTCACATATCTCAGAAGCTCTAACTTAGCCGGGCTAACACATCGAACTTACTGGCTCATTAACTAATAGAAGAACGAAGCAAAAGGTTACTGAAGGATAAGCCTGAAGGCACATGAAGAACACTTAAATTTGTTGTTGACTAAATGACACAAAAGAACATAACAGATGGTTTCTAAAGCTCAGCCTAGAGGCACAGAAAGAACGCTCACTCTCAGAAGACGTCCCCATCCAAAGGACCAAACAAACAAACCTATCTAACTCACATGACAACCCACTCAGAACCGAAGCACAGCACACACACTCCGGAACACACATTGAAGCACTCCTTGGCTCACATCACATAACTCAAAACTCTCAAACCAACTCTCTCACCCAAACGCAGAACTCACAGACTAAGCTCACATCCGATCTCATACCCAAACATATCACATCTCTTAGACTTGTAGCCCACACTCACAACACATCCAATGCAGAACTAAAGCCCAACGCCTAGTCAGACTACACAACTGAAGAGCTACTACACTCATATCACAGCTCATCACACTATCCAAACTCATCCAAACTCACCTACCACACAGCCCAATCACATCTGACTAACATTCAGCACACAACACAAAACACAACACTTAACCTATCTACCAAAACTCGCATTCGGTCATCCTTTCCCAAAGGACCCGACTCCCTCAGGCTCAAACTCAAAACATAGAAAACACATAGATAAGCAGACACTACGCTTTTGCTGCACTACTCTGATAACGGACAACCACCGAGCAAACGCACATAACAGACACTAGATAACAATCAAAACTACACAGCAGATAGCACATAATAGATAGTAGGCAAAGACACGGAAGCATAGACATGCAAACACCTGACAAATCCCAACAAAAACCAAACCTAGCTCTGATACCACTAAATGTAACGACCCCAAAACCACCCTGGTTGAGAGACCGTTACACGCTGCGTGCTTATTACCTAAGACACGCAAGGCTACACTAGCAAACCCCAAAACTGAAAAAAATGCCCTTTATTTAACAAGTAGCAATTACAATCGTTTACATACTTTACAATAGCGGAAGCTAGTAAATACAAAAAGGGCCTCAAAGCCAAACATCTAAATACAAAACCAAATCCAAAACTAAAAGCGAAGGCTGAATCTTCAAACACGAACTAAAACCTGCAAATCAGACGGATATAGAGGTAAGCACAACTATTGATCAGCAGGTGATAAACTTCATCAGTTGAGCACACTTAAAACATAATCTGAACATACATTTATATTTATACGAAAGCATAGCAAAATCAGAAACAAAGGCCTTAGAGGAAGAAGGCAGAAATAGAAATTTGATAATCCAGAAGCTCAACCAAAACAGAAGCTCAACAAAATCAGAAGTTTAACCACATCAAAAGCTGAACGAAATCAGAAGCTTAGCAAATTCAAAAGCAGAGATCGAAGCGGAAGACCTTTCAACAGATAGAGGTCTAAAATAGAGAGAGCTAAGTGTTGTCAAATCATAAGGAGCAGCAGAAGACTAACCAGAAAGTCAAAGCTTTGCATACCAGAGACTTCTCAGAAGACGGAAAGCACACAGTAGACCGTCTCAAATCAAATACAGACACAGTAGACTGAAACAGATCACTTAATAAACCAGAGGCTCTCAGAAAACAGAAAGCACAAAGTAATCTGTCAAAATCAGAAATAGTCAGAGCAAATGGAAAATAGAACACTTATCAATTAGAAGTGGGACTCCAGCACCAAGCACAAACACCCAGAAAGGGCCGGAGACCCATGGATCTATCAGATCCCTCGACAACACAGAAATGACCCGAAGGCCAAAGGGTTCGTCCACCCCACAGAACAGATTGGGCATGACCCACACTCAGAATGACGTCTACATGGTATACCACGAAATAGCTCTACCCAGCCATTCACGGCTCAGAAGTAGAGTAACTAGGTCCCAAAACTGAAGCTTACCAAACAGAAGCTTAAAAAAACAGTTCAGAAGGTGTTGCAGAGAACACACACCAAAGCACAAGGCCTTAACACAACAAAAACTGAATCATAGCTGAACCAAAAGTCTTAAACCAGGACTAGCTGAAGTCAAACTAAAATCAGAGGCCGAAGCACACTTATAGAGCTAAACAGAGTTCAAAAGATTATCGGTGACTTTCTAATCAAAATATACTTAAACACATGCCAAAACATGTCAAAAAAGAAAGTACTCGAAAAGAGGAATCCAATACCGTAAACGGCACTCAAAACGGAGCTCAAACGAAGAAGTTATGCAAAAACAAAGGCCTGTCCGAACATGCGTCCGACCTTGCATGTTCAAGCGTAAGCCGAGAGTCTAAAAATCTGCCCGCGCATGATGTCCGAACTTCAATGTTCGGACACATATTCGGACACATGTTCGGACACAGCGAAAACTGCAAAATCAATTGCGGAAATCAGCTAGAACCAAGCCACAAATCCCTCACAAAACATACATAACTTATAGAAGCAAAATAGCCAATCGAAAACACATTTCCACGGGGTTTTAACAAATCGAAGAGCAACCAAAATCAATCCAAAAACATCACAATCAGAGGAGCACATAAACATATACGGAAAACAAAACGAAACCAGAAATTCCCGTGGTTGAACGTACACGACCAAATTCATCTACCACCTACCTCACATCCAACACAATGTAATTCTCTGCAGACTCCACACATCAGACCTCTTGAATCTCCACTCGAACAACGAACACTCGATCAAAACAAAAGACAACCGGAACTGGAAGGACCGAAGAATGGAATGATGAACAACAATCGACTTTGGATCCCCACAGTCGAGATCTGGCGGACTTGAACAACAAAGCACCCAATCAATTGAATTGTAGGGGTAAGAGATTAAAGAAGAGAATGAGCAAAGGTAGGAGAAGATATGTAGAGCGGGATTTGGGAAGAAGAAGAAGGAAACTGTCGTGAAGGAGAATGTCAGGAAAGTGGAATGAGGAAAAAAATAACGTGAATTAGAAATAAGAAAGAAGGAAGGAAAATATTAAGGAACTAATAAATATCCTCCTTCACAAATAATTAATAAATAAGGAAGACTTTTCTAACTCTCCTTCCTCAAGATGTCCCAATAACATTTAAAGGAATGTCATGAACATACTAATATAAGAGCGAAATTAATACGATCTCCCTTTGCGAATAAGAAAGAAAATAAAAAAATTTATGGGGCATAACAGGGGTCATCGTCTTTCCATCTCAAAATATCTTAATATGCGTGCCAGAATGAAGCCACCATTTTATTAAAAGATTTCGAACCAGTTTTCAAAGATTTGAGGAAAAATAAATGTTTTTAAAATGAATTTCAAACCATTATTCTGTTTCAAACCCATCTCTTTTTATTTTATTTAAATTATCTTTAGAGTAAATTACTCAGAACCCCCTTCAGGATGGGGTATAATACAGTTAACCCCCTTATGTTTATCATAATTATTGGTAACCACCTTGAGGTTACGGTATCTCTGACTATGAGCCCCCGAACTTTAACTTTGTTATCAAAACTTTAGCTACATGCTGATCCATCAGCTTAATCACATTATTAATATCAGTCTGGACAACAAAATTGCTTAATTAACATCATTTAACTCTCCCTCATCCCAATTCAAATGCATTTTCGTGGTAGGGTTGATGTTTTTCGGATAATAAGAATGCTGATTAAACAGTGTTTTTTGTCCAGTATGTCATTAATAATGTGATTAAGTTGATGGGTCAGCACGTGGTTAACGTTTTGATAAAGGAGTTATAGTTCCGGGGCACATAGTTAAATATACTATAACCTTAGGGTGGTTACCAATAATTATGATAAACACAAGGGGGTTAACTGTATTATGCTCAATCCTCAAGGGGGTTCCGAGTAATTTACTCTTATCTTTATCTCATTTATTTTATATATTTTTGAAAGAAAACATTTCGTTTTACAATTCATAGCATTTGTTGGTAGCTTGAAATACTTTTCTAAGTTCAAGGTTAGGGTGGGGGAGATGATTAAATTGCTCCATTTCCTTCTATTAAGAGGGGCCTTATGATCCCATTGCACTTGCACACATCCCAATCTCCTCGTTATGTATTTTCTTACAACTTACCCATCTTTTTTTCCTTTGCTTTTTTTGGTGGCAAGTACATGATAAGGGAGGAGCTGGAAACTGCGCTAGGACTAGGAAGCTAAATTTTGGCTAGACTACCTGGGTCTTCAAACACAAGTAGCGGTTGGTGTATCTTAGATCCCTATAAGCTCAAATGAGGCAGCGTCGATGTGACCTCCCAGAGTAGCTCTTCTCTTTAAAATTTTTATTTTCATTTCTCTTAGTAATAGTTTGTAAATAGTTTATTGTTTGTTATTTGTTGTAGTTTTAGGATTAATTTACTTATGTGACTTTATATTATGCAATTTACTACACTTTTTTGCATGTGAAAAATGTTAGAACTTCTTTAAGGGGCATGAACATAGGCGAGACTGAAATTTTAGCATAGCTTAATATCTATATCATTATTAGCTATCATAACTAATTAAGTTGAAGATTTATATATAACATGTTATCTCAAATTCTGCTTTGTTGTGATAGTATTACGATCCATATCTTGGGTCATTTTAGAAGAGCCCTAGGTTAGTATTGTGATGAATTTGATGAGTATCTCTTCACATTGCAGACCATGGGTGTACTTGACATTCCCTTCCATGTTGTCTTCTCATAAATTCAAACATTTTACTCATCTACAATCATCTTCTTCAACTCACAAATTCAAGTTCAAATCTCATAAATAACATTCTTCAACTTTCCACAAAGCTTGTGAACAATTCTCCACTCTTCTCACGCACAAACTTCCCCAAATTCTCAAATCTTTAAGAACTTCATAAGCTCTTATATTCTTATTCATCACCAATTACTTCACTCAAAGATAGATTCCAAGCATCTCAAATTTTCTATTAGGTCAAGATCTCAAATGACAGATTTCGGTGTCTCACAGACTTCAACATCTCAAACCTCAAACATCTCAGGAGAATCCAACTATCTCATAAAATCCTATAATTCTTAAAAACACTCAAACATCTTTAAGCTTCACAACTTTCAAAACTTCACAAAGCTAAAACTCCTTCCAATCATAAATACTCCTAAACCTTTCAAATTCTACAAGCCTCAATATCCTAAACTCCATGAAAAACCTAAATTTATTGAAACTTCTAATTCCTTCAAATTTCAAGCACCTCAAAACTTAGCAGTCTCAGCAAACTCAGCAAGACCATAATGTCTCAGCAATCAGTAAACCCAGATGTCTCTGTACGGGTGTTAACGTATATAAACATGTATCGGTCTATCGTAGCAAGTTTTCCTAGAAGTGTTGGTTAGGTAATTGAACCAAAGGAGGCGGTGACTAGTTTGAGTTTCTATTTAAATATAACTAGTAAACTAAGGAAATTAACCATATTAAATTAAGGGTTCGATCACTGAAATAAATAAACACGATAAAAGATTCAGTCCTGGTTTACTACTTCCCCTAGTTCTTCAATTCCCCTTCTTATGTGCTTTTCCAATTCTAGATCACAACCTTAGATCAAAGATAATCTACCACCGTCTCCCATAAAATAGATTCTGTAACGACACCAAACACGGCCTAGTTCTAAGGTCGTTACACGTCACACACTTACTACATAAGATACGCAAGGCTCCTAACAAACAACTAACGATTGGACAAAGAAAGCTTAATAAATATATATACATATATATATATATATAAACACAAGTCATAAATAGAAAGCGTATTAAAAGAGTAGTGTCAAAAGGCCCGAAGGCTACATAGTAATAAATGTATCAAGTTCCAAGTACATAAATGAGCTAAACTAGCTAAGCTCCAGAAATCGAAGAGAGACCCTCACTGATCAATCTACAATGTTAGTGAAAGTAGGGGAGTGAGCAAACAACATGCTCAGTAAATGACTAACTTCATCAACAAGCATTCTTAAAACATTTGAAAGATATAATTATGAATCCAGAAGTTAAACAGAAGGGAGAAGTACTTTCCGTAGCAAAATATCAGCAACACAAGTCCAACTTATCAGGACTTAAACAAAGTTCATAACAAATAGAATCACTAAACAGAGCGGGACCCTAGTGCTCAATGCATACAAACAGATCGGAGCAAATCCGTGAACAGATGAGGAAACATCACTCGTGAACTGAATGGGGGAGACACCCGTGGCAAATAACATAAGGACGTCCTACGCAGCGCGCTACGGGATAGCTAGACCCAGCCATCCATGGCTCAGACACAGAGAATACTAGGTCCCAAAACAAAAGCTTAATAAATAGTAAGCGTAATGTGCTAGAATGCACCACACAGAGATTAAATAGTTTAATGAACATTAGGAGAACACAACCCCACAAACAGAAGTCAAAACGGAGGTCAAACAAGCATGTTTAGGCAAAACTAGAAGCATGTTCGAACATATGTCCGAACATCAATGTTCGGACACAAGTCGAGACTTAGAAGAGCAGAAGTTCCAAATGTCCGAACATGTGCCCGAACATCAATGTTCGGACACATGCCGAGAGTCAAAATCAAAGATGTCCGAACATGTGTCCGTACGTTGAAGTTCGGACAAGTTCCGATAAAAATATACGTGGTGGCGTTCGAACATGTGTCCGAACATCAATGTTCGGACACAAGTCGAACATAAATCAGAAGAATGCAGAAGAGGTGTCCGAACTTATGTCCGGACATACAAGTTCAGACACATGTCGAGACTTGTAAGCCAGACTCGTCCTCGTACCCCGTCCGAATTTGCATGTTCGGACGGAAGTTCGGACACCAGTTAAAACTCAAAAATCTGAAGGCAGAATAGGGTATATCCGAACATCAATGTTTGGACAGACGTTCGGACAAGACAAAATCAGAGAATTTCATAACAGCAAAACATACGAAAGTTGCACCAAAACACCACCAAATTGACGGCGCAAAATCAGAACCTAAAGCTAACAACTGTGGGGGTTTAAACAGATTCAAACAACGCAAAAATAGAAGCAGAATCATTCAAAACCGCAACTCAATTCAGACAAATAGATGGTTGAAACTCCCCACAACCGAACATACTTATCGAATCCATTAGCAACCTACCTTGATTAATTGTAGAGAAGTTCCAAATCCGAGAAGAATTAGCCTCTGAAATGCAGACCACACGCAGAAGCAGACGACACTGAATATACCAATAACGTAGAGAATTCCCAAAGTTAGAAAGGAACCAAAACCCAAATTAGAAACTGCAGACGACATAAACCACTAATCCAAACTTGAATTCGACAAAGAAGATACCACAGAGGGGAATCCGACCACAGCAGCGTAGAAGATCACTAATTCTGGTAGAATATTGCAGAGAGGGGAACCCAAATTAGAAATGCAGAAACCCTCAAAAATCAGAAGCTGGGAATGACGAATTCCACAACTCAAACCTGACTACGACGAAGGAGACGCAGCGAAGAAGAATCCACAGCGCAGACAATCAATTGGAAGACTCCAGCAATCAACAAAGCTCACAAAATTGAGGAAGAGAAGAATGCTCTGAAGAACGCAAGAGAAAAGAGAGAACGCTCTAATGAAAACTGTCAATTGAGGAAAGACTGATCGTGAATTAAAAGTGGGGAATAAATTATTGATTTAAATTACTTACCAGTAATTAGAAGGAGAAGGGAAAAAGAGCAACTCGCCCTTCTCTTTATTATAAAGGACTTTCGTGTCCTGAATCCAAATAACACCAGCTTAAGTCACCACATCACGAAATATAATTCTGCAACAAAACTTTGGGTTATAACAAATTCTTACTAGCAATTACTAAATCCTTACTCTCATTGTGGATTTACTAATTAACGAATAGCGAGGAAATCCCATCTGGTTTGTAGTCAGTCAATATGTAGAGGAATTTTCATCTCTAGATTAATTGGTAGTATTCATGTAGTCTAACAAACTAAATAAACTCTAATAATTGATCAGATCATAACAGATTAATAAATTAAGCAAGAAATAAAATTACAATCTTTATAGAATTAATCTTTAAGACAAAAGGGAGTGGAACCTTAACCTAAGGATCCAAAATAAATCAAGATTTAACCTAACTACTCAAACGTTGACAAAAAATAGATAACAATAATAAAGACAAAATGAAACATCATCAAATCTATAGTGGAACCAATCCTACTCTACCGCCCTCCAGTGTTCAATGGAACTACTTCTCTTTATCTCTCTCAATGTTCTGATGCGGCCAGGGTTGCATTGATGTCTCGAATTATCGGGTGTGGAAGATATGTTAAAAAGATTGCAGTGTTCCTTCTTTTTATATTCCTCACGTGTTACCTTCCTCTTTTCTTATACAACAACAATTTTAAGTATGATCATCACTAGTAAAAATCATATTTTTGTTACGAAGTTTCCGGTAACGACTTAATATCGTATTATACTTGTTATTGGTAACAATAATTTCGTTACCAAAGATAGTACTAAAGACTTAACAAAAATTAAGACTACAGTAACGATATAATTGTTACAAAACCATTTTTAGTAACGATATAACTTTTAATAACGAATAAAAGTCATTACGATAAACAAATAAATCTTTAGTTACGTCATCTCGTGTAACGACATGTAACGACTTTTATCATTACAATATATTAGATTAGTAACGATTTTGATTTTTAATAACGATTTATTGTCGTTACCAAAGATCTATGTTCTAGTAGTGCATGTCTTAACTGCGTGTATGTTGGCCAGTCCAAAGATGCAGTCGTGAGTTGATTATTGAACAAGTAAGTCAGTAAGCCCTTGATGATAATATCAATCATCAGCTGCAGTCTGTAATCCATAAAATTCTTGAACCTAGGTCCATGTTCATGCATGCCCACGTGAATAATTGTTGCGGCGTGATGATTGTAGTGGGCCGATGAGTCACACGATTATTCTCTAAAAGTGTGGTCTAGGAGTATTTCCAAGTACACAAACCCGGACCATGTTGAAAAAAGGTCAATAGCGTTGTCAAATGACTGGTCCAGGTATGTTTATCAGGACACAAATCTAAACCAACTTCAGAATTCACCAAAGTGATTGCTTCTCTTGAGCGTTTGTACCTGTTTAAGCATAAAAACAACACGTGATGGGACTTCTTCACATTTAACATAAATGATCACATAAGTGGGAAACTTGTTAAATCAAGATCCTTTAGTTTTGATGATAGCAAACCTTGTTTTTTTTATAATTTAGGCATAATTAAAGCCATATTATTATAAATAAGCCTGGAACGGGGGGATGAGAACTTGGGCCTCGTTAAAACCTCCCTAGGTAAAACCCAGTGGAAAAAAACCTAGGGAGGAAAAAGAGTACCCGCCACATCCAGTACAATGTTTAATATGTTTGTTAAGCATTGAGATAAGCAGGTAAATGAGTGGGTTAGCACTCAAGGTTGCAAGCGCACTCAGTTCGTGACATGTGCCCAACCAGTCGGGCACCTGTCTAGGAGAGCTCACGTTAGAACTTCTAGTACACACAAGAAGTCAAGCTTCACACGACCACATCTCTCATACATCAGAAGTAAGATAAGGACAAAACACTGCAAGAAGATCGAAAAAACTATGCAGACCTTCATATCCACATAAGCAACCAGCTCACGACAAAAGCATAACTCATTAATGTGCAAGATAACAAGATAAGTCAAGGGCTATTAATACACATTATCACGTAGCTATCATGAAGTCTAAAGAGAGCATTTATGAGAATTAATGAGCCAGACAAGATCAGACAAGTTCAGTACACACGTGGTGTTTGACTAATCGAAAGAACTGACGTCGATGTGTTCAATCACAAGGCGACACGTGTTCTCAACTCCAGATCAAGTTGAAGCTCAATATACAATCGAGTTGGCTGTTATATTAAAGGGTAAAGCAGTAATCGACTCCTAGAGTCTAGGCGATCATAGGTAGTTAGATATATCTTAACTAACATGTATAAATACGTGCATTTATGTCCTATGTAAGTAAGCATGACATAGAAAGAAAAGGGTAGAGATAACCTGAGCAAGTGTGAGTCAGGCTAAAGTGTGTGTAAGAGCTAGAGAGTTGGTAAGCTGGATAGGACTGGAGTCAAGTGACAATACTTTGTGTAATTGATAGACTGACCAGTTGAGGAACGGTTAGGGAACTGTAGGCCGACTGTCAGGAGAAGGTAGAGGACTTTAGGATAAAGTCCTAAACTGTCCCGGAGTCCTTGGGTAGGGCGAGGGAGATTGAGTGAATTTCTGTGTGTAAATTCTCAATCAAAATGGAGTTTCCAGTTTGAGTTTATCTAGTGCTTTCCCTCAACTATCAAGTAGTTCACTTAGGACAACAATACATCCACGATCAATCGGGGACGCATCAGGAGCATCAGTTAGTTTCAAAACTTATAACATTATCTCTTAAATTAGTATACACCTAAAGCATATAAATTCCCCACTTATCAGTCTTAGCAGACTCAATAAGACTTGAATGTCTCAGCAGTCTTAATAGACTCAGATGTCTCAACATACTCAGCAAGACCCTAATTTCTCAACAAACTCAACAAAACTTGAGTGTCTCAATAGTATCAGATGTCTCAGCAGACTCAACAAGACTCTAATGTCTCAGTGGTCCTAAGCCTCAGATGTATCAACAGGCTCAACAAGACTCAAATGTCTTAGTAGACTCAGATGTCACACCAGACACAACAAAACTCGAATATCTCAGCAGTCTCAACAAACTCGGACGTCTCAACACACTCAACAAGACTCGAATGTCTCAACAGGCTCAATAGACTCCAGTTGCCTCAATAAACTCCAAACGTCTCAATAGATTCCAACATCACAACAAGAATTAAATGTATTAACAGACCCATGCATCTCAACCCGCTTGGACACCTTAAGAGACTCGAACAATTCAATGGATTCGAATATATCGGTGGCCTCAGATGCACGCATCCCCGGAAGAACTTCCACGTCAAAAGACTATTAATTCGACAATCTTTTCAAACTCCTTAAGATTTCGAACCCTTGAAAATTCTAACTCCTCAAAACCTCAATTTTCTCGAAACCTCAAAACTCCCAAAATCTCAATAGTCATGAACTACGTAAGGTCTATTCTCAACAAATAGTTGAATACGAAGGCAACCTACCAGGGTGCGACCCCCTTTCAATCAAAATCCGTTTCAAGCTCTAAGATGACACCCATACCCCTCAGAAGCACTCAAATCCCCTTCAACCTCCCCGAAACCCTCAAACTGATAGACTTCAAGTCGGATCCATCTACTCGACTCTAAGAATTCCTATGATCCTCTACTCCGCATTCATTCAAACACCCTCAATCCATCGACACCCTTTTTTGGAGTTAGCTTGGTACAAAAGCCCGCCTCCTCAACATCATCTCTACTCCCTTTCTATTCTTTCATTGTGGTTTCTAAAATGAATCTATTTAAAAAGGTTATGAAAGAAGGCAATCCCAACAATTGGAGACCAAGGTTTCCACACGCACCATCCAAAGTTGTGGACGTTGTCACTTCCAAAAGGTGTAACCTAGTGCAAACCCACTCAACATATCTTGTATGATCAGATGAGTCCTATCCATAGGCAACAAATCTCAGAGTTAATTAGCGGTTCTTAGAACTTACTCTCCCCCCTTCCTTCCTAGTTAATTTTAGGTCAAACTAGGTGGCAACTCCAGTCAATTTCCGTCCTTAGTGCATAAGTCTACGTGAGACCCATTGAGAGTGAGTGTGGTGCTTACTAGCATTTCCTTAAAGATTTTTTGGAAAGATGGACGATAAAGTTGGTATTTAAGGGATGCCAGGATAACTGGTTTTCTCTTTACAAAATGACATTTTCAGGATCTAGGCTTTTCATTCATAACCATCTATTTTCAACTCTTTAATACCGAAAAAGCCAACCTTCGCACTACCTAGTGGCATATTGTGAACTTCAAATTAATAATATTTTAACTAACAAAGATATTTTTATCTTTTTTGTTATGATCAATGGGTATAATGACATTTCATGAATCTCGGGAAAAAAATAATATTTTATAACTTTCTATTTTATTAATGAAATTTCATAAATTAGCTAAAATATAATAATATTTAATGAAATTTTCCAACAAAATATTTGTATTACCTTTTTCGTTAGACGCCGGCGGAATATACAACGCCTACTGGTGAAGAAGAGTAGGCGGCCTAAGCGTGCATGAAAATATAATAACAAAGGATATGGTATCATAATATGTTTTCTTGAGAAAGGTATATAAAATAATTTTTTTTGAAGGACATATATAAAATAAAACTGCTTTACAAGTATGGTTACTTTTTGCATTAAAGCTCTTAAAAGTGAGGGAGTGTATCTAAATTAACTAATCCACTTCACGGTGTATCTTTCTTATCTTTTAGAAAGTTTACCGGTAGTATCAATCCTACATAGGCATTAATTTATTTAAAGACTTTAAACAAATAGAGTAGGTATACCAACTTTACCTCACACATATATACGTCTACCATGCTTGCGTGAAGCTTAAAATCTTCGATTGCATGAGTCTAGACCAAAAAGGTAAATCTTGAGAGATGGATAAAATAATAACTATTGAGAAACCAGGACCAGAAAAATTCCGATAAAGAAAGCCAATCTAAATCGACCAAAAGAAAGAATTCATATAACATAAAATAAAAACAAAGATAAATCAACTACCTAGCAGACCATTTCCCTGGGTAGATATGGATCACATATTAGCAACAAATTAATCGGGTTAAGGCAGTAATATATATATATATTAATTCAATTTTGTAAGTGTATCCCTGAGCATCATAAATTGCCAATTTGTCCGATATTAGGAAAGTTATATCTCACACAGCCCAAAATGGAGTTATACATGTGGCTATTCTTTTCAAAATAAGACCATTATATTACTTTAAGGGTTTTAGGATATAAGATGAGATATTGTCTAGCCATACAGTCTTTAGGTTTTGTGTTCGCACTTGATTTGTTAACAAGTGTTCTACATTGTTGTTTCTATGATGAAACCTTTAGTATACATTATTCAGCTCCCTTGCTATCTTAGTGAATTCCAAGAGGATAATCTCTTCATCTTGACGAATCTTTCTGGAGCCATTTAGATGATCAATGATAGAAAGACAATCATAATAGATGTATGAGCCTGCAGGTTTAAGCTGGTTTACCAATCGTATACCCAGGGAAATGGATCACTTGAGATTACGATTGCTAGGACCTTACCTGACTTATCCTTGTATATGGCGTTGCGGCTATTGATCTTAATTGTTTGATTGACCATTAATCTCGATTCAAGCCCTTCAACAAGACTAATTATAGATGTATGCTTTGTAGTAATATACCTAATATGATACTATAATTCATTAAAGTTGGTAGGATGTTTCACTGATTAACCATATATCTATGTATTTATATGTATTGAATCATTAATTTTTTATATCATTTAAATTAATAACTCGTCTATGATTTTTTCACCCTCCCGGCGGGTTGTTTGCAGAACTCTCCCCCCTCTTCCCCCTGCATGCGGGCGCTCTGGATCAAATCTGCTGCTGATTTCTCTCCAGTATATCCTCCCTCCAACTTTCCTACAAGTCAAGTTTTGTCCCCTTTGAATCTCCTTTAACCTCCCAATTCTTGCGTCTGTTTCACTTGTCTGCCGGTAGAGATGAGTATTGTAGCCATAAATATTTGTGGACAGGGACTCCCCCCGAACTCCAGGTGGGTCTCAGATGTTCTATGCTCTCAATCTCCTCATATCCTTCTGCTTACTAAGACTAAGCGGTCCCGGGCTGAGATGACACAATTTTGTTGACGCCGGCGAGGATTCAAAAGCTTCATATTCGACTCCACGGGTAGGAACAGTACATTACACTCTTTTGGTATGATACGATTCAAATTCAAAAACTACTTATGCCACTCACCATATAGACTAATGGATTGATCGCAGAATGGGCTCGGGTTGGAGATGCACCGGTATATATGGGTGGCCAGACACGGGCGACCAAAGGAGGACATGGTCTCTTCTAGGAAATTTGCGGGAATCACCTGGCCAACCATGGTTAGTTTTTGGTGACTAATAAATCTTGTTTGGATACGAACATAGAGGACAAAGAGACTGAAATCGTAGCATAACGTATGTGTTTAGAAACTACTTGAGTAGCTGTGAATTGATTGATCTGTGCTTCGTGGGAGACATATGATCTTTTATGAATAAACGATGGAGACGCCACAACACGCTGAGTCGGTTAGACAGATTTGTCCAACCTGAAGCTGGTATGAACTCTTCCCTTTTGCTCAAAACATACATCTACGGTGGGGGTGCTCGGACCATAGACCAATTAAGCTTAATCTTCAACCAATGCTACAATGAGGACCTCGCCTCTTTCGGTTAGAGAACTGCTGGGCAAATGATCCAGAATGCAGGTAGATAGTTGAAGACTTCTGGATAAAACACAACCACCATGGATACTTCCATAGCATTGCTATTAGGTGTGGATCTACTCTATGATGCTGGGGTGGCCACATATTCAGAGACAAATGCAGGCTTCTTGAAGAGATCAAGGAGGAAATTAATCATGTGGCCAATCTCCCTTCTACTGCTGATTCCATGGAATGTTGGAGGATCTCAACCGGGAACTGGATGTACTTCTTCTTCATGAGGAATCTAGGTGGGCGTAGTAAGCTAGGTGGATATGGGTGCAAGAAGGTGACAAATACTTTCTTCTTCTTTAACAAGGTCCAAGCCCGATGACCAAAAAACACTATCACTTAACTAAGCAACAATGCCGGAGAAATTGCATTGGATGGGCACTCCATTGAGAGCCTAACACATACCTACTTTGTGGATCTCTTTTGGTCTTCTCAACCTCAACAAAACCCTCACCTTCTGGCTTGCCTGGAGAATAGAGTCTCGCGTGATCAGTTTGAGATCCAAGGGAAAGACTTCCTTAGGTAGCAGGTCATTTCAGCACTCAAACAAATGCATCAGAGGAAGGCTGTAACACCACTACTCTTAAACTCTTATTAATTAAAGTCATAGCATAATTAAAGACAGTTCGAGTCGCAGCAGAAAATAAAAGCCAATCGTTCTTACTTGGGTGCTACCGCCATTACTCACCCATGTGAGTTATCAAGCATCCAAATACCACAATAACTATAACCACTGTGATGACAGAGATAGAAACCGATATATGTACCATGACAATCCATAACCAAAACATAAGTGAAATACCCCTAACCTTTAAATAATTAAATAATGGTAAATAAATATTATCTGGGGGATTATTAAACCCTGAGAAAAGTATAAAAACAGTTAGGCGTTAGAAACGCGCCTAAACTCCTTAAGGTCATAAACGAGCGTTAAAGCCCGACCTTAAGCTAAACAAGTTATATAAGCTATAAACCTCATATGAAGGTAACCAAGGATCGTTTTATGACTTTTAAAACACAAGTCCCCAGTTACTACTGAGTAAAAAATACAATATGCCTGGGAGTTCCCTTAAAGGCCTTTAAGGCCCGAAAATCCCGGAAATACCTTATAAAATAAAATAAATCATTACACTTCATTCAAAATGCACAACAACACTTTACTAAACATATATGCTGAAGTACTTAGGATAAATTATCAGATAAATACAAAGTGCTCGGAAGTTCCCGATGGGGGCCCCATAAACACCCGGGAATGCCCCGGAGAGGTGCCGAGGTGGCACAAACTCCAATATAAATCATTCTTAGAGTTCCTATCATCAATATTCACCATTCTAAAGAGAATGCTTGAGCTACTTTTTCAAAAATAAACAAAGTGCTCGAAGGAATTTCTTAACGCTCCTTTTTGATCTGGGAGTGTCCCGGTAGCCCGGAAATTGAGTTACGAGTTGATATAACCCCATATAACTTAATGTAACACCTTAACATATTATTATTGACTATAAAAAATGTCAATACACACTTGGAACTTATAGCGACTAAATATTTTCAAAGAAATCATTAAAGCACAAAAACGCACCTTCGGGTGTCACAAAAATGTGTTCTACGCAATTACCTTGAAGCTTTTGAGGAGCCACGAGTTGATAATCTTAAAAGGGGATACATTGACCATCTAAATCAATTAATGCCAGTACTAAATTCATATTACAAATGGGGGATAATTTTGGGACAAAGAGGTACCTAAAATCAGCATTTTTACCTTAGAACTTTCATCTTTTACCATGATATAAATGTACCAAATAAATGCTGGAACCTATTAAATGTTATAATATGGTCTTAATAAAATATAGTGTGACAGGAATCAATTCCAATTGATCTCCATGTTGGGTGCCATTTAAGGTAGTTTTAGGCTAGTTTTTAGTTTCTAAATTGTCTTATGGAATGGTGACTCATGTAGCATGTGCCCTATGATAATGTGTCAAATATATTCAGTCAATGGAGCTCCTCACCACCGATTTCCTGCAACAAAACAACAAGAATAACTTAGGGAAAAAGCCATGTAAATTAAATACACAAAAGAACGAACTAGAATCTACTTTATACATGTGCAACTAAACAAGAGAAAACAAGTTGTCCTATGGCACATGGAGCTGCCGATTTCACATGGAGAAAGGAAGCTGATTGCCTTACAATAATCAAATGGGACAAATACCTACCTAAGCTAGTTTCCTATGTCTAAAATGACAAGAATCAAATGACCCCATACAGCACTATTGCCGATTGGAAACAAGAAGGAAGAAGGTTGATTTCCCTTATTAAAATTCAAAGTAGAATACCTACCTACTTAGGCATGATATATTGTCTTCAATCATCAAAAATCAGATGCCTATAATCAGTACATACTACCGTAAATACAAGGAAAGAACAAAGACAAATCAATGTAGACAAATTCAAAAGAAACATGTACCAACCTTAGTGTTTGTCTTCTAGTTTCAAATTGTCAAACAAAGTCTTCTACTCCCTTATCAATCAGCCGAAGGTCTACAACAATGAGGCCATTTTCTTGTGCCAAACAATCAATTAAAAAACAAAAGAAAGACTAAACAAATTGACAATTATTGTCAAAATAATTCCATCCTTGCTTTCCCTTATCTTCCTACGTGAGCAACCCTTCTCATTTGCCCTTCACTCAGCCGATTGGTAAGCTCATCCTACTCTCTCTTTTCTTCTTCATTTGCTAGTTCATTCCTTAGAGCTTCAAAGCTCCATTAATGGTGTATTAAGTTCTAACACCATTTCTATGTAATTTCCTAGTTAAATCTACTAAGTCTTGAAGCAAGAAATCATCCTAGCAACCTTGCTAAAATCGCCAAGCTTTAATGCTCCAAGGAGGTTCCTAGATTCAACAACAACACAAGGAACAACAAGATCAAGTTAAGGTATATTTTCATGTTGAAAATCTTGGTAAAATACCCTAAGGTCATTACCGAAAATTATGAACTTCTAAGCTAAGGTTTTCTTCATTATTTCATGAAGGAAATTTAGATCTACAACCATCTCAAGGTCTACCGAAAATTCCTTGAAAAATTCCTAAGTTAAACTCTTGTAAAACTACTTCAAATCTTATTTATAAATCCTTGTTAGAAGTCTAACAAATGGATCTCCTAAATATATACAAGGAGGCCAAATTCTCTTCATCAAGATAGCATTTGGAGAGCTTGGACTTCAAGGAGAAATCACGTACAAGAAATATCTTGATTTAAGGAGTAAGTTTCTATAATTAAGGGTTAACAAGTTTAAGCTTGATTTAAGCTTCAAACTTTGGTATAAAAATTATGTATAAGCCTTATTAATATTAAGGCCGAAAATATTGGGTTAAAATATCAAGGAAAATAATTTATAACATATAAGGTAAGATTATTACCTTAAGGTATAAATTGGTGTCACAAAAATTAATTAAGATGCATATATATATATATATAAACCGAATTATCTAAGGACTATATGTTCTAATTTTAAGTTTATAATAATTCTAAGTCATTAGCATAATTTTTAGAAGTGTTATATGGCTTATATACATTTATATGTATTTATTATAAAGTTTAAATCAAGTTTTTTGAAAACTATATGGTAAAATATATTAAAGCCGAGAACATAATGTTTTATTTGGTGAATTTTGAAACATATAAGTATATTAACTTATATTATAAATTTTGGGAATATTAAAAATAGCTACAAGTATTTAAATGGCTAGTTTATTAATTTATGTGGCAAAGATGTAAATTTTGAAGAGTTTAGTGTGTTAATAATAATTGTCGAGAACAAAGGGGTTTATTTGGTATAATTATGGTATAATATAAGCTAGGAATTAATATTTTGAATTTTGGTGAATTTAAACAAGTGTTTAAGTGTTAAAATAACAATTTATAAAGTTTTGCGACTATTTTGTAATTATTGGAAAGTTTAGAGGTGAAACAGGATTACAATTGAATTTATGGGTATATTAAAGTATTATTTATGAAATTAAGTCTTGGTCAAAGTGTTGACCAAAAACTTTGGGTTAAAATGATTTATGACATAAAATATTAAGTTTATAAAAGTTTGAGGGTGAATATGTAATTTATGAAAGTATATATGAAAAACGGAATTTAATATGGGGCGGAAATGTAAATTGAAGGAAGATATGGGTTCTTTCAGTATTTTAGAAAATTAAATGTTAAAACTATAGTTTATAAGTTAATATGTAGCTTATATAAAGTTTTGGGGTGAAATTGTAAATAAAGGAAGGATGTATATTAAAACTGAAAATAATTGTGGTCATTTGGTAATTTATAAAAATTAATATGTTGCATTGCAATTTCCGAAAGTTAATATGGATAAATAATAAATTATAAAAGTTATATGGTTATTTGGTAATTTATAAAAATTAGAATATTCATTTGGTAATTACCAAAATATTAAAGTGGTAATTGGTAAGTTATAAAGTTATAAGGTTATTTGACAATTTATAAAAGTTAATGTGTCCAACATACAATTACCGAAATTATAAGGTTGGTTTTGTAATTTAATAAAGAAAGGAATTGAAACTAAGTAATATAATGTATTATGGTATACTATGGAGGATAGTATAAGGTTTATGAAATAATTGTGGTTATGATAAAATAACCAAAAGAATATAATATAAAGTTTATTAAACAATTGTGGTTATACTAAAGATAATCAAATTATATTGGTATATGGAATAAGTGGAAATAATTATGAATATATAATTAAAGATATGAAGATATATCATAATATGAGAATTCATTATCACATGTGAATACTACATAAAATAATGAACTGATGGACTACCTAGAACCACTGTTAAATAACAGGGGGAAATAAAAGAGCATACAGAGTTAGTATACAACGAGTATAAACTCTACAGTGACAATACTGTAATATTTAGTGAGTGGTTATATTAATATTTCCCGGCATTGCTTGTAAATATAACAGCGTACGGGGAAGGACTGTTAAAGCGTAAATTGTCAAGCTAGCTGTTATCACGGTGAACGGTATGTTAATTGTGTGGTCTGAATGTCCTGAGGATTTTCCTATGGTCCAGACGTTATGTGTTTAATTGTTTAAGAGCGATATCTGTGATTTTATGTATATGATATTGTACACTATATTGCTCAACACTGTTGCGTTCTATTGTTACGCGAACTTCTTATGACTTGAAGTTTATACATCTAAACTGGAACAAGACTAACTGACCTTTAGGTATTATTGAACCTAACTGATGGTCAACTATTATAGTCTTAACTCAAGGATTGGTTATTGTATCACTGACTAAAGGGCTAACTTATAAAGAGAGAAATCCAGACTGTTTTGACTTTATGGTTACGCATCGTGATCACTACGAGAGACTTCAATGGGGAGTCACTCAAGGGAATCCATCAGTCACATTCGAGGATGGCGGAGGGCACTGCCGTTGGTGCACAGGTTTGACCGGATTGGTCAATTATCCAGGGTCATAAGGTCAGCTGGTAACGGTTCCATTGGAACCCAGGGGACTATCGTCCATTAATAAGTTATTAAGGGTTGTCTTGACATGACGCCTGAGGTGGAAATTAATTGGAAAAGGTTAAGTGATTGGTTTAAAGGATAAGGGCCAGGTGACCAACTAACAAGTACAGTTTAATACGCGTATCTTGTTGGTTATTGTTATGGATTATTGCTGTGTGATTATTGGTTATTGTTAAGGATTACTGATGTGTGATTATTGGTTATTGTTATGGATTATTGATGTGTGGTTATTGGTGTTGTGTACTATTGTACATTGATGTTTACAGGTGAATTGTTATGTGAGTGTTTAATGTTTACAGTTATTACTGTTATTATTGTAAACCGGCGTTTCATGTAAAGAATCTAATATCAAGATGGCTAAAACGACTTAAGGAATCTAGATGATTTAAGACTACATTTAGCATACCAGCATTTCGATTGGTGAGCCTTCAATGGGCCAAACATTCCAGGTTATTGAAGAAGACTCAAGCCGGAGTGCGGGACATGGGGGTAGCTGATGTGTTTTCAACAAACACCTTTGGTTTTATTTTGTATTGTATTAAGGAGGTTGTTGTATTCAGTTAGTTGCTCATTTAGGTTGATTTGGTTTGTAATAATTAGAGTGCTCAGTATCTCTTCATCATAGCGTAAGGAGTTGTATTGTTGGAAAGAGTAAGGATGCCTTGTTACTCACAAGGGTGAGTAACGGCGTGTATCACCGAGGTAGATAGTTTTATTTTCCGCTGCGAATTGTTATTTATTATGCTACGACTTGCGACGTTATTACAGGTTTAGGATTAGGGGTGTTACAGTAAGCAAGTGAGCAGTCTACATGACCCCAAAGGTATACAACCGTAGTGTAACATCCCATGTTCCTAATCCATTAACAATACCATTAATCTTTATTACACCAATTAGTTATTCTCTTAGTAGCAGCAGAAGAAATCTCTAACCTCTACGGGATGTTACCGCTGTTGTACACCTAATGCACAACAAGGCTACCAACCAACTAATAGGAACGCTGTGCATGACTGTACAAACACATTTACCTATAACACACTCTTTAGTATCCATCCCAGAGCTACCCATCCCTGCATTTTGGCTAAGCATGTTCATTTACATACCTGTAAAAACATTGTTGAAGGGGTCAGCCTAACTCTGAGTATGCTATTATATAATCCTCGTACATCTTCAAACCACACTTGAGTTATTTGGTCGAAGTTAGCATGCAGTTCATTTTATTATGATCCAATTACCAACAATCCCATAAATCATAAAACATAAATATCCAAACCATTCAGAAGACAACAATCATATCATGAATACAATAGAATAAATCATTCACATAATTAAACTCAAGCGAAAGATAAGCATACAATAAATATTTCATAAATAGTTTTGAGACCATATATTTCCAGGTCTTTAAACTTATTATGGTTCATAGTATCTTATAATAATCATTAAATATGTAATATCATTATGTTGATGGTTTAGTTCTCAATTACTTTATCCCTTAACCCTGTTGTGCCACCGTGTTAGAAGGTGACACAATTCCCTTATTATAAGGTGGGACACCTACGGCAGTGGCACACTAGATGGGGTGACCCGACCAATGATCAATCGACTCGTTAGACTACCAGATACCTTGAGCAGACCTGATCTCAGTCATCCACTCGTGATCACAACGCGCGGCCAAGAACCTCTTGGATTTCCCATCATTAATTAATACCCCACCATATGATATTATTCTCATATCCATGTTTTCACTCATCAAGTGACAATACCTAAGAAACATTCTTAGGTTGCTCATATATTATGAATATCATATCTAATATTTATCATCCTTCCTCAAATACATACTGGTTGTCATTACTTATAATTGATATATTCTTGTACTTTTATTTGGTACTTGTCTCATTTGAACTTACACGCATAAATAAAATTCGAACAGAAATAACACTCCATATCATATATTTCAACATGCAAGAACAATGAAAAACTGTAAACACACATATCTTCTTATCAAGCAATTTTCACACATCCGAACCCAAGGTGACTCTCGGGGGTATTCGGATTATACAATAACATACCTGGAATAAGCGGCTTCAAACGATGTCCTATCCCGTGTGTTCGACTACAAAGATCCTAGAATGGGAGAAAAGATAATAATTAATTTCTCATTTTGTTCCTATTCATGAAATATTACCCATTGTTAATTGCCTCTTCCACTTAATTGGATTTATAAACCCGAAACTTTTATTTTTAAAGGAATGCCCCCAAGCTACTTCATTTTTAGGTTAGTTAGAACCTTTAACTCACAATTGAAGTCTTATATAATTAATATCCTATAATATATGTGATTAAAATTCCACAACTCATCCAATGATATTCGTGTCTTAAAAGAGATATATATATATATATATATATATATACAATTGTAATGAACCTAACAATTTTGTTGTATATATAAACTTACTTACTCAAGCTCATTTCACACAGGGTACTACTATTGTACCATCCCTTATTTTAATCTCTACTTCCTAAATGTATCGTTGGACTAAAGGTTTATATTTTAAACTTCATAGCCAAATTATCACAACTTAACATCATATCATTTTTCCCCTAGCTCTAGCCCTTAGTAAAATACTCAAGTTGTAGTCTAATTAATACCAATTTAGTATATATAACTAAACAAGTTTTCCTAACTTATTTATCAACCAATAAATTTCAATTTACCAACTTAACAACTAAATTATTTATTCTGAGTTATCCATATATTTACATCTATGTATATACATTTCTACCATGAATTCCTCGACTTTCTCAACTACTTAGTAATTCAATTTCTTTTTACTCTACCCATCAATCTCTCATTAATTAATTACTTAATAATTTAGCAATCTAACCAAACCACTTATCTACCATTTTAAACCCCTATATTGACTTAATTTATTACCTATTGACTCATTATTTTTCTTAAGCGTAGGTATATATTAAATCCAAAATAGTGAACCTTCTAAGCTATTTAGTAAATCCTATTATTTCCTTAATCTCAAATATATAAATATATAGTCTACCATCTAGCACCACTAATCGTCTAACCATGAAAAAATGCTGAAATAACTTTCAAAGAAAAAAATAATACACATATTAACCTCCTTCTCAAATTAATTCCTGAAATAACACTCCCAGGAGAAATCGCCTCTTCAAGTGACGATTTCATCAATTATAAATTTAGAAATCGAAGAGACGATTTCACCAAACCCCACGTCACATCAGGCGCTGACTCAGCTGAACGGAGGGGAGGGAGAAATCAGCGCTTGTAAAGACGATTTCACTCAATCGTCTTTTAAACAGACGAGTTATTCAGTCATAGGCGGGCGCAAGAAAATTTATCCTATTACTTGTGAAATCGTTCTTTCAAGAGACGATTGCAAAAACGATTTCACGGGTTCCAGCTACTTAGTCGGATTTTCCCCTTTCCCTTCCTCATTCTTACTTTTCCACTTCGTCGATCGAATTCTCCCTAGCAGCAGCGAAAACCAAATCGCCACCGCCCCACCTCCGCCCTTGGTTGCCGAACCGTGTCCGCCGCCGCTCCTTCCCGGCACCACCAACCTGCAATAATATCCACTGTTAGTTTCAGCACTTACATCAAGTGTTAAGGTAATTTCTAACCCTAGAAAATTAGGGATTCTTAATTAATTGTAAAATTAGTAACTTATTGTATGTGGTTGTGTGTTAAATTGTAGTGGTAATTGATTAGTTGTGTAATTCTAGTTATAACTGATTGTTGATTTTTGAAATTTTGGTGAATATGGGTTGTTCGTGAAATTTAGAAATTTTGGAATTTTGTGAAATTAGGGAATGTTGGGAAATTATGGATGTTTGTGAGATTGAAATCACAATTAATTGTTTGAATTGTTATATAAAATTATATATAATTGATAAGGTTGGATTATAGTGTTACTTGCTTAATCTTAGTGTTTTACCAATTACGGTGTTAGTTCATTATTTTCGGTTTTTTGTTTGGGTCATTGTGTCTGCAATCAGCTGGATGTTGTGAATACTTGATTAAATTTGTGATTATTCGATGGTGTTATCAAATAGGTGGAATGTCCACCTTTATCCAGTTTTTGTGTCGTGTTAGTGGCAAAATAGTGCATGAGGTAAATGAAGCTGATTACGAGGGTGGGAAGAGGAAGCTCATTTTGGTTAGCGTCGACACCAATCATGAGCAGCTTATTGCTCAGATTGGTAATTGTATCGACATCAACATGTGCACCCACGAAGTAAAGGTGTCACATCGAATGGGTCAGTCAATGAATGATGGCACTACAAAGTGGATAGTCATACCCATTGAGGACGATGAGGATGTTCAAAATGCCATGTTCTACTATCGGGGTGAAGGGCCACGAGATATATTCTACGAATAGTACGTTGAAGTACATGAAAACCGACAAACTCAAACACTTCTCACCTCCTCATCTTATCAACACTACGACCCTTCAAGCTTCACATCACCCGAAAACCAACCCCCTCTGCCTTCCTCATATTCACGACACCTAACACAAATCATCACAAACACTTCTCTTCTACTCAATGCTCCTCCTCAAGATCAAACCTCTTTACAAACACAAACCCATTTTTCATACCCAACACCAGTTGAAGATCATCTTCTACTCAATGCTCCTCCTCAAGATCAAACCTCTTTACAAACACAAACTCATTCCACATACCCAACACCAGTTGAAGATCATCTGCAACATGACATTGGTGATGATTTTGGACACTTTGATGATGATGGTGACTTGCGGGAAGACTTCGAGGAGGATAAGATGGAAGGGCTTGGAGGTGGTTCATCCGATGATGATGATGATGATGATGATGATGATGATGATGATGATGATGACATTGATGGTGCTAATGATGCCACACCAGCTGATGTGGCTACTGCTGTGGTCACTACCACCACCAAGGACGACGATGCTTCTCTCGTCCATCCATACCCGTTCTACAATGCCGGTGGTGGTAGTGGTATTATGAGGTGGGAGGAGGAACAAGAGCTGGAACAAGAAGATTGGAGCTATAGCGATGAGTTCAAGAAGGGTATGCTGTTCCGGAGCAAAGACGTGCTGATACATGCAGTGAAGAGGCATCACATTATTCATCATCGATCATTTGTGGTGAACCGGTCAACCATAAAGTTGTGGGACATCTATTGTCTATCTGAAAACGAGTGTGGATGGAGATTACGTGGTGTGGTAACGAAGAAGCACCCTAGTTACTTTATGACCACCATTGCTGAAGGCCCACACTCCTGTCTGAACTCCATCTTGAGTCAAAATCATCCGTATCTTGACTTGAGATTCATGGCATGCATATTCTCCAAGTATGTCAAAGAAAATCCCTACATCAGAGTTGGTGATCTTCAGATAGTGATAGCTGACCAATTCCAGTATTCTGTCAAGAGGAAGAATGTTTGGGCGGCAAAGGTGAGAGCTATTGAGATGGTGTACGGCGACTGGGATGATTTGTACAGCATGCTACCGCACTTGTTACGGGCAATTCAGCATACAAACCATGGCACGAAGGTTGAAATTGAATGGCATGACACTGATCCCGGGTATGGTATATTCAAGAGGGTGTTCTGGGCGTTCGGGCCATGCATTGACGCATTCAGACATTGCAGACCCGTGATATTCATTGACGGTACCTTCTTATACGGGAAGTACAAGCATAAACTTCTCATTGCATGTGCAAGTGACATTGACAAACACATACTGCCACTTGCATTGCGCTGGTTGATGAGGAGTCATATGCATCGTGGTCCTGGTTCCTCTCTTATCTAAGGGTCCACGTTATATCATCTCGTGAGGATAGTGCTCTGATGTGCTTGATATCTGATTGTCATGCTGGTATACTTGTTGCTGTAGAGCGATCAAATGGGGTGTGGAAACCCCCTAATGTGCACCGGAGATATTGTGTTCGCCACATTGTGAGCAACTTCAACAAGATGGAAAGAAGTGCAAGGATGTAGAAGATGGCCTCCAGACTCTAGAGCAGCCCGAGCATCACAACCCCGTAAGTTTGATATATGCATGGTAGAGTTGAAAAGTGCTAGTGCCACTGCTCGTGATTTCTTTGACACTATACCGAAGGAGCAGTGGACATTCGCACATGATGGTGGGCATCGGTTTGGCATGATGACTATGAATTTGAGCGAGAGTTACAATGCAGTTTTGCTCGGTGCCAGAAACCTGCCTATTGCTGCGCTGGTCGAGAAGACGTTTTATAATTGTATGAAGTACTTTGACACATGAAGGGGTCAAGCATCGAAGGCTTTGGCAAGAGTCGAGGTATATGCTGGTTGGGCGATGAAGAAACTATAGAGATGGGGACAATCGGCCAACGCTCACCATGTTACGAGATTCGACGGGCCTAGAAAGTTGTTCGAAATCACTAATGCCACCAGATCATCAGCTTATGGTTTCAAGGGTGGCAATCGACATACCGTTAAGCTGATAGATGGGCATTGTACTTGCTAGAAATGGAAAACTTAAAGGATCACATGCTCACACGCCTACGCAGCAGCTGCTTTCATACACATGGATAGTACCACTCTTATGGGTTCGTGGTACACTTAGCAGAAGCAGCTCAATGTGTACGGCCGACTCTTTATACCATTCAAGGATCAGCACTCATGGCCTTCATCAGACTTTCCCATCATTCTTCCTGACCCATCTCGTGTGCGAGGAAAGGGAAGACCAAGGTCAACCCGTATTCATAATGAGATGGAAATGAAGGAGCCCAAGAAGAAAACTAAGTGCACTAGGTGTGAGAAGGAGGGTCATAACAAGAGGAGATGCCCTAATAGGAATGGTTCTTAGTGTTCGTTGTGTAGTACTTGTTGATTACTTTTGTACTTGAATTTGTTTGCTGGACATCAACTTTGGTTTGTATTAGTCATTGAATATTAATGTAACATTTTTATAGTCTAAAAGTTGCATATATTTTTTTAAATTCAATATTTTAATATGGTTGAATGTTTGTTATTAAATATTTAGTTACACATGGATCCCGGTCCACCAGCTAGTTCTATACTTAGACATCAGCGTAGTCATAGATCTAGGTCCGTGTGGGATGGGAATGAGTAT
The DNA here is from genome assembly GCA_023374045.1 of Limonium bicolor. Lineage (NCBI taxonomy): Eukaryota > Viridiplantae > Streptophyta > Magnoliopsida > Caryophyllales > Plumbaginaceae > Limonium > Limonium bicolor. The sequence continues at coordinate 305,492,463 of CM041779.1, forward strand.
CAGGTGCTACACTGTCGCAGCTTCGAGGCTAGTGTACGACGTGGCGGGCATGTTCGTTACGATGAGAGGATGTGCCCATATTTAGAGGCTTCCGGATTCAGTGGGATAGCCAGTCTAGAGTTCATCTCCTTGGACTGGCATTTGAACACCGCACTGGTCGAGAGATGGCGCCGAGAGACACATACTTTCCACATGCCGACAAGAGAGACCACTGTGACACTAGAGGATATTGCTGTGCTTATTGGGCTACCTATAGACTGATCACTAGTCACGGGTAGCACACATGGGGACTGGGGAGCGTTGTGTGATGATCTACTAGGAGCTATACCGGTAGATATTGGACATCATAGTAGGATCAAGCTCAAATGGCTGGGTTCTACTTTCGGTCAGTTACCCGAGGACGCGGATGATTTGACAGTCAGGAGGCACACCAGAGCATACATACTGATGCTATTGGGTGGGACCATTTTTGTTAATCGGTCGGGGAACCAGGTCCACCTGATGCTCTTGCCTCTCCTAGAGGACTTCGATCTGACCGGAAAGTACAGCTGGGGTTCCACTTGTCTGGCATGGTTGTACCGGCAGCTGTGTCTGGCATGGTTCCGCAAGTCGACTTCGATGTGACCGGCCACTCTACGCATGTCCTCACTCACTATAGGGAGGCCTTTGACAGACAGACACCTCATCAGGTGAGTGTCATTTTTTTGGTGTGTGTATGTTGCTTTGGTTTCATTTCAAAAACATTTTGCCTCTAACTTTGAATGTTCGTTGTTTCAGATTGTCTGGCAGCCCTATACGGAGGAGGTGTTACGGTCTCTTCCTCCATATTGTTTGGTTGGTCTGCACATTGCACGGGCTCGGGTGCCACTTATATGCTTTCATATAGTGGAGTGGCATCTCCCGGATCGTGTGATGCGGTAGTTTGGCGAGAGACAGTTTCCACCGGCAGATCCAAGGACAGACGAGGACGATGCACGGATTGATCTACACAGTATTGACTTGAGAGGCCACACCGATTGGAACTGGGCAACTCACTATTCGGAGTACAATGCACTGTTGAACCTGCGCGCTGAGAGAGTTGTCGATCTATAGTTAGATGATCTTGGTCCTGCGTACGAAGAGTGGTACGGTCGCAACACGAGGAGATACATTGGCCGTACGCGAGCTCCATTGGGATACATGGTGAGTAAATCTGACTTTACTTGTTTTATTTTAGTATTATGACATATTAGTTGTTATATTCATATGTTTAATTAAGGTGTAGGGTGTAACACCCCTTCTATTAACTTAACAATAAACGAAATTGTAGTGGAATAACATATAACATAACTATCACTAAACGGGTTGGTGTTACACACCGTTAGCCACCCACGTGGCTAACAAGGCAGAATACATACAAACGTATCGGTCTGATGCGCAGACTCCCGAGTATAATACTAAAACCATAAATACAACGACAATACCGAGTATCAATATTTACATCCATAACCGTATCACTGTCAAACCATAATATACTACCGTGGGAGCACAGGCGCTTCCCGGGTTCAACATCCAAAAACTATCAAAAGTATTTCATAAAGCCTAGGATCTAGAGCCACTCCGCTTCCTCGATCCTCATCCTGCAACATAGAAAAACATGGTGCCCCAAAGGGGCTCAGCAACACATGGCTGGTATGGCTAACATGCAGCCCATATACTACCAGGATACACGCAACCAATTGTCATGATGACATGGCATTGATTTAAACATACAACATATAGGCATAGCAATACAATGCAATTCACAACAAGGATGTCTCACTTTAGTAGAACAACCCAACATAAGTTAGCCAACTTGGAGAGCCTAGAGAATGAAATCAAACTCATGTCAAGCCCGTTACATAACTCGTTACCGTCCTGTTGAATGAACGAATAACTTAACATAAAGATGTGTCGGATATAGTGACCCAAGCACACCGTACATATTTCCCCCTAGTCCGATTAATAGTCAGGTAGGTAAGCCTTGCTAAGCTTGTGGGAGGTCATAGTCCAAGAAGGAAAACAACCTTAACATAAGGAGAGAGCCGAATCTGATTCAGATATCAACTCTCGTAAATACACGCGTGGCCGGAACACTCCGGACTCCTCACTCCCCGGTTAACCACTTGTTAGATGTCCCATTGATGGAACTTGACTCATTCAATCACAAGCAAAGGTTTAGGTCCAGTTAGACACACAAGGGTGATGAGACATAATTTAGTGACACAAACCACAACTAATTCATACATAGTCGTAGTTAGAACGTTCCTTGGTCGAAACGTTAACCGAGTACCGCTCTCTTACGTGACCTAGTTTAGTTATTTAATGGGTTAATACGTATTCGAGGTTAACGGTACCGGTACACTCACGCCACAACAATAACAATGACTGTAAACTCGTTTCATAATTTTAAGTCTTACAAAGTCATAAACACACAGAAAAATAAACAACACACAAGCCGGTGTAAACCGGTAGGCAACAGACTGCAAGAAAACCATACCTTGGTCCCTGCTGTGATTGTTTTCCACCGTTGGAGAATCCCATACACATTTAGTAACGTCGGTTAATTAACGTACTAGACCGTTATTAACTTAGTACTTCACATTTCTAGTTTATTTTACTTTCACACTTTGTTATAACTTTTTACCCTTTTAATTGTCATTATAACCTACCTAACATGTCTTAAAAAAACCTTACAACATCATTACTAACTAATCACCATCATTTGACATCATTATCTAACCTTAAACTAAGTTTTTTAAGTGTTCCGGGACTTGGTCCTTATCTAAGGTCCCGGACCTATACTTGGCTTAACTCTCGGATGGTTTTTATGTAGTGGTCCGGGACTTCATACTGGTCTTAACTCCCGGACCAATATAAGCTAGCAATCCTCAGGGCTAAATCAGGGGGTGGTCCGGGTCTTAGTACAAGACCTAAGTCCCGGACCAATGTGATGAAAGTATTCTCGGCTAGTTTTTATGCATGGTCCGGGACATCATCCTGGACCTAGGTCCCGGACCACTGCAACAGGTCCTTAAATTTGACATTTTCAAGTCTTGTTTCATCTATTCTCTTCATCCATTGTTTACCCAAGCTTCCCATATGATCTTAGGTATATTCTAATGCTAAAATAACACTTCAAACTTGTTTAATTCCTTGTCCAACTTGTTACTCAATTTCTTACAAAATTCACCAACACTTGTGCTATTTTTCCTTAAGTTCCTATGTGGTAGTTTTATGCCTAAAACGCCTTCTAACCAAAATGTTACCTCATTTACACTACCACTACTCCTTAAGCATTATTTTCCATTCAAAATTCCTTTACACCACTACTTGAATCTCTCGACAAGTTTTACCCTCTCCTTACAAGACATTATTTTTCTCCTTGCTCACCAATATTTGCATAAGTCCTAAACACAATTCCTCCATGTCTTTGGTGTATCATTATCACCTAATGAACACTAAACTCTCCAAGACAATGTCTATACATTTTTAACACCTAAGAACACCCTAATTCCCTTTCTTTCACAAGTTTACGGCTTAACCACTCCTAGTATAACCTAGGTCACTAAACTTCATTAAAACACCTAAACTTCTTATTTTCTACTCAAATTTTGACATAGCTTTGTTAGTATTTCCTTACACCCAAAACACAAGGTTTTTCACCTTTAACCACTCAAGAACATTTATTCACACAAAAATGTTCTTTACACACAACTAAGCCTTAAACTACACTACATTACAATATAGTGCATAATTTGAATTGCTTGGCACTTAGGCCCTTAAATTGCATGGCTCTTAGGCCCTTAAATTGCATAAACCATAAACACTAAATTTCACACATAATATATTCCTTTGACCTGCAAATACACACAACAACACATATGCCTTTAATAACCTCTTTGAGGATAGTTTTCTTGCTCATTTACCATTGGCTCCTTAGGTAGTTTATTAAGCATCTCAAAGCTCAATTTTCCTAAGACACATAAGATTAGGTTGTTTACCTCTTTTCCTTCCAAACTTCTTTCTTGTTTCCTTGGATTGAAGATTAGCAAGGAACTTGATCACTTGTTAACCTTCTATCAATACACAAGTAAAGATAATGACCATTAAGCTTCATGCTTATACTTATCAATAAACCTTAGGTCATATAATGTCTTAAAACACAAAAATGAATGTTTTACCTTAGAATTGAATGGAAATTGGATTAAGTAGCAAGAGAGGACTCCACCTAGCCCTTTGAAGATTGGAATGCAGCTATAAATAAGCAAAAGAAAACACCATGAAGAGGTAGTTTTCGGTCACATATAAAAACAAGAGGAAATGAAGTTTTTCTTTGGTTTTCCTTACCTTGAAGCAAAGGAGAACAATGAGATGTAAAAAGATGAGTTCAAGATCCTTCCATGGTGATTCCTCTTGGCACCGAAATGAAGGTTTTGGAGATTTGAAAAGACAATATTGTAGAGCTTGACTAAACTAAGAGAATGGTGATCTTGGAATTAATTTTGGAGCATGGAGCTAGGAGATATAAGCAATGGAAGATGGAGTATTGGTGTGGACTGTAGCAAAACCAAGAATGAGAAGAGAGGAGAAGGTTGGAGACGGTGGGAAATGGAGGGAATGAGAGAATGAGGAGAGAGACAAGCCTTGTTAAGATATTTAAGTGTAAAGTAAATAGTTACTTACTTTATTAGTTTTCCTCCCTTAGAAAATCAGCATAGTGTGGTGAGTCACACTTAAAAACCGGCCCCCTTATTAGTTTAGGCTGTTTTATGGTCTTTTTTGACCAAAAAATTGACTTATATTGACCAATGTCTTAAACTAGCACTATTTGGTCACTATTCACAAATCAATGCACAAAATTGTGAAATTTTTGATTTCCCATTGATTTAGACTTCCTAATGTGATACTAAGTAGTACACATGTTAATTAAAGAGTAATTATGGACATTTATCCACTCTAAACTCATTTATAAGACAAATTTTCAAAAATGTGCTTTAAGGCTCCTTAAATCACATTTTGTGTTTTAACTTGTTTTCGAGCTTGGTTTTCTTTCGTAATTGATTTAACATGTTCATTAACATGTAAATAAGGTCTTGGTAGGCTCTTAGAGTCTTAACCAAGGTTATCCCAAGCTTAGAGCACATTTTTGCTCTAATTGCCCTTATGGTATTTTATAGAGTTTTCTATTGTTTAAATTGTTCACTAATGTTTCTAAGGCACTTTTTAGCCTTATTATACCATAATTTAATATTTAAACAACATATAAAGGTTTGGGGTATTTCAATCCACCCCCCTTAAAAGAACTTTGTCCCCAAAGTTCATACTTCCCACGCATCTTTAATATTAGAATACGGGGATTACTTATAAAACAATACTTTCATAACAACATACTTTACATAACGTTGGACTCATGGTCCCGGTGACACAACATCACTCAGACTCAAAGGTCTGTAACATAACAACATAGACAATGTATTTCAATACACGTCGTACTTACATAACCGAAACGGCTCTACCCCCCTTTAAAAAGGGGTATGCCCCGTACCCTATACATACAAATACTAAGGAGTAAACAACGACGGGTACTTCACCTTCATCTTATCTTCCAGCTCCCAAGTGGCCTCCTCGACGTCCTGGTTAGACCAGAGGACCTTCACCTGTCTTACAGACTTATGGCGAGTGTCTCGAGTCTTAGTGTCCAGAATTCGTACGGGCGTCTCCACTGATCGCATGGTCGACTCTAACGTTATCCTTTCAGGCTGAAGTACATGAGACGGATGGGACATATATTTTTTCAACTAGGACACATGAAATACATCATGTACCTTGCCTAGCTCAGCAGGTAAATCTAGCCTGTAAGCTACCGGGCCTATCCGCTCCATCACAATATAAGGCCCCACATATTTTGGGCTTAACTTGCCTTTCTGGCCAAAACGAAACACTCCCTTCATGGGGGAAACTCTAAGAAACACCTGGTCGCCTACAACGAACTCCAGGTCACGTCGTCGCACATCTGCATATGATTTCTGCCTGTCCTGAGCTGCCTTCATGTTAGCTCGGATCTGACGTGCTTCTGCTTGTACTTGTTCCAGATACTCTGGTCCTATAACGACCATCTCACTCGACTCATCCCAGCATAATGGCGTGCGGCATGGTCTACCGTATAAAGCCTGGAAGGGAGACATCTTGATCGAAGCATGGTAGCTGTTGTTGTAGCTGAACTCAATCAGATGTAACGTATCAATCCAGCTGGTCTGAAAGTCAAGTGCACATGCACGTAACATATCCTCAAGCGTCTGGATGGTGCGCTCACTCTGACCATCTGTCTGTGGGTGGAACACTGTACTTAGCTTCAGCTCGGTACCAAGCGCTTCCTGTATAGTTCTCCAGTACCTCGAGAGGAATCTGGTATCCCTATCAGACACGATAGTCTTTGGTACCCCATGGTGCCGTACAATCTCTCGGTCGAAGAGCTCTGCAAGCTTTGCCACTTTCCAGGTGTCCTTCATCGGTATGAATCGAGCCACCTTGGCCAGTCGATCAACAATGACCCATATCATATTCAGACCTCCCCTTGTAGGCGGAAGCCCTACTACGAAGTCCATGGAAATATCATGGAACTTCCACTCAGGCACTAGCATTGGCTGTACCATACCACCAGGCCGCCGGTGCTCAAACTTGACCTTCTGGCAAGTGAGACACCTCATAACATAATCATTCACATCCTTTTTCATGCCAGACCACCAGAAATATCATTTCATGTCCTTATTCATTTTTGAAGCTCCGGGGTGAATCAAAGTCGTAGAACAGTGGGATTCACTCAGTATGTGCTCTTTCAGCTTGGTGCTACTCCTCGAAATACACAGTCGGCCATTCAGCCTAATCAGGTCATCATCGTGGAGTCGGAAATCATACTTCTGACCCTCGAATGTGCCATCAATAAGCTTCTGTCTGATCTCTAACATATACTGATCCGTCATCTGAGCACTCCGCACCTCTTCAACCAAGCTAGAATGAGAGACTAGCGAATGGAGAGAGTGTGCTCAGTGACTCAGTGCGTCAGCTACCACATTTGCCTTACCCTCTTTATATTGCAGGTTGATGTCGTAGTCGTTCAAGAACTCGACCCACCTTCTTTGCCTCATGTTCAACTCTTTCTGATTGAACAAGTACTTCAAACTCTTGTGGTTGGAATAGATTGTCACATTTACCCCATACAAATGATGTCGCCATATCTTCAAGGCGAAGACAATGGCACCCAATTCCAAGTCATGGGTAGGGTAGTTCTCTTCGTGCTTCTTCAGCTGTCGGGAGGCGTATGCTACGACCTTCCCGTGTTGCATCAAAACACAACCCATACCTCTTCCGGATGCGTCGCAGTAGACCTCAAAACCATCTGTACCGTCTGGTATAGTCAAGACTGGTGCAGATGTCAGAGCATCCTTGAGACTCTGAAAAGAACTCTTGTAGTCATCTGTCCACTCGAATGGTGCATCCTTCTTCATTAAGGAAGTCATCAGCTTCGAGACACTGAAGAAGTCCTTCACAAACCTCCTGTAATATCCTGCCAGACCGAGGAAGCTCCGGATGTCGGTAACTGTCTTCGGCCTAGGCCAGGTGCACACTGCATCTATCTTGGCCGGATCAACAGCGATCCCAGCCTCGGAAATAACATGACCAAGGAATGAAACTTGGTTCAACCAAAATTCACACTTAGAGAATTTGGCTTACAACTGATTCTGTCTCAACGTTTGCAACACACTTCTCAGGTGGCTTTCATGCTCACCCTTCGATTTCGAATATACAAGAATATCGTCGATGAAGACTACCACTGACTTGTCCAACTAATCTCGGATCAGGCGGTTCATTAAGTCCATAAACTTGGCTAGTGCATTGGATAAACCAAACGGCATAACCGCAAACTCATAGTGACCGTATCTGGTTCGGAATACGGTCTTCTCAATGTCGCCCTCTCGAATAGCGATCTGATGATAACCGGATCGTAAGTCAATCTTGGAGAATACTGATGCTCCTTTCAACTGGTCGAATAAATTGTTAATGCGGGGTAAAGGATAACGGTTCTTCACCGTAACTGCATTCAGCTCCCTGTAGTCGATGCAGAGGCGGAGGCTACCGTCCTTCTTCTTCAAGAAGAGGACCGGCGCTCCCCATGGTGAAACGCTCGGGTGTATGAATCCCTTGTCAAGTAGGTCTCTCAGCTGCTCCTTGAGCTCATTCATCTCAACTGGAGCCATACGGTAGGGCGCTTTCGCTATTGGTCCGGTTCCCGGCACCAATTCAATTTCAAACTCAACTTCCCGTGCTAGCGGCATGCTCGGCAGTTCCTTAGGAAAGACATCAGGAAACTCCAACACTACCGGCACATCTGGGCTAAACTCTGGATCTCTCTCTATGTCCTGGACATAGCAGAGGTACACATCACTCTTTCTTCGCAAGTCACGATACATAGACATAGCGGAGATAATATGAGTCGAAGGCTCCCTGGGCCTCTAGCGGTATGAAATGGTAACCCCAGTCGGACTCCGAAGAAGCAGTCGATGCTCAGCACATAGGATCTGACCCTTGTACCGCTCTAACCAGTTCATCCCCACAATCACATCAAATGCGAGTCCGTCGAACTCTATCATGTCGATCGGAAACTCTTCACCTCTGATTCGCACAACAGCATCTCAGTGATAGCGGGTACACTTGATCCGCTCTTTCAACAGGAGAGTGACTAGAAAGTAAGGCATCTCTTCACCGTCTAACCCCAGCCTCTTCACAAATGAAAGCGAAACAAACGTGTGTGAGGCTCCAGAGTCGAACAAGATCGATGCGTCCACGCCATTGACCGGAAAGGTACCAGTGAGGATAGTGCCACTGCTGCCGGCTTCTGCCTCATTACACACTCCCAGTATACCTCCCTTTCCGAGTGCACAGCCTAATTCAGTTCACAAACTCGTAAGTACACATTAACAACACGGTTGATATTCTCCAAAACAACGTCTCTTTATTCATTAACATACTCTTTGCACCATAGGTTGGTTTACATTGCCGACATAGCTAACATATATAACATTCTTAACATACAACTGGCTTGACTCATTACATGGTTACACAAGGCTTAGAACTGCCAAAATGTTAAATTCAAACGTTCGGGTTTCATGTGTGTGGCATTAACTACTGTCGAACGTGTGGTATTCAGTTTAATCTTCTTGATACCGTGATATATCATCCTTGACTGTCCACCCATGATCAATACATCTCCTGACTTCAACACTAACTTCTTCGCGAGATCAGCACGCTTCTGCTCGCCATACACAAACACTACGGTATCACCAATGGACTAAGACACCACGGGTACTCCCTTACTCAGAGACTCGGGTGTTTCGTCCTTATCCTAGTGTAAACCTAACCGTCCACCTTTCTGGTAGAAGTTCACAATACACAAATCTGCTTTAACACTCGGAATTGGATTCGATTCAACTCCCTGAGCAATTCCCACAGCGTGGTTAACGACCGCAAGGAAATCCTCAGGTATCCTCGGTACTATTGCTCTGTCTTCCACTCGTTCGTCCTGATATGTCTTGGTGTAAGGGTTCCAATCCTTACCCATGCACATCATCTTCAATTTCATCTTTGATCCACTCGGGTATTCAGGTGTGTAGAAACCTCCAGGTGCTGCTCCCAATTCGTCGCATCGTCGGATGATGTGGATTTGTGCTTCGGGTGTCAGGTATCCATTTAATAATATCATACCTGGCTGGATGACCTAACATTGCTCCATCGGGAATTCGGTGATGTTGATGGTGGTTTCTTCAGGGTTTGGTGTGGGTGGGATTGGATAAAAATATTGAAGGTTCCTAAGGTTTAAAATTATCTAACTTAGGTAAATTATACATCATACTTTAACTCTTTAGTTATATGGTTGTACACTTTGACTTGCTAACACTCATGCATGAAATGCGGTAAGCAGTCAATTACTTCACTCAATGGTTTAAGTAGTACCTGGTCTAGAAGAGGGTTCAGCAGCCTCTGACCGGTCTATCACATTTTGGGCGGCCTTGCCGGATCCCGACTGTTTCCCCTTCTGGGTGTCAGTGTTTCCCTGAGCTGAGGATGGCTGGTGAGTGGCCTTCGGGCCCTCAGTGGTCGCGGTAGCCTTACACTTCCCTTGCCACTTTGGCTTGAAGTTTCTACTGTTGGGGTTTTGGTAACACTCGAAGTCACGGTGCCCCTTCTTCTTGCAGTAGTAACACTGCACATCATTTCCCTTGCAGTCCTTGCCGGGGTGGTCTCCGTTGCACCACTTACAGTAATAGTGGCGCTTCGGTCCAGAGCCCGTGCTTGCTGCTATAACATCACACCATCAATACACACTTCACAACATAACAACACACACATTTGAACTTTAGAAATCAGAATTGGTAGTTACCCTTGGGCGGGTGAGAGCGTAGGGGCTTAGCCGCATAGGCATATGTGAGCTGCAGTGGCTCCTCAGCAGTGGTGGTCTGGGCTTGGCCTTTGCCACCCTGGTGCTGCCTTTCTGGGACTGGGGGTAAGGTTTCTTCTTCTTCCTCCCCCATACCCTTGCATGTTCTGGCCCTCACTCGAAGCCTTGCGCTTGTGCGCATTTTCCTCGTCCCTCAGATGGACGGTGATATCAACCTTAGCAGCGGCATGATAGCACTCCTGAATTTATGATGTCAGTCATGCCCCGCGAATCAACTCACAAATTCACATTAACATTTACTCACTGTATACATTTATTCACATCACACTGTACTTTAATTACCTGCAAGGTGGTATATTCAGCTGGCCCCATCCCATAGCGTAGGCAGTGGCTGAGACCGTTATAAAAACGATTTACCAGAACCTGGTTCGAGTATCCCAGGTCTGGTAGCAGGTGGATAAGGTCGGTGAAGGCGGTGTAGTACTCGTCTACCGACATCTTGTCCCCTTGCCTCAGACTATCCAGCTCGAGGCGCTTAGCCTCCTGTACATGCACTGGGGAGTACTTGGCTCATAACAGAGCAGTGTAGTCCTTCCATCCAAACTCAGCATCTAGTATCCCATCATCTCTCACCAACTTCCACCAACTTCTTGCTGAACCCTTTAGATAGTAAGCGGCAAGACGAACCTTGGCTCCAGTGGGCACATCCAAGGTCTCGTAGGCGGTCTCCAGTTCGGAGATGTACGCCTCCAGCTTACTAGGGTCGGTGTCCCCGTGGAATGACGGTGGCCTCAAATCTACCAATGCCTTGACCCAGTTGGTCTCGCGTGGCGGTGGTGGTGGTGGCTGAACCCCGGGCTACTATCCCTGCTGCACCGCAGTGACTAGCTGAGGTACCATCTGGGCAACGGCAGCCGCAACTGCGTCGGCCATTACTCGTGCCATCGGGTTATCGCCCTGGTCTCCCGTGTCACCAATACCGCGCCCGCGGCCTCGTCCACGTGGTCTACCTGACATCTGAGTTAACACAAACATTCATTAGCACTGTGCTTACAAACTTATCGGTTCCAACGGTTGTAACACCTTTCCGGCAATAAGGTAAACCCACACTTAATTAGTGGTTAACCTTCCTTTACTGCTCACTCAGGTAACTAAGGTTTAGTTTCCTAACTCGGTATGTTCCTAAGCTCGGTATTCCGGTCATCAGAGCGATACTTCGCTCTGATACCACTTTTTGTAACACCCCTTCTATTAACTTAACAATAAACAAAACTGCAGCGGAATAACATATAACATAACGATCACTAAACGGGTTGGTGTTACACGCCGTTAGCCACCCACGTGGCTAACAAGACATAATACATACAAATGTATCGGTCTGATGCGCAGACTCCTAAGCATAATACTAAAACCATAAATACAACGACAATACCGAGTATCAATATTTACATCCATAATCGTATCACTGTCAAACCATAATATACTACCGCGGGAGCATAGGCGCTTCCCGGGTTCAACATCCAAAAACTATCAAAAGTATTTCATAAAGCCTAGGATCTAGAGCCACTCTGCTTCCTCGATCCTCATCCTACAACATAGAAAAATATGGTGCCCCAAAGGGGCTCAGCAACACATGGCTGGTATGGCTAACGTGCAGCCCATCGACTACCGGGATACACTCAACCAATTGCCATGATGACATGACATTGATTTAAACATACAACATATATGCATAGCAATACAATGCAATTCACAACAAGGATGTCTCACTTTAGTAGAACAACCCAACATAAGTTAGCCAACTTGGAGAGCCTAGAGAATCAAATCAAACTCATGTCAAACCCGTTACATAACTCGTTATCGTCTTGTTGAATAAACGAATAACTTAACCCAAAGATGTGTCAGATATATTGACCCAAGCAGACCGTACATATTTCCCCCTAGTCCGATCAATAGTCAGGTAGGTAAGCCTTGCTAAGCTTGTGGGAGGTCATAGTCCAAGAAGGAAAACAACCTTAACATAAGGAGAGAGCCGAATCTGATTTAGATATCAACTCTCGTACATACACGCGTGGCCGGAACACTCCGGACTCCTCACGCCCCGGTTAACCACTTGTTAGAAGTCCCATTGATGGAACTTGACTCATTCAATCACAAGCAAAGGTTTAAGTCCAGTTAGACACACAAGGGTGATGAGACATAATTTAGTGACACAAACCATAACTAATTCAAACATAGTCGTAGTTAGAACGTTCCTTGGTCGAAACGTTAACCGAGTACCGCTCTCTTACGTGACCTAGTTTAGTTATTTAATGGGTTAATACGTATTCGAGGTTAACGGTACCTGTACACTCACGCCACAACAATAACAATGATTGTAAACTCGTTTCATAATTTTAAGTCTTACAAAGTCATAAACACACAGAAAAACAAACAACACACAAGCCGGTGTAAACCGGTAGGCAACAGACTGCAAGAAATCCATACCTTGGTCCCTGCTGCGATTATTTTCCACCGTTGGAGAATCCTATACACATTTAATAATGTCGGTTAATTAACGTACTAGACCGTTATTAACTTAGTACTTCACACTTCTAGTTTATTTTACTTTCACACTTTGTTATAACTTTTTACCCTTTTAATTGTCATTATAACCTACCTAACATGTCTTAAAAAACCTTACAACATCATTACTAACTAATCACCATCATTAGACATCATTATCTAACCTTAAACTAAGCTTTTTAAGTGGTCCGAGACTTGGTCCTTATCTAAGGTCCCGGACCTATACTTGGCTTAACTCCCGGATGGTTTAAATGTAGTGTTCCTGGACTTCATACTGGTCTTAAGTCCCGGACCAATATAAGCTAGAAATCCTCGGGGGTAAATCAGGGGGTGGTCTGGGTTTTAGTACAAGACCTAAGTCCCGGACCAAGGTGATGAAAGTATTCTCGGCTAGGTTTTATGCATGGTCCGGGACATCATCCTGGACCTAGGTCCCGGACCACTGCAACAGGTCCTTAAATTTGACATTTTCAAGTCTTGTTTCATCTATTCTCTTCATCCATTGTTTACCCAAGCTTCCCATATGATCTTAGGTATATTCTAATGCTAAAATAACACTTCAAACTTGTTTAATTCCTTGTCCAACTTGTTACTCAATTTCTTACAAAATTCACCAACACTTGTGCTATTTTTCCTTAAGTTCCTATGTGGTAGTTTTATGCCTAAAACACCTACTAACCAAAATGTTACCTCATTTACACTACCACTACTCCTTAAGCATTATTTTCCATTTAAAATTCCATTACACCTCTACTTGAAGTCTCTCTACAAGTTTTACCCTCTCCTTACAAGACATTATTTTTCTCCTTGTTCACCAATATTTGCATAAGTCCTAAACACAATTCCTCCATGTCTTTGGTGTATCATTATCACCTAATGAACACTAAACTCTCCAAGACAATGTCTATACATTTTTAACACCTAAGAACACCCTAATTCCCTTTCTTTCACAAGTTTAAGGCTTAACCACTCCTAGTATAACCTTGGTCACTAAACTTTATTAAAACACCTAAACTTCTTATTTTCTACTCAAATTTTGACATAACTTTGTTAGTATTTCCTTACACCCAAAACACAGGTTTTTCACCTTTAACCACTCAAGAACATTTATTCACACTAAAATTTTCTTTACACACAACTAAGCCTTAAACTACACTACATTACAATATAGTGCATAATTTGAATTGCTTGGCACTTAGGCCCTTAAATTGAATGGCTCTTAGGCCCTTAAATTGCATAAACCATAAACGCTGAATTTCCCACATAATATATGCCTTTGACCTGCAAATACACACAACAACACATATGCCTTTAATAACCTCTTTGAGGATAGTTTTCTAGCTCATTTACCATTGGCTCCTTAGGTAGTTTATTAAGCATCTCAAAGCTCAATTTTCCTAGGACACATAAGATTAGGTTGTTTACCTCTTTTCCTTCCAAACTTCTTTCTTGTTTCCTTGGATTGAATATTGGCAAGGAACTTGATCACTTTTCAACCTTCTATCTATACATAAGTAAAGATAATGAGCATTAAGCTTCATGCTTATACTTATCAATAAACCTTAGGTCATATAATGTCTTAAAACACAAAAATGAATGTTTTACCTTAGAATTGAATGGAAATTTTTATTAAGTAGCAAGAGAGGACTCCACCTAGCCATTTGAAGATTGGAATGAAGCTATGAATGAGCAAAAGAAAACACCATGAAGAGGTGGTTTTCGGTCACATATAAAAACAAGAGGAAATGAAGTTTTTCTTTGGTTTTCCTTACCTTGAAGCAAAGGAGAACAATGAGATGTAAAAAGATGAGTTCAAGCTCCTTCCATGGTGATTCCTCTTGGCACCGAAATGAAGGTTTTGGAGATTTGAAAAGACAAGATTGTAGAGCTTGACTAAACTAAGAGAATGGTGGTCTTAGAATTAATTTTGGAGCATGGAGCTAGGAGATATAAGCAATGGAAGATTGAGTATTGGTGTGGACTGTAGCAAAACCGAGAATTAGAAGAGAGGAGAAGGTTGGAGATGGTGGGAAATGGAGGGAATGAGAGAATGAGGAGAGAGACAAACCATGTTAAGATATTTAAGTGTAAAGTCAATAGTTACTTACTTTATTAGTTTTCCTCCCTTAGCAAATCAGCCTAGTGTGGTGAGTCACACTTAAAAACTGGCCCCCTTAATAGTTTAGGCTGTTTTATGGTCTTTGTTGACCAAACAATTGACTTATATTGACCAATGTCTTAAACTAGCACTATTTGGTCACTACAAAGCACATAATTGTGAAATTTTTGATTTCCCATTGATTTAGACTTCCTAATGTGATACTAAGTAGTACACATGTTATTTAAATAGTAATGATGGACATTTAGCCACTCAAAACTCATTTATAAGACAATTTTTCAAAAATGTGCTTTAAGGCTCCTTAAAGCGCATTTTGCGTTTTAACTTGTTTTGCGAGCTTGGTTTTCTTTGGTAATTGATTTAACATGTTAATTAACATGCAAATAAGGTCTTGGTAGGCTCTTAGAGTCTTAACCAAGGTTATCCCAAACTTAGAGCACATTTTTTCTCTAATTGCCCTTATGGTATTTTATAGTGTTTTCTATTGTTTAAATTGTTCACTAATGTTTCTAAGGCACTTTTTAGCCTTATTATACCATAATTTAATATTTAAACAATATATAAAGGTTTGGGGTATTTCATAGGGGGGACCACAAACGAGGTCATCTGCATGCTAGAGGCAATGCGTGTTGATGATGCTCTCACTAGTTTACAGACAATGATAGACGAGTACAACAACACGTACTACATCCTCCCACGGCCATAGTAGGTCCCTGCAGTTGCCCCTGACGATGAAGAAGCAAATGCCGCTACGGATCAGAGTGGAAGAGAAGGGCATGGTCATCGTCTGCATGGTCGAGGTAGAGGAAGAGGATGTGCACTTGATAAGCCTCAGACTTATCATATAAAAGTAGTTAGAATTATAAGATTATTTATGAAACTAAGGTTAAAATAGCTAGTATTGATGTTATAATATATATAAAGTTTATTATTTATGTTCAGACTTATGTTTTCTATGTTTTAATGCAAGGAATAAATTCTAATCAAATGATGCTGAGCATGATGCCGGAAGTACGATTCACGGCAGTAGTGGAGCAGCCTGAAGACATGCCGGATGCAATGCTGGGTACATCCTAGCCGGCACAAGTAAAAAGTCGCCTCGGTTCACCAGAAGTTAGCAGCACATGAAGAGGTGTCTTTTGGTGAAGAGGTGTCTTTTGATGAAGAGGTGCATTTTGATGAAGAGATGTCTTTTGATGAAGAGGTTCCTTTTGATGAAGAGGTGTCTCATGTTAAAGCGGTGTCTTTTGATGAAGAGGTGTCTTTTGATGAAGATGTGCCTTTTGATGAAGAGGTTCCTTTTGATGAAGATGTGTCTTTTGATGGAAATATGTCTTTTAGATGGGAAGACACTATGGAAAGACATCATTTGGTGATGTGTCTTTCCATACCAATACAACTAGGGTAAAAGGTATCCTTTTGCTAAAGACATGTCTTAGAGGTGTGTCTTTATGGAAAGACATCATTTAAGATATGTCTTTCCATAGAATCACTTCCAACACTTATAAATACCCTACCCATGTGATCATTTGAGAACACACTTCAACACATCCATACACTCCACTCATACTCTAATTCCGCATCCATCCCAAGTGTTGGTGTCCAAGGAAGTTCTGCGGATCCATCCACGCGAAGAGGAAGATCCTTGTTGGGTTAAGGCTATGACCAATCTCCTTATCCTCTTTGTACTTCTTCTTTTATTTGGGTGGATGGTGAAATAGAATTCCTTGTTGTTCTTGGTTAGGGATGAATTCTTCTTTGTAAGCAATATGATTATTTCAATATAATTTCAAGCGTTCATTAAGATTTGGTTCTTCTTGCAAGTGAATGATGGTGGCCACTTTATTATCTTCTTTGCAAATTCTACTTGAGGAAGAAAAGCCCGAGAGTAGAATCGGTTAGGAAATCTTAGTGGTCTTTAACTTTGTGGTTTTGAAAATTGGGCATCAAGATTTAAGATTACGAATTAATCCATCTTCCCCCACTATCTTGCTTGTTTCGTGACATTATTTGCTCGATTCGATAATGGGTAGTGAGTTTCCTGTTGTCAGACCCAAAACAGGAGAATGACATTGATATTTTGAACATGCCGGGTGTACTGCCGGGTGTCTAGTGCCCGACACATTCAAAGTCCTTGAATGTGCCATGCATCTGGTGTCCGGCAGGACATCCGGCGCGTTCATTTTGGTTGGTTAAATTCGAGTCTTGTAATTTTATTTTGTGATCATATTGGTACTTAGATTGATGTAGTCCCGAACCTAGGACAAATCATTGTAAATTCTCTATTTAGATAGTTCTTATTTTTCTTAATTTGAAAATGTTATTCAATTTCCCCCCTTATTTAGAATAGGTAATTACCAAGGATTATGACTAATTTTCTATTAAGTCCCTTGGGTTCGATACTTTTGGTCGTAATTTGCTTACACTATATTCCGTCCGGGATTTTTGCTACCCGTAGTAGAGTTGTAGGATTCGTTTATTCTTTTATTATTTTGTACATTCTTTTACCCCTACAATTTTTTCGTGTTAGCAAAATGGCGCCGTTGCCAGGGACTTGGAATTAGTCCAAGTCCTAAAATTTGTGATTGTCCTATTCTTTATTCGTTTCTTTTTTTTCATTCTTTCTAAACTCATTTATATAAGCCGGGTGTGATGCCGGGTGTTGTCATCCGGGAAACTCGAAGGAAGTCCGACGCCGGGAATACAACTTCCGGCATGCAACCCGGCATGTTATAAAATTTATTTTTGTTTTCATAAAATTTTATGATTTATATATATATTGTTCTTTTTATTTTCATACTATTTTTTATGTTCTTTATTTTTTAAAAAAAAGGGAATTGGCATAGTGACTGTGCCAGACGTATCGCCGGGTAAGAAACATCCGGCAATGTGGAGATCAAAGTGCCGGATCACTAACACCTGGCAATGAACCCGGCACATTCGTGAATTTTTTTTAAATATATATATTTAAGCAAGGTTTATGTTTATTCCCTTACAACACTATTTACTCTTTGTATGATATATTGTTTTAATCATAAATTTACATAAATAAAAAAACTCACCCTTTCAGCTAGAAGTAGATGTCTTCATGGCTTGCGCTCTCTAAAGGAAAGAAGAAATGCTTTCAAAACCATGAGGACAAGGGTGCTCTCACCCATACTCCTTTAGATCGAGATTAGCGAAGATTTAGGTCTAGCCAAAGACCTAAAAGGTGGGTTGGACCTTTCACCATTTCTTCCAAGATCGCTGATCATTCCGCTACATAGCCAAAGGCCAAGTGTAGGGCCCTCACGCATCCGGTCTTCTTCACCCTGGGGAGTTCTTTCTTTCATGATTCTTTTAATTTTCTTTAAATTCCTTATGAAATTATTTATTTTACTTTCTTTGAACACTAGGGACAGTGTTCCTGCCAAGTGTAGGGCAGGGGTCCCCCCTTTAAAATTATTTTATTTTATTTAAAAAAATTATATAAATATACAAATAATAATAATAATATTAGTTTATTGGGAAAATTCACGAGATACCCCTATTTTCTTTCGTAATTCACAATATACCCCTGTGGTTTTAGTAATTTGACTTTATACATGCTTAAATGTTGTCCAAAATTGATGAAACTTTACATGGATGATATGCTAAAGTGTTATATTTTGGTCCAATATTAAATTTGAAGTTTTTTAAATTCACATGTGACCTGTGGGACCCAATGAGCAGTCACATGTTCATTGGGTCCCACAGGTCACATGTGAGCTTAAAAAACTTCAAATTTGATATTGGACCAAAATATAACACTTTAGCATCGTCCATGTAAAGTTTCATCAATTTTGGACAACATTTAATTATGTTTAAAGTTGAATTACGAAAATCATAGGGGTATATTGTGAATTACGAAAGAAAACAGGGGTATATCGTGAATTTTCCCTAGTTTATTTAATATAATAAGTTGAAATTTATTGACTATCCACTAAGCTTTTTGCATGTTCCATGGTAAAGTAAGATTAAGGAAGGATAAATGCTTGTTTTCTCAAGAGGTAAGCTTTCTAATGACCCTTAGATTCCTATTTTAACTTCATGATTCTCTTTATTAACATGAGTATATGACCTTACTCCTATTTTTATCTCTGATTTACTTCTGGGTAATATTTTTACTTTCTTTTCAAAACAGTGAAATTTATTTTGGGTGAAAATCTTAAATAGGGTCTGTTGAAAAAAAAGGAGAAAAAAAGATATATATAAAAAAAAGAAACAAAGAGTCTTTGAAAAAAAGAAGAAAGAAAAAGGAAGCATTATATTCTATGAGGTTGCAAAAATTGCCTCAGAATAAAGAAACAATCTAGAGTTTTTTCCTTTTATTTTTTCCCTAAATTCCCCATTCTAAATAAAAAAAATTATGGTCAGGTTCAGAAACCCTTGGAAATAGGGCTGAATTATGAAAACCATTTATGAGGGTCTTGGCCATATTCAGAACCCCTTGGAAAATAGGGCTGAATATGGAAATCGGAAAAAGGAGAGACTACAAATCCCTTGTATAAACAGCCCACGAGCTTTTGATCGATTTTGAAAATTTTACTTTATACCCATTAGTATGTTTATGATGGAATAAGGAAGTTTAAGTGATGCTTGTGAACCAAAGTTAGGTAGTTGGAATTGATTTATCTAATTGTCATTATTAAGGTTATATATTATGTGCACAAGTAGTTATTTTTTCCTGATTAAGTTTTTCTCGAGGAATAGCAAAAGGTAAGTGTAGGGTCTTGATAAGCCTCAGACTTATCATATTAAAGTAATTAGAATTATAAGATTATTTAGGAAACTAAGGTTAAAATAGCTAGTATTGATGTTATATTATATATAAAGTTTATTATTTATGTTCAGACTTAAGTTTTCTATGTTTTCATGCAAGGAATAAATTCTAATCAAATGATGTCGGGCATGATGGCGGAAGTCCGATTCACGGCAGTAGTGAAGCAGCCAAAAGACATGTCGGATGCAATGTCGGGTACACCTAGCCGGCACAAGTAAAAAGTCGCCTCGGTTCACCAGAAGTTAGCAATACATGAAGATGTGACTTTTGGTGAAAAGGTGTCTTTTAATGAAAAGGTGCCTTTTGATGAAGAGTTGTCTTTTGATGAAGAGGTGCCTTTTGATGAAGAAGTGTCTCATGATGAAGAGGTGTCTTTTGATGAAGAGGTGTCTTTTGATGAAGATGTGCATTTTGATGAAGATGTGCCTTTTGATGAAGAGGTGTCTTTTAATGAGGTGCCTTTTGATGAAGAGGTGTCTTTTGGTGAAAATGTGTCTTTTGGCGAAAATGTGTCTCTTGGAAAAAAGGTGTCTTTTGGCGAAAAGATGTCTCTTGGCAAAAAGGTGTCTTTTGGTGAAAAGGTGTCTTTTGGTGAAAAGGTGTCTCATGGTCAAAGGGTGTCTCATGGTGAAAAGGTGCCTCATGGTGAAGAGGTGCCTTTTAGTTGGAAATACGTCTTTTGGATGGGAAGACACTATGGAAAGACATCATTTGGTGATGTGTCTTTCCATACCAATACAACTAGGGTAAAAGGTATCATTTTGCTAAAGACATGTCTTGGAGGTGTGTCTTTATGGAAAAACATCATTTAGGATATGTCTTTCCATAGAATCACTTCCAACACCAATAAATACCCTACCCAAGTAATCATTTAAGAACACACTTCAACACATCCATACACTCCACTCATACTCTAGTTCCGCATCCATCCCAAGTGTTGGTATCCAAGGAAGTTCTGTGGATCCATCCATGCGAAGAGGAAGATCCTTGTTGGGTTAAGGCTATGACCAATCTCCTTATCCTCTTTGTACTTCTTCTTTTATTTGGGTGGATGGTGAAGTAGAATTCTTTGTTGTTCTTGGTTAGGGATGAATTCTTCTTTGTAAGCAGTATGATTATTTCAATATAATTTCAAGCGTTCATTAAGATTTGGCTCTTCTTGCAAGTGAATGATGGTGGCCACTTTATTCTCTTCTTTGCAAATTCCACTTGAGGAAGAAAAGCCCGAGAGTAGAATCGGTTAGGAAATCTTAGTGGTGTTTAATTTTGTTGTTCATAAAATTGGGCATCAAGACTAAAGATTACGAATTAATCCATCTTCCCCCACTATCTTGTTCGTTTCGTGGCATGATTTGCTCGATTCAATAATGGGTAGTGAGTTTCCTGTTGTCAGACCCGAAACAGGAGAATGGCATTGACATTTTGAACATGTCGGGTGTACTGCCGGGTGTCTGTGCCCGGCACATTCAAAGTCCTTGAATGTGTCGTGCATCTGGTGTCCGGCAGGACATCCGGCGTGTTCATTTTGGTTGGTTAAATTTGAGTCTTGTAATTTTATTTTGTGATCATATTGGTACTTAGGTTGATGTAGTCCCGAACCTAGGACAAATCATTGTAAATACTCCGTTTAGGTAGTTCTTAGTTAGTTTTCTTAATTTGAAAAGGTTATTCAATTTCCCCCTTATTTAGAATAGGTAATTACCGAGGATTAGGACTAAATTTCTATTAAATCCCTTAGGTTCGATACTCTTGGTCGTAATTTGCTTACGCTATATTCTGACCGGGATTTTTGCTACCCGTAGTAGAGTTGTAGGATTCGTTTATTCTTTTATTATTTTGTACATTCTTTTACCCCTACAATTTTTTTCTTTTTAGCAGCACGTGGTCGAGCTGCTGAGCCAGTAGATCATCAGGAGGCGTTTGACATTGCTGGTAGCGTGACCATGTCTCAGGTCGTCGATCCTACGCAGCAGGTCGACACTACTGGGTTTGCGTATTTTGCGAGTAGCTCCGGGTGTCACCATGCATCATCCTCCGGTGCTGCAATGAGCATGGGCTTTGACACCACCATGCCGTCTTCAAACCTAGCTTTAGTTTCTACATCCATTCCTTGAGCACCGTTTAGAGATAGCGATTCCCGACCCTCATCACGATGTAGGGGATCTTAGTGGTCGTGCCCTAGATCCTACTCTCGCATCAGCGGTTGAGGATCCTACACCTAGTGGGACTAGGACCTATGTACGACGTAAACGTAGATGATGTAGGTTGTTACATTTTGTAAACAACATGATTTTGAGATTGTATTACTATTGTTTTATTTTTCTATCTTATTAATTATTACATTTGGTTCACATTTTGATTTCTTGTGTTTCTGTAATGTTACAAATGTTTTGAATTGGCTCCGAATATCGTGATTGTGTGGTAGTTCATAATATGTACATGTTGTTTGTAATGAATTTGTGGTGTTACAGCCCTTGAAAAATTTTCCAAGTAAGTGTTGTTCAATTATGGTGTTCCAACACTTGGAAAAATTAACAAGTGCTGTGAACAGGTGAAATCGTCTCTTCAAGAGATGATTTCATGATGATTTCAATAGAAATCGTCTCTTGAAGTGACGATTTCACGGATCATAGACCAAACCTCTCTGGTGCATGGGGAAGAAGAACTCATCTGTTTAAAAGACGATTTTGTGAAATCGTCTTTACAAGCGATGATTTCTCCTTCCCCTCCGTCCAGCTGAGTCAGCGCCTGACGTGGCGCGGGGTTTGGTGAAATCGTCTCTTCAAGAGATGATTTCTAAATTCATAATTGATGAAATCGTCTCTTGAAGAGATGATTTCTCCCGGGAGTGTTATTTCAGGAATTAATTTGAGAAGGAGGTTAATATGTGGATTAGTTTTTTCTTTGAAAGTTATTTCAGAATTTTTTTCATCTAACCACTCGATAACCTTTAGTCTCTCCCACTAGTCACCAGATCTTCCTACAACATTGATTTTCCCACAAAAAACTACATAAATATTTTAAATCCCAATTTCTAATCCAAAACACTTAATAATTACTGTTTGTTATTCCTCTTTTTATGTTTCCATTATAACTTATTTAGGCATTCAAAACACACCTATTCTTTTCGGTTATACCAATAGTAGATTATTTATTAGCCAATTTTATCTTGAATTTGATTCTATTATGTGACAGAAGAATTAATAAACTTCTACAGTATAACAAATTACAGGCGAATTTGGGTGTAAGTATATTACCAGTTTGTAAAGAACTGTTTACAATTCCCGTGGAATATCTGGTGTGCGAGCAATAAGCTCCAGTATTTTATCACTTCTGATTGTGCAGATGTGTTCCTTCACCAGTTTAAGAGAATAGAAGAGAAGGTGGAGCAAACAGTCTAGAAGGAGATGATGCTCCTGCTTCATTCTGGTACGCGAGTAGAAGCAGTTCCAGTAATCTACTCTTGCAGAGGTGTTGAAACAAGAAGGGATGAACTGAAGTAAAGACGTAAAGGGAGAATGAAGATAGTTGCAGATACAAGAAGAGGTTGTAAAGAAAACACAGAGCAAATGTTCCTTATTTGTTAGTGGTGGTTGCAAGATTACCGTGACGAGGATGAAGTTTCTGATGCAAAACAAGAAGAGAACAAATGGAGATGCAGATCAAGGACTCCCTTTCTTGCGGACAGAGCATTACCGGTTTTGAATTCTAGCTTCAGAGGTGCAGATGCAAGAAGATGATGAAGAGAATGAAGGTGCTTGATCATGTGTGTTCCATTGGGTTTGGTTTGCAAGACTACCGAGAATGGAGAAGTTGAAGAGAAGGTGCCAGTATATGTATGTTTCTTATGCCCGTTAGATTGTAGGGTTGATGGAAATGAATATAAAACATTACATGTACTTCCAGCTCGGCAGTTACGTGTAAATAAAGAAGGTGAATGAAGAGAATTTGAAGAGAGACACTATTATGTATGTTCCTTTGCCAGTTTGATTGCACGTGAGTGGATGGAATATGAAGAGAGTAGGAATAGAAGAGAGCTAGTTGCTAAATTACCGTGAAGAGATTTGAAGAAAATAAAAGGTTCATTTGCCAGTTACATGGGGGAAGAAAATAGAGGGTTGACATGTCTATATATATATAACATGAGGAGAGAATGAATGAGAGAATTTCAACCGTGAGTGAAAGGAAATTGCTGGAATGTATATTCATTTGTTAATTAAGTTATTGTATGAGGGGAATATGAAGAAGAGAGGCCAGCATGTAAGATTCTTGCTTATTGTGAGAAGAAAATGAAGAGAGTATAAGAGAGGCTATTATTCGAGCCATTCAATATTCATAATTTATGTTGGCTTGTAAAAACACTTTCAACCTTCCTAGTTATCATTTCATGTAACAATATATATTCCATGCTACACCGATTTTAATTGTTTAATTTACTCCTTATAAATTTTCCCCTTAATTTTATAATCTCATGTAGAGTTTATTTCCCTTTTAGACTACATATTTATTTTTATAAATATAATAGAGGTTCCTTGAACCCTTAGTTCATGTAAAGATTACTGAATCCATCATTGGAACATGTTAGCCTTATATAGTTAGGCCTTCTTATTTTTATAATTCTTAAGGATATTTCACATAGTATGTAACACAAGTCCGGACGTGTGATATCAAAATAAACCCT
The DNA here is from genome assembly GCA_023374045.1 of Limonium bicolor. NCBI lineage: Eukaryota > Viridiplantae > Streptophyta > Magnoliopsida > Caryophyllales > Plumbaginaceae > Limonium > Limonium bicolor. The sequence continues at coordinate 305,517,103 of CM041779.1, forward strand.
AACTATCTAAAAGTCCCGCACTCCAACTTTAGTCCGGTCAACTCCTTTAATATGTATGCCACAATTGGCTCAGCATAAACCGCTGAATATGCTAGAGTATGATCCTATAATCCATTAGACTCCTTAAGTCAGCTAGCCGTCTTAACATGCGGTTCATTTCATGCAATTCCATTTTACAAGTATATAATAAGACTGTAAATGCTAATGAAACACTCAACAGTTCAACCAATATAACCACAACGTTCACAAATAATCATTCACATTATCAAAATGATAAACGAGTAAATACAATAATAATACGAGAGTCGTTTTACGTTTAGTCGGCCCTTAAGGTCCGTTGTTCGTTATCCATGTTACAAGGGATATTGAAGTCTCTACTATGGTATATCTGATGCTCGTAGTCCAAATCGTTTTACGTTTACTCTATTCTCATAGTGGGTGTCATGTTAGGACAACCCCTATATAAATCATAATGTTTATTTAATTTGGACAGTCATCCTGTGTGCACCAATAGCAGTGCCCTCCGGCCAGCGATCCAAAGATCTATGGACTTCCTCTTTGCCTAATAAAGGCGTCTTATGCGGCCGTAGCCTTGCACCATCAGCAGTGCCCTCTGACCAACAATCAAATGTGGCACGTCGGATTTCCATATCGAGTGAACCCATTTTGGAGGTCCTATCTAATGATCACTCTGCGCAACCAGCTAGTCCAAGACTACACCGGATTTCCTCCTCATCATATACCAATTCTCACCATGTGATTAAGTAACTTAATCAATTTACCTAATATCTACTCTTAGGTTATGGAGAATACATTATAATATAATTGCCATCTAGGTCTTACACGTTCACCTTGATGTCGTTTAAGTTTATATTCATGTTTGAGTACAATGCTCTAGAGATTGGTATTACCGAATCTCTTTCCTAAGTCTTTTACTTAGGTTGATTAGGAATATAATGACATTTCATTGAACTTTAATTAGTAATGATCATTCCTAATCTTGCTCGTGACTTAAGTCAAATTACAGTCGACATCACTTAAGTCCAAAAAATTGGAAAATTGTGGTCAATGTTGAGGGACATAACTTTCCCGTTTCCATAGTTGAAGTTGGTGTCGTGGGGATCATCCATAATAGCACAGACCCTAACGAGAGTATCGTGCAGATTCTACATGATGAGGAAGCCACTAGCAATGGTCAACGTAGCATGGATAATTTTGACCATTCTCAAAATGAAAAGGGATAAGAATTTAAGGGTCGGGATGTCTCCCAGGGTAATATTACCGGCGACATGGGATGTGAGCCGCAAAAACTCTCTAATCCTGGTGGAAGCCTCCCGACAAAATTCTTAGAGGCGCAATCATTGTCCTTCGTTGTTGCAGGTGCGGCGCACCCTCCCCACGCTTGTCATCTGGAAAATGAGGCAGAAGGCGACAGTAATTGCAACGGTTCAAACTTGATGTCTAATGCGGCTGAAAGTCCGTATCACGAGCAGACACAGTCAGAGACAGGAATGTGTGTTCCCGAGACCATCGATAAGGCGCTTAACTCTGCGGGTGTGGGGCTCTCTTCTTCAGATTTAATTGCACAATCTCCAGAAGAGATAAAGAAGTTGGGGTGAGGCGCAAGTCCCGATTTTTAGACGCAAAAAGAATTTTTGGCGTAGACTCCAGAAGTGACCCATGCGGAGGACATTCCTGAGATTGTGGGAGAAAGGCAGTTGCCAAGTGCAAATAGGAAATAAAATTTGAACCCCGACATTAACCGAACTCCAAATAATCTAGTCACACTTGTGGAGAAATCATTTGTAGAAAATAAAGGGATAGACCTATGTGTTGAATTATTCCACAATACCCCACCAACAAATCAATTAAGGGCAACAATACTGGCAAGGAACGAGAAAGGTAAAATCATCAACCCCGATGCAGAAGCTGATGAATGCATCAACTTATTATTGCAATTAGGATGTCAAGTGTCAAACCCAACCCAAACTAAAGCTAATATTCTTAGCCAACTCCAGGAGCAGCTAAGTAACTATAAGGCATTAGTTGGTGAGTGTGGGCCCCTAGATCATAAAAGGTTGGGCCCAAAGTAGAAGTCCTCGATCAAGAGGGTTAGTCGTTATGTGGGATAAAGAAGTGCTAGAGCTCGGAAACAAAGTAGGGAGCATGTGGGTTGGTTGTTGACACCAAGACACGGGAAGTAGGACTACCGAGGCCGGTTGTTGTGTGTTTGCCTCTTGCAACCCTAAAGGGAGAAAGGATAGATGTTGTTTGATGAACTATGAAATCCACTTTATCTTGTTGGACTTTCTACAGGTGCCGCGTTTCTTTAGTGATTGGCTATAAACTAGCTAGTCTAGTTTTGTTTTACTTTTTCCTAGCTTGCAACTTTTAGGCTTGTATCTGGATGTGGTGGACACTCTTTTTGCTCCCTAAGTTTTTTCCCATTGGGTTTTACCTAGGGAGGTTTTAATGAGGCCTGCATTTTACCCATCCACCCGGTCTTCCTGACATTATTTTTAATAAAATGGCTGTAAGCCCAAATTATATATAAAAAAAACTTAAGTCCGAAAGATGCTCGCACACAGTTAATAATGTGAGTTGTCTTGCAATTAAATCATAATATCGGATACACATATATATATTTTTCACATATCTCTCTTAGCAGATAAACAAACATGTCTGAACCCAAGGAAACCCTCCGGACGTTCAGACCACACAATAACATACCGTACATAGTCGGTAAGAGAGAGTAGATGTTCGACCCCGCGACCGTCCTCTACGCACTAAGATCTGGAATATATATAACGCTATGTATTAATTCCCTATGATTTCAATTTAATCCGGCATTCTTGAATAAATGCTAATCCCCACGGTAATTAACGTCTTTAGTTAGTTATTATTACTCGGGTTTTGAATGTGTTCGGGATTAGTTAAAAGCATCCTCTAATTATGTTATGAGTATCATGTAGTATTAATCTACTACTTTGGATTTCAAAGAAACCTATCTCATTATCCATAGGTTTATTACCACACACACACACACACACACACACACACACACACACACACACACACACACACACACAGACACAACACACACACCACACACACAGACACACACACACACACACACCACACACCACCACACACCACACACACACACACACACACACACACACACACCACGCACGCACGCACGCACGCACGCACACACGCACGCACGCACGCACGCACGCACGCACGCCTCACGCACGCACGCACGCACGCACGCACGCACGCACGCACGCACGCACGCACGCACGCACGCACCACCACACAGCACGCACGCACGCACCACGCACGCACGCACGCACGCACGCACACACACACCACGCACGCACACCACACGCACACACACACACACACACACACACACCACACACACACACCCAAACCACACACCACACACACACACACACACACACCACACACCCACACACACACACACACACCACACACACACACACACACACACACACACACACACACACACACACACACACACACACACACACACACACACACACACACACCACACACACACAACACACACCACACACACACACACACACAACACCACCACCACGCACGCACGCACGCACGCACACACACACACACACACATATGTATAACAGTATAGTTTGTTACTGTGTGTTATAATTGACTTTATAATATTATTACTCTTTAAATTCTCATTTACCTCATGAGTTGGTCAACTTGACCTTCTTTGGTCAATTAGACTGACTTGGTCAATTGGGTTGACTTAGTTAATGTGTCCTAGTACATATGTTTATACAATTCATAATAAAAACCCTTGAATTATATAATTCATTTGTTTGTTCAATTCCTTATAACTTAACATTAGATATTAAATCTAATGTTTTATAATTACATTCTCCACTTTATATTATAATGTCCTTCACTCAATATGATTATCCAATCATATTATGTAGTTCACCACTCTCCATAGATTCATATTAATCTATATGAATTATACAATTCCCTTTATATAATAATCCTTATTATTTTATGTGAAGCATTAATCATCTCAATTTATGCTAGCTTTCACATATTAATATATAGACCATGTTCTTAATGTTATACTATGTCATATAATACCTTATACTTTACTATAAACTTTATTAAGTTCCCAACCCTTTTCTTATAATTCCTTATTTCTCAAAGTATTCACATTTTTTTATGTGAATTATAAAATTCCTTAACTTATATTCATTTCCACCTTAATGAATACTAAGACTTTATATTATTGTAACACTTACGATCACATTTCCCACCATATACTAAAATTCATCCCAATCTTTCCTATACTCTTGCATTCACCCCCATATTTCCGCAAATTACAATCTTTCCACACTAAATTTATAATGTTACAATTATACTCCAAATATCTTGTATTATAATATTTTCACTCTTATTCAATTTTAACCCAAAGTTTTCACCCACTTTTATAATTGCCGAATAGACCCAAGGTCTATCCAGTTTTAAATCCTTTCACCACTAACTTTACAATATCATTCTTAAACTATATATTATACAATCTACCTAATTTATTTCCATTTTTTACCCAAATACTTTGCGAATTTTTCAAACAGACCCTAGGCTTGTTTTATCTCCATTTCGCCCCCAAGCTTTCAGAATTACAATTTGACCCCATTTAAGTTTTCCAAACTTACAGTTAACTCCTAAACTCCTTTAAAATACCTATTTTAATTATTTCTCTTATCTAACTTGGTCAACACTCTTAGCATAGTCAAGGTTGACCACCTAACACTACCTTGACCCATATTTTTTTCATAATTATGAATTTGACCCCAAATTTTCCTAGAGTTTTCATTTAAGTCCTTAACTTTACAGAAACTTATATTTTCATCTAAAATCCAAATGAGGCCTAACTTTCGGCCAATTAATATTTTGACACTCCAAATTTTATTTATTTACACTCAACTTCTCATGTTATGTCCCTTTGTTCACTAGAATATCCTTTAAGTTTATAATCACTATTAAAACTTAATTTTGACATTAAACTCCAACTAAACAATTCCTAATTCGTAGGTATTTTACCCTTAATATTTTTAGGTGGTTGAAACTCACCAAATAGCCCCTTAACACCAGAGTTTCTCACCAACCATTATACTAAACAAATTTTTAACTTTTAATGCCATAAAAGTTTTAAAAAACTTATTAAAATGGCCTAAATACATTGCCTTATTACAATCCATAAACTTAGCTTTAAATTACACAAAATACTCATAGGAATGTAAACAACTCTCAGCTTTTCTATGTTATAACCCGAAATCTTTGGTATTTTACCCCATAAACTTATAATCATGACATTTTAAGTCATTAAACACTTAGACAACTTAGCCAAAAATGTTAGCATAATTTTAAGTGAATTTTTAGGTTATAATAACCCATTCCACTTATTATAGTCTCGGCTTTAATTTGTTTGAAATACCCCAAACCTTAATGTGTTAATTAATTATGTAATTCTAACTTTCTAAGGCTAATTAAGTCCTTAATACCATTGGTGAAGAAATAGAAACCAAAAAGAAAAAGAAAACACGTAAAAGTCACAAAATGCAAAAAACGTGTGTTATGTAATTATAGTAGGTATATAACCTTAACTAGGGTCCTAAATGCATTCCTAGGTCTTATTTAGTCACTATGAACATGTAGGAAAAATTCTCAATGGAAACGGATCCAAATAGTGGATTAGTAACGCAAACGCGCTTTAAAGCACATTTTTCGAGAAACCCGGGAAATGTGATTTTAATTGGGTTTAATAGGCTCGTAAAAATTTATAGTCCATTATATAACTTTAATTAAATATTAATGAAGGTCTATAATCATTAAAATTAATAAAACGAGAAAAATCTAGAAACCAGTCCCGGATTGATGTTTAGCGCCAAACGGGACTTATGAGGTGTTACTTGCTAAATGACCACAATGTCCTTCCCTCTCTTTTTGTAAAATGAAAAATCAGAACCCCCTCTTCTATGCTAACCCACGTTTTATCCCCCCCCCCCCTCCTTCATTTATTTATGCTACTTTATTAGCTAAAAGACAAAACCATAAAAGTAAACAAGTACAAGTCACCTTTTTCATTTCTCTCTCTTCCATTCTCTTCTCCCCTTCCGATTTCTTTCTTCCTCACCAGCCTTCTCTCTGTTTCTTCTTCCTCCCATGGCGATTTTCTAAGCCTTCTCCAACTCCATCCTTTTCCTTCCTTGTTCCTCCACTAAATCGTCAAAATCAAAAACTAAATACACCAAAATACTCACCTTGCCTTTGAGATCATTTCCACCCTTCAAAACCCCCAAATGATGATTTCGTACTCCATGGCTGTAGCTCATTTTGGAGTAAAAACCACTCATTCTTGAAGCTAGACAACCCCTTGTATGTTCTATGGTAAGAAAAACTCAAAAACCCACTTTTTCCTTGTTCTTCTTGTAACTGGTTTTGCCCAGTTTTTCAACTCATTTGCTCCTCTCCTTCGTAGCTTGTTTGTCTTCAAGGAGTGCTGGAGAATCATTGTTTTTAAGTGCCTAATACTCCTTTGGGAAGTTGCAAGGTAATGTTCTTAATTCCAATACCTAGAAACCTCCTTGTTCAATTGTTGTTCAAGAGCTTTATTAGTTCTTAATGCTCATTAGTATTCCATTGGGCTTGGTCATTAGATTATCAATACACACTCATTAAAACTGGTTGTGGAACAAGAGTGAAGGAGGAGGGAAAGATTTGAAAGAAATTCAAGGTAAGTAACTTACCTTAAGTTTATGTGGTGCTTTAAGGAATTGTGTTGTTTTGGTGCAAATATAAATGCTTGAGTGCTGGGTGTAATGCAGGTGATAGCTCATTATATGTGGAAATTCAGTGCTTAAATTAATGTTGTGTAAGGGCCTAAGAGCCAAGCTTTTACGGTTTATGTCATTGAGGTGTTTGTTGTTAAAATGATGGAATTGATGTGTGGGTTAGTGCCTTGAATGAGTTTGATTGTTGGATTACTTTGGTGAGCTAAATAATGTGTAGGAACATGTTAGAATTATGGGGAGACCATGTCAAACTTTGTATAGAAACTCAATGGCTTAAGTGCATTTTTAAGTAGAAACAACCTAGGGAACTACTAGGTATTTTGAGAGGAAAAATTGAGTACAAAATCAGTTTGAGACTAGGTAGATGTGAGGTGGGTAAATGAGTGAACTTTAAGGTGGAAATGATGCATTCTTTGTGATTTAGTAAGTGGGTGAGAGTTATGAGAAAAATCTGTAACATAGAACTTAGCAAAAACTAAGCTTTAGTTTTTGTGGAATGAGAGTGGAAATTTGGGTGAATTTAATCAAGAATTGGATAACAAGTTTAGATGATGACTTAGGCAAGTTTAAGATGTTATATTAGTAATAGAATATGGATAAATACATGTAGGAAGCTTGGGGCAACAATGGGTGAAGAGAACAAGTAGAACAAGGCTTGAAAATGTCAATTTTAAAATTCTATAGCAGTGGTCCGGGACCTAAGTCCCATGTCAAGTTCCAGACCATAGCATAAAAACGGCTGAAAGTTACCAACATATTGGTCCAGGACTTAGGTTGAGTGTAAAGTCCCGGACCACCCCTATTTTTCTGTCGAGAGTTCCCCCATTAGCTGGTCCGGGAGTTAGGACCCGAACAAGGTCCCAGACCAGCACCAGAATTGAAATTTATGTTTGTTTTTGAATCTAAACAAGGGGAAATGAATGGGGATGATGTCATATAAATAGTTAGGACTTGTTAAGGCCATATAATGACTATTAAGAGGGTGATTAATGGTAAGTTAAGTGTGAAAGTGTACAACATAATTTTGTAAAATAATTAGCTAATCGAAAGTTAAATACGGTAATTGACCGACATGATTAATTATGTATAGGAGCTACATTCGGTGGTCAACGAACGCAGCAAGGACCGAGGTATGGTTTTCTTGCAGTCTATTTGCTACCGGTTTACACCGGCTTGTGTGTTGTTTGTTTTTCTTGGATGTTTATGACCTTGTAAGATTAAAGCATGAAACGATTTTACAGTTATTAATATAGGTGGCGCATAGGCCCCGATACTGTCTAACCTCAATACGTGCTAACCTCGTTAGTTAACCAACATTAGGAACACGTAAGAGAATGGTATTCGGTTTTAACGTTCCAACTTAAGGAGCGTTCTAACTATGGCTATCCGTGTGTTAAATAAGAATTATGTTGTTTGAATGTATCCTACCTCCCTCATGTGCCTAACTGGGCTTGAACACTTACCGTTTAAAATGATATGTTAAGCTCCATAAATGGAACTTCTAACAAGTGTATAACCGGGGGTGAGGAATCCGGGGGTCCGGCCACGCATGTATGTACGGGGGTCGATATCTGAATCAAATTCGACTCTCTCCATATTTTGGTTGCTTTCCTTCTTGGAAATCAATCTCCCACGAGTCTAATAAGAGACTCTCCTACCTTGACTTTAGTTCGGGGCTAGGGGGAATTTAAGTACGGTGTGCTTGCATCACTACATTCAACACACCTTGGGGTAAATCAAATGTTCAATAAACTGAACGGTAATATGTTATGTAATGAGCTTAACATGAGAATGAAATCATTCTCTAGGCTCACCAAATTCGGCTAACATTTATGTGGTTAGTTTCCTCAAGCGGTTTGTTCCTGTTTTGTGGTATGTATGTTGATATTATGCAACGAACGTTGTTATATTATGCATGTTTCTGTCATGCATTGATTACTGTTATTTATGTATGTTGTTTGTTTAATGAACCCCATGCTTATTATGAGAAGTAGTTGCGTGTATCCCGGTAGCCGACGGGTTGCACGTTAATCATACTAGCCAAGGGTTGCTGAGCCCCTTTGGGGCACCATATTATTTTTCAGGGGAGTGATCGAAGAAGCGGACTCGTTATAGCATGGAGTACAAAGAGATACTTTTGTTACTTTTGGATGTTGAACCCGAGTTGTGCTTGTACACTCGAGGTGGTTTGTTTTGGTGAAGTTAGTATAGGATGCTGATTTTTTTGTGTACTTAAACACTCGGTATACTTTGATTTTTGGAAAGTAAGTTTGGAAGGTTGTAATTATGCTCGGGATTCTTGTAATCAGACTGATACATTTGTACGTAATAGCCTTGTTAGCCATGTGGGTGGCTAACGGCGTGTAACACCTCCCCTTTTGTTAGTATTAATGTGATGTTATTCCGCTGCAATTTATTCGTTAAGTATGGATTTTACGGTTGGGGTGTTACAAAAAGTGGTATCAGAGTGAAGTATCGCTCTGATTGCCTGATTACCGAGCTTAGGAATATACCAAGTTAGGAAATCTAACTATAATTGCAAGAGTGAACTATTATGTGAGAATATAAAGGGTGACCACTAACTAAGTGTGGATTCACCTTGTTGTCTGAAGGGATTTGACCCGATAAGTTTGTAAGAACAATACTAATGTACGTTCGTGTAAATTTAGATGTCTGGTTGTGGACGGGGAAGCGGCCGTGGGCGCGGTAGAGGAGAACCAGGGGAGAACCCTACGGCACAGATGATGGTTGATGCTGTTGCGGCCGTCGTAGCCCAGATGGTTCCCCAGTTAGTTGCTGCACTGCTGCAAGGACAGCAGCAGCCCATCGGTCAGGACCAACCGGAACCACAACCACAACCACAGCCACGCGAAACCAACTGGGTGAAAGCATTGGCAAATCTGCGACCCCCGTCCTTCAAAGGGGAGACTGACCCTTTCAAACTCGAGGCGTATATCTCTGAGCTGGAGACCGCCTACGAGACCTTGGTTGTTCTTGTTGATGCCAAGGTCCGTCTCGCCGAATTCTACTTGAAGGGCTCCGCTAGAAATTGGTGGAAACTTGTGCGGGCCAAGAAGGTGGACGATCCGAATTTTGGATGGGAGGAGTACACAGCTCTGCTGCGAGCCAAGTACTACCCAGTGCATGTGCAAGAGGCAAATCGCCTGGAACTGGATAGCTTGAAGCAAGGAGACAAGATGTCGGTAGACGACTACTACACGGCCTTCACCGACCTTGTTCATCTTCTGCCGGACCTAGGTTACTCGAACCTGGTTCTGGTGAACCGTTTCTACAGCGGACTCAGCCACCGCCTACGCTACGGCATGGGGCCAGCTGAGTACAACACCTTGCAGGTATTTTAAAATACAGCCTAAGTGTAAATAAGTTTATGCTATATGTGAGTGTGTAAATGTGTTATGGGGCATGACTAACACCTTGAACCTCAGGAGTGCTATCATGCCGCTGCTAAGGTCAAGATCACCGTCTGACTAAGGGATGAGGAACATGCGCATAAGCGCAAGGCGTCGGGTGATGGCCAAGGCTCACAAGGATATGGTGGGGGAAAAAAGATGGGGAAATCCTACCACCAGCCACAGAAAGGCCAGGAGCAGAGCGGCAAGGGCCAGGGCCAGACTGCTAATACCGAGGAGCCACTTCAGCTCACTTACGCTGTGGCGGCCAAGCCCCTGCGCTCTCATCCACCCAAGGGTAATGACCTACTCCCAAGTATAAATTTAGTATGTATTACTAACCTTATGAAGTGAGTACTAATAGTGTGTTGTGATAACAGCTACTACGGGCTCTTGTTCCGGACGCCACTATTACTGTAAGTGGTGCAACAAAGACCACCCCGGGGTAGACTGCAAGGGAAATGAAGTGCAGTGCTATTACGGCAAGAAGATGGGACACCGAGCTTCGAGTGTTACCAGAACCCCAACGGCCGTAACTACAAGCCCAAGTGGGAGAACAGGGGTAAGGCCGCAGCGACACCCGAGGGCCCGAAGGCGACGAACCAGCCTACACATGATCAAGGGAAGCGTAACTTCCAGAAGGGGTCAGGATCGGGAGCTGGCAAGGCCACCCTTAATGTGGTGGATAGGTCTGAGGGAGTTGGACCCTCTTCTAGACCAGGTACTACTTAAAACCGTTGAGTGAATTAATTGCTTGCTTGCCGCATTTCATGCATGAGTGTTAGTAAACTAGAATGTATAACTACATGAGTAATAAATCAAAGGATGTCCTACAACTTACCTAAGTTAGATAATTCTAAAACTTAGGATCTTTCAATATATGTTATCCAATCCCTCCCACACCAACCCTCGAAGAGACCACCATTGACATCACCGAATTCCCGACGGAGCAGTGTTAGGTTATCCAGCCTGGTATGATATAATTAAGCGGATACCTGACACCAGAAGCGTAAATCCAGATCATCCGACGATGGAACGAGCTTGGAGCAGCACCTGCAGGTTTCTACACACCTTAATACCCAAGCGGAGCAAGGTTTAATTTAAAGATGATGTGCATGGGTAAGGATTGGAACCCTTACACCAAGACGTATCAAGACACGCGAGCCGAAGATGGAGCGACTATACCAAGTATACCTGAGGAGTTCCTTACGGTCGTTAATCATGTCGTGGGGATTGCTCAACAAGTTGAATCGGAGTCAATTTCGAGTATCAAGGAAGATTTGTGTATTGTAAACTTCTACGAAAAGGATGGAAGACTGGGTTTGCACCAAGATAAGGACGAAACACCTGAGTCTCTAAGTAAGGGAGTACCCGTAGTGTCTTGGTCCATAGGTGATACCGCTGAGTTTATTTTCGGCGAGCAGAAGCATGCTGACCTCGCAAAGAAGTTGGTGTTGAAGTCAGGAGACGCGTTGATCATGGGTGGGCAGTCGAGGATGTTGTATCATGGTATCAAGAAGATCAAGCTGAATACGGCACCTCCGGCAGTAATTAACGCCACACACATGAAACCTGGCCGCTTGAACTTAACCTTTAGGCAATTCTGAAGCCATGTGTAATCATGTAATCTGTGAAGTCAGTTGTATGTTAAGCATGTGATGCATTAAGTATGCTATGCATTAAACGATGTTCAAATGTAATACCACTCATAGTGTAAAAGATGGGTTTTATGAATAAAGCATGTTGATTTCTTGAGTATACCACCATGTTATTACGGTTATACTTATAAAGTTTATGAAATAAATTAGGCGCTGCACTCAGAACGGAAGGTACATTAAGTGTGTGTATAGAGGCAGAGGCCGGCAGAAGCGGCACTATCCTCACCGGTACCTTCCCAGTGAATGGCGTGGATGCGTCGATCCTGTTCGACTCTGGAGCCTCACATACATTTGTCTCACTCTCATTTGCGAGGAGACTGGGGTTAGACGCAGAAAGATGCCTGACTTCCTAGTCACTCTCCCGTCTAAGGAACGGATCAGATGTACCCGTTATTACCGAGATGCCACCATCCGAATTAAGAACGAGGAGTTCCCGATCGACATGATAGAGTTCGAGGGGCTTGGATTTGATGTGATGTGGGGATGAATTGGTTGGAGCGGTACAAGGGTCGAATCATATGTGTCGAGCACCGTCTGCTTCTTCGGAGTCCGTCTGGGGTTACCATTTCATACCACTAGAGGCCCAGGGAGCCTTCGACACAGATCATCTCCGCTATGGCCATGTATCGTGAAATCGGAAGAAAGAATGATGTATACCTCTGCTATGTCCAAGACATAGAGAGAGATCCAGAGTTTAGCCCAGATGTGCCAGTTGTGTCGGAGTTTCCTGATGTCTTTCCTAAGGAGCACCCAGGCACGCCGCCAACAAGGGCAGTTGAGTTTGAAATTGACTTAGTGTCGGGCACCGGACCGATAGCGAAGGCGCCCTACCGTATGGCTCCAGCTGAGATGACAGAGCTCAAGGAGCAGCTGCGAGACCTACTCGACAAGGGATTCATTCGCTCGAGCGTTACACCATAGGGAGCACCAGTCCATTTTGTGAAGAAGAAGGATGGTAGTCTCCGCCTCTGCATCGACTGCAGAGAGCTGAATGTTGTTACGGTGAAGAACCGTTACCCATTGCCGTGTATCGATGATTTGTTTGATCAGTTGAAGGGTGCATCTGTGTTCTCTAAGAGTGACCTACGATCGGGTTACCATCAGATTGCTATCAGAGACAGTGACATTGAGAAGACCGCATTCCGAACAAGATACGGTCATTATGAGTTCATGGTCATGTCGTTTGGTCTATCTAATGCACTGGCAAAGTTTATGGACATAATGAATCGTTTATTCCGAGATCAGTTGGGCAAATCAGTGGTAGTCTTCATCGACGATATTTTGTTTATTCTAAGTCCAAGGACGACCATGAGAATCACTTGAGGAGTTTACTGCAGACGTTGAGAGAGAACCAGCTATATGCGAAGTTCTCTAAGTGTGTGTGAATTTTGGCTTGACCAAGTCTCTTTTCTTGTCATGTTATTTCTATGAGGCCGGTGTCAGGGGATCGCGGTATCCGGCATATTCTGTCGTCACCACCTGGCCTAGGCCGAAAGTACGGACTTACCGACATCCGGGCTTCCTCGGTCTGGCAGGGTATTATCGAGTTTTGTTTAGAATTTCTAGTCTCGAAGCCGATGACATCCTTGATGAAGAAGGATGCACCATTCGAGTGGACAACGACTATGAGCATTCCTTCCAGAGTCTCAAGGATGCTCTGACTTCTGCACCAGTGTTGACTATACCAGATGGTACAGACGGTTTTTGAGGTGTATTGCGATGCATCAGGTAAAGGTATGGGATGTGTGTTGATGCAACACGGGAAGGTCGTGGCTTACGCCTCCCGACAGTTAAAAAGGTATGAAGAAAACTACCCTACACACGATCTAGAATTGGGTGTCATAGTCATCGCCTTGAAGATATGGCGACATCATTTGTATGGGGTGAATGTGACAATTTATTCAGATCACAATAGTTTGAAATACCTGTTCACTCAGAAGGAGTTGAACATGAGGCAAAGAAGATGGGTTGAACTCCTAAATGACTACGACATCAACCTTCAGTATAAGGAGGGAAAGCAAACATTGTAGCTGATGCATTGAGTTACCGAGCACACTCTCTCTATTCGCTAATCTCTCACTCTAGCGTGGTTGATGAGGTGCGGAGTGCTCAGATGTCCAATCCGTACATGCAAGAGATCAGACAGAAACTTATTGACGGCACATTCAAAAGTCAGAAGTATGATATCCGACTTCACGATGATGATCTAATCAGACTGAATGGCCTACTCTATATTCCACGAAGTAGCACTGAGCTGAAAGAGCGCATACTGAGCGAATCACACTGTTCCTCTACTTCGATTCACCCCAGAGCTTCAAAGATGTACAAGAGTATGAAGAGGTATTTTGGTGGACCGGAATGAAGAAAGATGTGACTGATTATGTTGTTAGGTGTCTCACTTGTCAGAAGGTCAAGTTTGAGCACCGACGTCCTGGAGGTATGGTACAGCCGATGCCAGTGCCGGAGTAGAAGTTCCATGATATTTCATGGACTTCGTTGTCGGGCTTCCGCCTACACGGGGAGGTCTGAACATGATATGGGTCGTTGTTGACCGACTTTCCAAAGTGGCCCGATTCATTCTGATGAAGGACACTTGGAAAGTGGCGAAGCTAGCAGAGCTCTTCGACCGTGAGATTATACGGCATCATGGGGTACCGAAGACTAACGTGTCTGATAGGGATACCATGTTCCTCTCGAGGCACTGGAGATCTACACGGGAAGCGCTTGGTACCGAGCTGAAGCTGAGTACAGCGTTCCACCCTTAGACAGATGGTCATAGTGAGCGCATTATCCAGACACTTGAGGATATGTTACGAGCATGTGCACTAGACTTTCAGACCAGCTGGATTGATAAGTTACATCTGATCGAGTTTAGCTACAATAACAGTTACCACGCGTCGATCAAGATGTCTTCTTTACAGGCATTGTACGGTAGACCATGCCGCACACTCTTATGCTGGGATGAGTCGAGTGGGGTGGTCATTTTAGGACCGGAGTATCTGTAGCAAGTACAAGCAAAAGTACGCCAGATTCGAGCAAACATGAAGGCAACTCAAGATAGGCAGAAATCATATGCCGATGTGCACCGACGAGACCTGGAGTTCGCGGTAGGCGACCAGGTACTCCTTAGAGTTTCGCCCATGAAGGGTGTATTTTGTTTTGGCTAGAAGGGCAAGTTGAGCCCAAAATATGTGGGGACATATGTTGTGACAGAGCGGATAGGCTCAGTTGCTTACAGGATAGACCTGCCTACTGAGCTAGGCAAGGTGCACGATGTTTTCCACGTATCACAGTTGAAGAAATACATGACACATCCATCTCATGTACTTCAGCTCAAGAGGCTAACATTAGAGCCGACCATGCGATCAGTGGAGACTCCCGTACGGATTCTGGACACTAAGACTCGAGACACTCGCCATAAGTCTGTTCGACTGGTGAAGGTTCTCTAGTCTAACCAGGAGGTCGAGGAGGCCAGCTAGGAGCTGGAAGATGATATGAGGGCGAAGTACCCATCATTGTTTACTCAGTAGTCTTCGTATGTATAGGGTACGGGGCGTACCCCTATTTAAGGGGGGGTAGATCCTCTTCGCTTTATGTATGTACGGTATGTATTTGAAATACATTACCCAGACCCTTGAGTCTGAAGTGTTATATCAAGTGCGTTTTGGTATGTAAGAAAGGTTTACTCCAAGTGTGTTTTGATATATAAGGTGTATAGAAGTGTGGAAAAATTTTACATTACAAGTAATCCCGGTATTCAAATTAAATGATGCATGGGAATTGTGGAACTTTGAACAAAGTTCTTTTAAGGGGGGTAGATTGAAATACCCCAAACCTTAATGTGTTAATTAATTATGTAATTATGACTTTCTAAGGCTAATTAAGTCCTTAAGATCATTGGTGAAGAAATAGAAACCAAAAAAAAAGAAAACGCGTAAAAGTCATAAAACGCAAAAAACGTGTGTTATGTAACTATAGTAGGTATAAAACCTTAACTAGGATCCTAAATGGATTAATAGGTCTTATTTAGTCACTATGAACCTGTGGGAAAATTCCCGAAGGAAACGAATCCAAATAGTGGATTAAAAATGCAAACAAGCTTTAAAGCACGTTTTTCGAGAAACCCAAAAATACGATTTTAAATGGGTTTAATGGGCTCGTAAAAATTTATAGTCCATTATATAACTTTAATTAAATTTAATGAAGGTCTAGAACCATTAAAATTAATAAAACGAGAAAAACCCGGAAACCGGTCCCGGATTGATGTTTAGCGCCAAACGGGACTTATGAGGTGTTATTTGCTAAATGACCACAATGCCCTTCCCTCTCTTTTTGTAAAATGAAAAATCAGAACCCCCTCTTCTATGCTAACCCACGTTTTATCCCCCCCCCCCCTCCTTCATTTATTTATTCTACTCTATTAGCTAAAAGACAAAACCATAAAAGTAAACAAGTACAAGTCACCTTTTCATTTCTCTATCTTCCGTTCTCTTCTCTCCCCTTCCTATTTCATTCTTCCTCACCAGCCTTCTCTCTGTTTCTTCTTCCTCCCATGGTGATTTTCTAAGCCTTCTCCAACTCCATCCTTTTCCTTCCTTGTTCCTCCACTAAATCAAGTCAAAATCAAAAACTAAATACACCAAAATACTCACCTTGCCTTGGAGATCATTTTCCACCCATCAAAACCCCCAAATGCTGATTTCGAACTCCATGGCTGTAGCTCATTTGGAAGAAAAACCACTCATTCTTGAAGCTAGACAACCCCTTGTATGTTCTATGGTAAGAAAAACTCAAAAACCTTTTTTTGTTCCTTGTTCTTCTTGTAACCAGTTTTACCAGTTTTTGAACTCCTTTGCTCCTCCCCTTCCTAGATTGTTTGTCTTCAAGGAGTGCTGGTGAATCATTGTTTTTGAGTGCCTAATACTCCTTTGGGAAGTTGCAAGGTAATGCTCTTAATTCAAATACCTAGAAACCTCCTTGTTCAAGTGTTGTTCAAGAGCTTTATTAGTTCTTAATGCTCATTAGTATTCCATTGGGAATGGTCATTAGATTAGCAATACACACTCATTAAAACTGGTTGTGGTACAAGAGTGAAGGAGGAGGGAAAGATTTGAAAGAAATTCAAGGTAAATAACTTACCTTAAGCTTATGTGGTGCTTTAAGGAATTATGTTGTTTTGGTGCAAATATAAATGCTTGAGTGTTGGGTGTAATGCAGGTGATAGCTCATTATATGTGGAAATTCAGTGCTTAAATTAATGTTGTTTAAGGGCCTAAGATCCAAGCTTTAAAGGTTTATGTCATTGAGGTGTTTGTTGTTAAAATGATGGAATTGATGTGTGGGTTAGTGCCTTGAATGAGTTTGATTGTTGGATTACTTTAGTGAGCTAAATTTTGTGGGAACATGTTAGAATTATGGGGAGACCATGTCAAAATTTGTATAGAAACTCAATGGCTTAAGTGCATTTTTAAGTAGAAACAACCTAGGGAACTACTAGGTATTTTGAGTGGAAAAATTGAGTACAAAATCAGTTTGAACTAGAGAGATGTGAGGTGGGTAAATAAGTGAACCTTAAGGTGGAAATGATGCATTCTTTGTGATCTAGTAAGTGGGTGAGAGTTGTGAGAAAAAATCTGTAACATAGAACTTAGCAAAAACTAAGGTTTAGTTTTTGTGGAATGAGAGTGGAAATTTGGGTGAATTTAATCAAGAATTGGGTAACAAGTTTAGATGATGACTTAGGCAAGTTTAAGATGTTATATTAGTAATAGAATATGGCTAAATACATGTAGGAAGCTTGGGGAAACAATGGGTGAAGAGAATAAGTAGAACAAGGCTTGAAAGGGTCAATTTTGAAATTCTATAGCAGTGGTCCGGGACCTAAGTCCCATGTCATGTCCCGAACCATAGCATAAAAACGGCCGAGAGTTACCAGACATATTGGTCCAGTACTTAGGTTGAGTGTAAAGGCCCGAACCACCCCTAATCTTCTACCGAGAGTTTCCCCCATGTGCTGGTCCGAGAGTTAGGACCCGGACAAGGTCCCGGACCAGCACCAGAATTGAAATTTATGTTTGTTTTTGAATCTAAACAAGGGGAAATGAATGGGGATGATGTTATATGATTAGTTAGGACTTGTTAAGGCCATATAATGACTATTAAGAGGGTAATTAATGGTAAGTTAAGTGTTAAAGTGTACAACATAGTTATGTGAAATAATTAGCTAATTGAAAGTTAAATACGGTAATTGACCGACATGATTAATTATCTATAGGAGCTGCATTCAGTGGTCAACGAACGCAGCAAGGACCGAGGTATGGTTTTCTTGCAGTCTGTTTGCTACCGGTTTACACTGGCTTGTGTGTTGTTTGTTTTTCTTGGATGTTTATGACCTTGAAAGATTAAAGCATGAAACGAGTTTACAGTTATTAATATAGGTGGCGCATAGGCCCCAATACCGTCTAACCTTAATACGTGCTAACCTCGTTAGTTAACCCACATTAGGAACACGTAAGAGAACGGTATTCGGTTTAACATTCCAACTTAAGGAGCGTTCTACTACTATGGCTATCCGTGTGCCAAATGAGAATTGTGTTGTTTGAATGTATCCTACCTCCCTCGTGTGTCTAACTGGGCTTGAACACTTAACGTTTAAAATGATATGTTAAGCTCCATAAATGGAACTTCTAACAAGTGTATAACCGGGGGTGAGGAATCCGGGTGTCCGGTCACGCGTGTATGTACGGGGGTCGATATCTGAATCAGATTTGACTCTCTTCATGTTTTGGTTGTTTTCCTTCTTGGAAATCAATCTCCCACGAGTCTAATAAGAGACTCTCCTACCTTGACTTTAGTTCGGGGCTAGGGGGAATTTATGTACAGTGTGCTTGGATCACTACATTCAACACACCTTAGGGTAAATCAAACGTTCAATTAACTGAACGGTAACATGTTATGTAATGAGCTTAACATGAGAATGAAATCATTTTCTAGGCTCACCATATTCGGCTAACATTTATGTGGTTCGTTTCCTCAAGCGGTTCGTTCCTGTTTTGGTATGTATGTTGATGTTATGCAACGAACGTTGTTATATGATGCATGTTGCTGTCATGCAGTGAATGTTGTTATTTATGTATGTTGTTTGTTTAATGAACCACATGCTTGTTATAGAAGTAGTTGCGTGTATCCCGGTAGCCGACGGGCTGCACGTTAATCATACCAGCCAAGGGTTGCTGAGCCCCTTTGGGCACCATATTATTTTTCAGGAGAGTGATCGAAGAAGCGGACTCGTTATAGCATGTAGTACAAAGAGATACTTTTATTACTTTTGGATGTTGAACCCGAGTTGTGCTTGTACACTCGAGGTGGTTTGTTTTGGTGAAGTTAGTATAGAATTGTGATTTTTTGTACTTAAACACTCGGTATACTGTGATTTTTGGAAAGTAAGTTTGGAAGGTTGTAATTATGCTCGGGATTCTTGTAATCAGACCGATACATTTGTACGTAACAGCCTTGTTAGCCATGTGAGTGGCTAACGGCATGTAACACCGCCCCTTTTGTTAGTATTAATGTGATTTCTTTCCGCTGCAATTTATTTGTTAAGTATGGATTTTATGGTTGGGTGTTACATTGTTACACAAGATAAATTGCCTTAAAGCTTAAAAATGTGTTTTTAAGCAAAACTTACATGTTTAAGGCTCCAAACACCACTCTTATCACCTCTTATTCCCGGCCTGAATTTAACCACAAGGCTATTAGTTAGATTTTTGCTGAAAAATTAAGCTTAAACCATGATTAAAGAGTTCTAGGACTTAGTTTAGTCACTTACCCTCCAAAGGTTGATTTTTCCAACTTGTTTCACCCTCCTTGGTCACGGTCAATTCTAGAGTTTTTCAAAGACCAATTTGATCATGGTTTGAACAAAGAAGAAGAGATTAAGTTAGGGTCTTTTATGAAGCTTAACAAGATAAGGAAACTTAAGGCATCAAAATGAGCTTTAAGAAGATGAGTTTTACCTTGGTTTTCTTAGACGGATTTTTCGTTGAAACTCTCGGCACTATATATAAAGCTAGGAGTTAGATCTATTATAGATCTAAGAATGTAAGGTAAATTAGAAACCTTAAAAATGACTGACCCTTGAAGTCTCTTGAAAGATGATTTCTTGTTGGAGTTTTGCACAAAAAAAGGAGCTAGAATACCCTTCATTTAATGTGTGAAAATATGAAGAAAAAGGTGTAAGCACTTGAACTTTCTCGGCTGAACTTAACCAAAGGAAAAGATGAACTTTAAGGCTCCATTTTACCTTAATCTTGAAAGGATATTCCTTGATCCTTGTGTGGATGGTTGCCGAATTTTAGACCCAAGGATGTCTTGATTTTGATCTTGGTTGTGGAAGAGAAGTGTTTGTAAAGATACCTTTGTTGATTTAATGTAGAAAAGATGAAATTTGGAAGGAAAATGATGAGTGGGTTCAAGTCACCGTGAAGATGTTCTTGGTGTTATTCAGCTCAAGAATAGCTAAGGAAGAAGAAGAGAGGTAAGGCTCTCGGTTGGCTAGGAGAGAGGAGGGAGCAAAGCGAGATATTTTACTCTCTTAAGTGATAAGTAAGGAAATGGACTTATCTTCTTATTTTACTCTTATCTAAGGAAGGAGTCATGACTTGAGATGGTGAGTCGTCACATTGCTACTCGCCTCCATTAGGATATTTTATAAGTTTAGTTTGACCATTGACCAAGCTAAGGAGATTAAGGCCTTAATTGGCTATATTTGGTTACTATTCATAAATTGGTGCCAATATTTCTGATTTTTTTATTTCTTTGAATTAGGATTCCTAATGTGGTAAATTATAGTATAAGTTTATTATGATGTATACAAGCCTAATTAACCATCCAAGGTCAATTTCTAGACACTTTTATAAAAATGTGGCTTAAGGAGTTTTAAGACTCCATTTTGTGTTTTAACTCATTTTTAGAGTTTGGTTTTCTTTGATAATGGATTTATCTTGTTATTACCTTAGATATAAGGTTTAGGAATCCACTTTGGATCCTAATTGAGGTTACACAGCCCTTTAGGTTTCTTAGAGCACATTTTTACCCTAAGTGATCTTAAAACATATTTTTGCTTGATTGTGATCTTGGATTGTTCTTCAATAATGTCAAGACACATTTTAGCCTTATTATATCATTATTAGATGTTTTAATCATCATTTATTAGTTAGGGGTATTTCAAAGGCCCCTAGACCTGATGGCATCAATTGAGTCTTCATTCATTCGTTTTAGAATTCTATCAAGGATAATTTTATGGAGTCATCCATGGAGACTCTCAATTCAGATACCACACCGATAGGCTTGAATTATACACACAGTATATTAATTTCAAAAAGAACGGGAGCCACAATAATTAATGACTATGAACCCATCAGTAGTGCAAAAAATGACTTTAAATTATGCCTAATTAATTACGGTCATAACCCAAACTGTTACTTAATTGGATGGCTGTAGTTAACTAATTATGATTTGTTACATAACTGTGATTTAATAGTGGGCTGCGGATGATGGCGGACTTTTCTTTACAGACTTTAAATTACAGTTATATGCACAACCGTAATCTAATATTTCGCGCGGTGCTTTAGATTACGGTTCATATATAAAACGTAATCTAATGTCCGTTGACCCGCTCGCGCACCTACACTTTACGACATCATCTTACCCGTTCGTATACCTCACGCGTGCGCCTATACACATTGACGACGTCAATTTCAACGGTCACTGGTACGGTGCGAGGCAAAAGAGGCGGTTCAAACTGTCTAAAAACGACAGTTTTGAACCGTCTCTTATACCGTCGTCGTTTATTAGAGATTATTTTAAACGACGGTTCGAAACCGTCGTTTAAGAGGATAGCAAGGCGCGCGACTTGGTGACTTTAAAAGACGGTTATCAAAAAACCGTCGTTTATAGCCATGTTCCAGCGCGCGTAAACCGTCGTTTATAGCCATGTTCCAGACGCGCGAAGTTTGCTATAAGAGACGGGTTTTTGATAACCGTCTTTTAAAATTGTAGTATATAACTCGGTTATTTACCATAACCGTCTTTTATACACTTTTGGCGGTCGCGCCAATTTTACTATAAGCGATGGTTTCTTATGAACCGTCTTTTATAGTGTTTTTTTTTTAAAAAAAATCTGTTTTTAATATGTAATTTATTGCAAATTTCAGTAGCATATCTCTACTGTTCTTTGGGTGCATATATTATTGATTAATTTCATAATATCATGCATCTGAAGAGTTGTAGGGAGATGCAGGCAAAATTTTCAATAAATTACTTATCAAAAACACATTCACAGGTGGGATCTAACGTGATTGGAAGGGTGTAGGTTGATTAATATATCCAATTAATCGTAATAGAGCTGACCAAGGGTGACGGTAAACTATGTATTTTGACATATAGAAGGAGATGGAATGTTCGAGGATGTACAACAACAATTTGGAAAACAAGTTTCTTGAAGGAGTCGATAAGTTTTGCACGGTGTTGGCGAACAATTTGAAACCTTCAGACAAGAGATATATATTTTGCCGTGTGTTGACTGCCAAAACATGAGGTATCAAGAGGTTGAAACAAACAAGGATCACTTGATCCGTGGTGGATTTACAAAGGACTACAAAGATATAGTCCAATGGCACAGTCAGAGCGTAACAGATATTCTTGATCCCGACGAAGAAAATTGTACTGGTGAAGACACATAAACATTGGTCAAAAGCAGTACTATTGCAGGTGATGATGACGACTATACATTTGACAGTGAGACAGATGTTGATGACATTGAGAAAATGCTAGAAGATGTTGAACGTCATAACTCCAACAAATCATCCAAGTATTAAACTTATTGGATTAATCCAAAAGATTGTTGTACCCAGGGTGTGAAGGTGCAAAGTTAAATCAGTTGGGAGTTATACTAAAGCTGTTCAATTTGAAAGGAAAGTTTGGTTGGAGTAACATAAGTTTCATTGCCCTTTAAGAGCTGTTGAAAGACATACTTTTAGCACCGACAACTTACGCAACAAATAAACTGATAAGCTCAATGGGTATGGAATACCAGAGAATTCATGCTTGTCCAAATGGTTGCATGTTGCTCTGGAAGGAGGATGAATTTGCTGGAAGTTGTTAAGCATGTGGGGAATCACGCTACCTGAAAGAACAACAACATGACACCAGTGGTGGTAAGAAGGGTTCACCTGCTAAGGTATTGTGGTACTTGCCCATCATTCCAAGGTTCAAGCATTCGTAGTTAAGAAAGACGCGAAGAATCTTAGGTGACATTCGATAAACAGGAAGAATGATGGCATATTAAGACATCTTTCTGATACACCACAGTGGAGAAACATAGACATAATATTTCCTAATTTTGTTGGGGAACCAAGAAACCTAAGGCTTGGCTTGTGCACTGATGGAATGAACCCGTATAGTGCATTGAGTAGCATACACAGTACTTGGCCAGTGTTGTTGATGATTTACAGTCTACCACCTTGGTTGTGTATGAAACCCAGACACTTTATACTCTCTTTCAATATCAGTTTTGAAGCAACCAGGCAATAAAATAGATGTTTTCCTACAACCACTCACAGAGGATCTACAACTCTTATGTCATGAAGAGGCAACGGTGTATGACTCATTTTCTAAACAGGTTTTCAACATGTGTGCCATGCAATACTGCACAATCAATAACTTCCCTGCTTACGGTAATCTTTCATGATATTCAGTCAAAGGGGCATTGGCTTGTCCGATTTGTGGTAACATGAAGGTAGACTCCATGGTGTTGGTACCACTGGAAGAAAGTTGAAGAGAATTGACACAGACACTCTTGCTCGTTTAGTTGTATTGATCGGTGGCCGGTTGGACCAGTTGTAGTCGGTCAACAACTAGACAGGCCACAACTATAGCTTGTCTGGCCCCTAGCCGGCTGGACCAGCTATAGCCGGTTAACAACCAGACAGGCCACAACTACAGCTTTTCTGGCCCCTAGCCGGCTGGACCAGCTGTAGCCGATCAACAACTAGACAGGCCACAACTACAACTTGTCTGGCCCCCTAGCCGGCTGGACTAGCTGTAGCAGGTCAACAACTAGATCGGCCACAACTACAGCTTGTCTGGGCACTGGCCGGTTACAGCTGGTCCAGCTGCCTGTCGTCTATGATTCTATACCCTGCTGCTACTACCCTGAAATACAATTTTTGACATTTTAACTGTCATAAAGTGATTTTTAGGGTGTGCCTTCGACGTTTTAGTTTTCATACCCGTCACTACAAATCCTAAAAATGCATTCAACGTTTTTCAGCTTTCCTAGGGTGTTTTTAAGGTGTGTGGTGTAGAGTAATCTTTTTTGAAGTTGTTCTATACTTTACAATGTCGCCACTAACTCGACATGTTTTTAGGGTTTGTGGTTTACGGTTTAGGGTCATTAGACCCTAAACCCACTACTACAAACCCTAACAATGTCTTCGACGTATTTTAAGCTTTCCTATGGTGGTTTTTTAGGGTGTGTGGTGTAGAGTAATTATTTTTAAAGTCATTCTATACTACATAATGTTTTGTGGTTTAGAGTTTAGGATTTAAATCCATCACTACAAACCCTAAAAATGTTTGTGACATTTTTTTAGCTTTCCTAATGGTTTTTAGGGTGTGTGATGTAGAGTAATCTTTTTTTTAACACTATAAACCCTAAAAATGTCACCACTAACTCGACAGATTTTTATTGTTTGTGGTTTAGGTTTTAGGGTCGTTATACCCTAAACCCGCGCTACCCTCAAAATATCCTCTGTGTGTTTTTACTTTAGGGTGTGGTGTGAGGTAATCTAAAAAAAATAGAAATCTAGCCGCCAAGCAGCGGGTCGTGAAAGGGACCGCTAGACAACTGCAGGTTCTCTCGCCGCTGGACGGCTGTAAACTCCTCACAGCTACCTATGACTGTATTTAGTAAATTTGTAACTGAAAAAACAATTCTCAATTTGACATTAATTTAAGGCAATTTTCTTACCTACAACCCACTGTAGCCAGATAGCTACATACTCTACTGGAGGGGGAGCGCGTGCAATCGAATTCGTTTTTTTTTTCTTCTCATTTCGCGCAGGGGGGGGGGGCACGTGCAATCGAACATGTTATTTTTATTTTTTTCTTCTCATTTCTCGCGGTACTTATGGAACTCCTGTTTTTATTTTTAAAAAATATTTATTATTTTTTTACTTTATTTTTTTTTTACTTTATTATAACTTTTATATATAAATCTAAAATGAAAAATAATTATATCATTGTTCACCTAAATTCAAGCTCTTCAAAACAAGACCAGTCATGGATATGTTTTGACAACTTTTAAAAAAATTATTTTTACGTGTATACGATGATACACTAAAATGATAACATGATTCATTATTTTGTATTATGATTCATTAAAATTGATATTGTGATTCATTAAAATTGATATTATGATTCATTAAGTAATTAAAAATGCCTTCGACGTTTTTTAGCTATCCTAGGGTGGTTTTTGGGGTGTTTTGGGGGGTAGGGTAATCTATTTGAAATTTGTTCTATACTTTATATTGTAGCAACTAACTCGATAGGTTTTTAGGGTTTGTGGTAGCGGGTTTAGGGTCGTTAGACCCTAAACCAGCCATTGCAAACCCTAAAAATGTGTTCGACGTTTTTTAGCTATCCTAGGGTGGGTTTTGGAGTGTTTTAGGGGTAGGGTAATCTATTTGGAATTTGTTTCATACTTTATATTGTAGCAACTAACTCGACAGGTTTTTAGGGTTTGTGGTAGCAGGTTTAGGGTCGCTAAACCCGCCACTATAAACCCTAAAAATGCCTTCGACGTTTTTTTAGCTTTCCTTGGGTTTTAGGGTGTGTGGGGTTAGGGTAATCTATTTGGCAGCCGTTATATACTTTAATGTAAGAATGTACATATTTTAATGTGAGAATGTACATGTTTTAATGTTACGATGTACATGTTCAAATGTGAGAATGCACATGTTCAATTATGAGAATGTATATGTTTTAATGAACATCTGTACATGTTTGTGTGACCGTCTGTACAAGTGTTCTTCCTTATATGTACATGTTTTAATTTAAGGATGTACATATTTAATTATTCGTACAGGTTTATATGACTATTTATATGTTTTTAATGTGAGGATGTACATGTTTTTACGTGAGGATGTACATGTTTTAGTGAATATTTGTACAGGTTTGTATGACAATTTGTACAAATTTTCTTTTACGTTCTGTGTTCCATACATGTAAAAATAATTTTTTTTAAGTTGTCAAAATATATCCATGACTGATCTTGTTTTGAAGAGTTTGAATTTAGATGAACAATGATATAATTTTTTTTCATTTTGATTCTTATATATTAAAAATTATAACAATTTAAAGTTTTTATAATAAAA
Organism: Limonium bicolor; assembly: GCA_023374045.1. Lineage (NCBI taxonomy): Eukaryota > Viridiplantae > Streptophyta > Magnoliopsida > Caryophyllales > Plumbaginaceae > Limonium > Limonium bicolor. The sequence continues at coordinate 305,543,481 of CM041779.1, forward strand.
AAAAGCCAGAGGTGTTAAAAAAAAAACACGCGGGACTGGGGTGCTGTGGCCAAGACTTAATTGTTAATTGGGAAATTTCATGAAATGCCATTATATTTTTGGCTAATTCATGAAATGCCACTAAAAAAAAAGAAAGTCACGAAATGCCACTATATTTTCTGAAAAGTACATGAAATACCACTATAGATAGAAAAAAGACAAAAATACCCTTACTAGTTACAAAGTACTTTTAAAGTTCATAAAATGCCCCTAAGTGTTGAAAATTAATATCAAAATACAATAAAAATATAAAAAATAATAAAAATTATAAATAATTATAAAAATTATAAAAAATTATAAAAAATTATAAAAATTATAAATAATAATAAATAATTATAAAAAATTTATAAAAAATATAAAATTATAAAAAATTATAAAAATATAAAAATATTAAAAATTTTAAAAATAAAATTACAAAAACTATAAAACTTATAAAAAAATTGAAAAAATTGAAAAATAAAAAAATTGAAAAAAATTAAAAAAATTAAATTAAAAAATTAAATATCATTAATATATTAAATGTATATAGCGTATAGCTCTGTAATGGACTAATTAACAATCATGGTAGCCTGTATATTCTATTGCAGTAGTAGTAGTATATCATTCCTGCAATCACAGCAGCAATATACCTCCACGTTCACGTTTTTAAAAGCCAAATTCCGTCGTTTTCTGTCAAGACAATTTATCTTCTTCTTTTAGTATTTTGATAAGCTGGATGATATAATACACAATTTTACAACGGATGCTTCGCATTCTAATGTCTAAAATGAGCTTTACCGAAAGATAAAAAATGTCTAAAAGGAGGATACATTGCAATAACAAATCTATATACCCAAACCGGCCTACAATCCTCCTTTTTAATCATTCCAATTTAATCAGGCGGCCGGTTTGGGTATATAGATTTGTTATTGCAATGTATCCTCCTTTTAGACATTTTTTTATCTTTCGGTAAAGCTCATTTTAGACATTAGAATGTGAAGCATCCGTTGTAAATTGTGTATTATATCATCCAGCTTATCAAAATACTAAAAAGAAGAAGATAAATTGTCTTGACAGAAAACGACGAAATTTGGCTTTTAAAAACGTGAACGTGGAGGTATATTGCTGCTGTGATTGCAGATGAATGATATACTACTACTACTGCAATAGAATATACAGGCTACCATGATTGTTAATTAGTCCATTACAGAGCTATACGCTATATACATTTAATATTTAATGATATTTAATTTTTTCAATTTTTAATTTTTTTAATTTTTTAGTTTTTAATTTTTTTTCAATTTTTTCAATTTTTTTTTATATTTTTTTTCATAGTTTTTTTTTTAATTTTTTTTTTAATTTTTTTAATTTTTTATAATTTTTTATAATTTTTTTAATTTTTTTGTATTTTTTATAATTTTTATAATTTTTTATAATTTTTTATAATTTTTATAATTTTTATAATTTTTTATATTTTTATTGTATTTTGATATTAATTTTCAACACTTAGGGGCATTTATGAACTTAAAAGTACTTTGTTAACTAGTAGGGGTATTTTTGTCTTTTTTCTATCTATAGTGGTATTTCATGTACTTTTCAGAAAATATAGTGACATTTCGTGACTTTCTTTTTTTTTAGTGGCATTTCATGAATTAGCCAAAAATATAGTGGCATTTCATGAAATTTCCCTTGTTAATTTAATTCCGTAAATTGGGTGACATGAATGAATTTGATCGAGATACGTCACAAAAAAAAAAAAGGAGACCGGGAAAAGAACACAAGAGTACCCAAAGAAAAAAAAAAGAGACCGAAAAGGCAAAAGGTAAGAAGAAAAGTGACCGATTTGGATATTCCATTTGTATGAATTTAAAAATTGAAACTAAAGAAGAGTGGTATAAGCATCCACCCTTCTTCTTGGTTAATGGTGATCACCTCGCCATGGCAGGTAGCCACTGAAAAAGCGAAAACCGCAACGACCCAACTCATAAACCAATCACCGGAGTACGACGCTAAGCTTTGCCATCCTAGACAAAACCTCCTCTCTCTCTGTCCACATCTCCCTTTATCTCTTCCTTTCCATTTCCAATGCCTTTGTTTTTTCTCACTTTTTGTATCTTTTTAACCTGTGCTAAATGTCCTTGGCATTATATATGCTTGCGATGCTCATACTCCAGTACGGTACGGGATATCCCAACATAGTCACGAGAGAATTGCCTGCTAACGCATTGTTCGCGTCCCTCACAATTCCAAAAACCTCTTTCTCTGTTTCTCTCGTTAAGCTTGCTTGCTCAGAGCTGCTTACTTCTTGTTTGATACATGCATCGGAATCTTCTAGGCTCTTCAAAACCCCTTTTGATTTAGGCTTAATCTCCTGATTTAAGTGTTTCTTATTCATAAGTCAATGTAATTGCTTTCGAAGCTGCCTTATAGCTTTTCTATGATCTTATTCAGTACCAGTTTGCCTGTACGGTGTTGCTTTAGTCATGGGCTTTTGCTAGCATACCACCTCTTCAGAGGTCTTTCGTCCCGTTCTAGTAATATGCATTTGATAAACTTTGCCTTTTGATCTACGATTCCAGTGATCCGTCTTCCTTAATTCGGCTGCCTCTAAGCACTCGAACCTCCGTAAAGATATTTTTGTTTTCTGTTGCAACATGTAACTGATCCTTTCAGCTCTCTTGTCTAATCTTCCAATTTTTGGTGGGAACCCGTGGGCGGGTGGCTCGTGCTTTGGGTACTTGCTGGAAAATTAAAATGGCAGCTTTGAGCTCTATGGTGCTTTTTCCATAGGTCGAGAGTTGGAGATGGATGCGGTTCTGTTACCCCACTAATTATGAATCATAACAGTCAGCTTGGACTCCAATCATAATCGTCTTTGCTACCTTTAAGATCATGGAGTTCAAGTAAGCAAGAACCAGCTATATACTTAATCATTCCTTATTAGATTCATCAAAATAGAGATATACCTTATTACCAAACTTTCACAGAGAAAGATGTAAATTTCCCACAACTGTAAATTTGTGTTGCATATACGACCTCCTGACCTGCTATGGCTTCAAGAAATGAAATGTTTCACAATTCTAATAAATAACTATGCCGGCTATTTCTCTTCTGCTCTTACCCATTCAAATCTATCTCTTCTGATGTATCCTTGATTGGCCTCTGGAGTCTCGTTATTTATAGAGATATCTCTTCAGCTCAGAGTGGTTAGGGGGAGGGTAATCCTTCCCTAAGAATTAGAATTCAGCTTGTGATTAATAATCTTTAGAGTGACAATGGAGGAGACATTTGTCCCATTCCAAGGAATCAATAATGATCTTAAAGGAAGACTGTTGTGCTACAAGCAAGACTGGAGTAGCGGTCTTCGCGCTGGTATCAGGTTTTCCACTGTTAACTTTTAACTCTTAGGTTCACAAACTGTTCTGTATGAACTATAACTCTTGGTGATTCCTGCTTGCTTTTGGTAGAAAGACTAGTAATTAATATCTTTTAATTTCTTCTATCTTTAAGTTTATTTTTTTGAATATTTTCTTACTTTATGTTTATGTTTTATACACATCCATGATGATCATATTCGTGGCTTATGCCAAAATCTTTCAGAATACTGGCTCCAACAACCTACATATTTTTTGCGTCTGCAATTCCTGTGATATCTTTTGGGGAGCAGCTTGAAAGAAGCACAGGTAATTTTATCAGTTTCTTTCTTTGTCTACACTATCTAACCACCTTATCTATTCTTGCTCCATTTGTAACCATAAGGCTGTTGATGCAATCCTTTAGTAATATAACTCTTCGTTATATGGCTGTTTGTGTCTTTCAATCTTGCTGTCTTCATGGAATTAAAACTGCTTCTTGATGTTCCTCATTGATAATGTTGGCGCAGATGGATCCATAACTGCAGTACAAACTCTTGCTTCAACGGCTTTATGTGGTATAGTCCACTCAGTTATTGGAGGACAACCACTTCTTATACTAGGGGTAGCCGAACCAACAGTTTTGATGTATACTTTTATGTACAACTTTGCAAAGGAACGGAAGGAGTTGGGTCACAAGCTTTTCTTGGCATGGACAGCATGGTAGTGCTATATGTTCTTAAATATTCGAGAATCTGAAACAAAGAGTATACTCTCTGTTTTATATGTCAATTTTGTTTGCTTGCTTAGGGTTTGTGTCTGGACGGCTGCTCTGCTCTTCTTGTTGGCCATATTGGGTGCATGCTCCATAATCAATAGATTCACTCGTGTAGCTGGAGAATTATTTGGCTACTCATTGCAATGCTGTTTATGCAACAGGCTATTCGGGTAAAGTTGCTCTACAACCAATTTTTGGACATCAGTGTTGGTTTTGTTAACTCTGAAAACTTAGGTTGAGGATTTTCATTCAACAGGGAGTTGTTGAGGAGTTTTCCATACCTGAAAGGGAAGATCCCAGTCAGACGGCACTACTCCCTTCTTGGAGATTTGGCAATGGGATGTTTGCATTGGTACTTTCCTTTGGTCTACTTTTAACTGCATTGAGGAGCCGTAAAGCTAGATCTTGGCGCTATGGTTCAGGTATAAATGAATTATACCAATTTAGCTCAGTGGGGGATAGTTGTCTACCAAATTTTTGATTGAGCTCGTGATATGCCAACCGTTCGATTATCATCAGGATGGATAAGGAGTTTGATAGCAGATTACGGAGTCCCTCTTATGGTTCTTGTATGGACTGCAATATCTTATATACCAGTTCACAATGTCCCTAGAGGGATACCAAGCGGCTCTTCAGTCCAAACCCATGGTCTACTGGTGCTTACTCAAACTGGATGGTTGTCAAGGTGCTTTGCATTGGGCTCACGTGTTTTTAGATTAATATAATTTGAGACATAAGATTCTAAGTAAGAGGGGTTTCATACAATGCGAGCTCACTAACTTCTCAACTGCTGCTCAGGAGATGATGGACGTGCCTGCATTATATATAGCTGGTGCATTTATTCCTGCAACAATGATTGCTGTTCTCTACTACTTTGACCATAGTGTTGCGTCTCAACTCGCCCAGCAAAAGGAATTCAATCTCAAAAAACCATCCTCATACCACTATGATCTCCTCCTCCTGGGGCTCTTGGTATGGAGAAATTATAGGAAATTATTATAAGGGTCATTATATCATAAGTGGTCTTGCTATCCTTGCTTTGAATTTATTCATAAGTAAACTTTATAGTGGACTTCTGCCCTGGCCAGGTCATATTATGTGGTCTTATGGGTATTCCACCTTCCAACGGTGTCATTCCTCAATCTCCTATGCACACAAAAAGCTTAGCAACATTGAAATACCAGGTAATTTAATGTACAGTTTGTTTCAAACGGAAACTTTATCTGGTTAGGTTCCGTGGAGACATTAGGTCAATTTGGTATCCGGTCAGAAGATTATGCATCTGCACGGCTCAAGTAACTTGATTGTTTCTGTTGGCCTGATGATCAATCATTGCTTGCGTTAAGTGTGCTTTAACTATCAATCTTTTTAAACTGTTCTGGTGCATTAAGGTTCTTCTCACAGGTTTACAATGCATGATTGTGTGACAATGGGTTTCTGTTTTTGGCAGTTGATTAACCATTGGGAAACTTATGTAAACATTACTAATTTGCTTGTAACAGCTATTAAGAAATAAGTTGTTGCAACAGCAAGGAAAAGCATAAAAAAGAATTCCAACTTGAGTCAACTGTACAGAAATATGCAAGTGGCTTACAATGAAATGCAAACTCCTCATGTCTACCAGCTACCATCTTCACAGGTAAATCAACCAATCTGACCTTTTTGTTCTAAAAAAATTCTGTTATGATTAGATTCTCAAACTCTTAAGACTGTAAACAGGGACTGAAGGAGCTAAAAGAAACTACTATCCAAAAGGCCTACAACACTGGCTACTTGGATGCACCAGTTGATGAAACGGTTTTTGATATAGATAAGGACGTTGATGATCTCTTACCTGTTGAAGTCAAAGAGCAACGCCTAAGCAATTTACTCCAATCCCTGATGGTTGGTTGCTGTGTTGGAGCAATGCCTTTGTTAAAAAAGATTCCAAGTTCAGTTCTTTGGGGATACTTTGCTTTCATGGCAATTGAGAGCCTCCCAGGAAATCAGTTCTGGGAGAGAATTTTACTCCTGTTTACAGCTCCAAGCCGAAGATATAAGTAAGTTGTCAGTTTGCACTAGTTGAGGTACAATATAATCAAGTTCTTAACTCCCATGTTTACTGGTTACCACATTTTGAAATGACCAGGGTGCTTGAAGATCAACATGCAACATTTATCGAGACTGTTCCCTTCAAAACAATAGCAGCCTTTACTTTGTTTCAAACGGTGTACCTGTTGCTTTGCTTTGGTATCACATGGATTCCAATAGCTGGGGTTCTCTTTCCCTGTTGATTATGCTTTTAGTTCCTGTAAGGCAATACATTCTTCCCAAGTTTTTCAAAGCTGTTCATCTTCAAGACTTGGATGCTGCTGAGTACGAAGAGGCCCCTGCTGTCACATACACCTTTGAGGTGATTTAAAACTGTTTGACAAATGAACTATATTACTCTATAATCTGCATCAGGTTTAGATAGTTTTCTTTTTCTTGAATAAAAAAAGATTCATTATTATTTCACATGCTGCTTCTTCTTTTGGGTGTTGGAAATTTATTTAATAGGGTCAAGATCCTGAGCCAAGAACCATGAGCAACATCAATACTGGAGAAATACTCGATGATGTCACAACAAGAAGCAGAGGTGAAATCCGCCATATTCGAAGTCCAAAGGTATCAAGCTCAACCCCAGAAGCTATGAAGTATGGTTTTAGCCCAAGAGTGTCACAGAGATTGCAGCCCTACCGTGAAAGAATTGAGGGACTGGAAGAGCCCAGGGCTGTCCCCAAATGGAGCTGAAA
>CM041779.1:305550903-305588246 GCA_023374045.1 Limonium bicolor
TATGTGTATGTATGTCTGTCTGTATGATATAGTAGCCAATAATTTTTGGCTACTTTATATGGAAAAGTACCCCTCGTGTACGACATGAAATTATTGTTTGGTCATGTACTTGTGTAGGACAAGTTTAAAGTTAAATACATAACCTAACTTTAATAATGTAGGAACAGACTTCAATCCGACCAATTTTGGGCATACAACACATTATAGAGATATAAGTTCCCACTTGAGAGATCTAATTTACACGTTTCTATGTCGTGTACATCTAAACTGCTTGTTTCTTTTCACATAGATGACTTTGCTCCATCTAGGATGCGTCGGAACTAACAAAGTAAGCGCGATCATGCACTAGTGCTGGTGGCTGTTGAGTCTCAATCCAAATTGGAGTCACATCTCGACATAAAATAGGATTGCCACAAAAGACTTAGTACAACACATGTATAAGTTACACGCCTGTTCCGTGGGCATTCCTGGCATAATGTCCAGGCTTTCAACAATATAGCAAACTCTCTTGGGCTTGCTTTTCTTATTTTCATTGTTCTGTCCTTGTTAGTTTGGCTTCCTCCTTTGTTATGACTTTCCTTCTTTTGCTTCTTGCCCGAATGCTTGTTTTACCCTTTCTTGCGCTTTCTATTCTTATGACCCAAGTTATCATCAGATGTCTTATGAGCTTCTACGGGAGGATTTTCAGAGATAATTCTATCCTCCTCTAGCGTAAGGTGATGAGCAACATCATCAAAGGTGTTGATGTTCTCGTCATGGGGTCAAACTTTGTTTGAGCGAACTCCAATCTCGACCCAGGGGTAATGACCGAATCAAAGCCTGAACTTGTTGCTTGTCACTTATGATTTGACAAGAAGAGTTAAGCTCTTAAATCATATTAGACATAGTTGTGATATGTTCAGCCATTGTATGATTCGGTTTCTTTTTATAACTGTCCAAACGCATCTGGAGTTGACGCTGCCTGGTAACAGTGGTTGTAACACCCCAACCGTAAAAACCATACTTAACGAATAAATTGCAGCGGAAAGACTTTACATTAATACTAAAAAGGGGCGTGTTACACGCTTTTAGCCACCCCACGTGAACAAGGCTGTTACGTACAAATGTATCGGTCCGATTACTAGAATCTCGAGCATAATTACAACCTTCCAAACTTACTTTCCAAAAATCACAATATACCTGTAGACACCAAAAATTCTCACCCGTTTTATTTTAAAACCAAAAATGTGAAATAAACATGCTTCTAGAAAAGCGGGTCGTCTCCGTTTTCACCAAAGGATTCCTTTTTCCCGGCTTTTAAACCTCACATCCCTATGGGAAAGGAAGCACGAGCTTTTTTTCGTATCGTTTTCAACCTGCTTCATTTTGTGACACATTTTGTTGTTTTTGTTTTAAAGCATTTCACGGTTTTGTTATACGTTGTATTATTTTACGTGTTCGATCGATTTATACTTATTTTATTGTTATTTCTTCTTAACTTTTTTCGTTTTACCGCCACTATTTTATTATTTCGTGTGTCTTCTTACCACCTTTATTTTCTATTTACTTTGAGTGTTTTATCTTCATTACGAGCATTAATTTTTCATTAATTCATGTACATATGTTTTTCTTTTATCTTATATCTCTTTAAGTTTTGGAATCTTATTTTAATTGTATTCCATACTTTCATGTCAGTAGATTAATCTTCTCACCTTTAGTGTGCATTTTTGGAATGGTCTTTTTCTTTTTTTCAGAAGAGTTACCCAGTCGAATCAGGACTCTTGTATTTTTCTTCTCATGAGTACACTGAATCTAATCTAGCACAATGGTTAGAACACTCTCGGATATAACCCAGGTCTGGGTTCGATTCTTGCAGGGCGAAGGTTTTGCTCTTTTATTTTGCCCTTAACTCGCGATATGGCTCTTCTTTTATCGTCGCTCCACTTACTGAATTTGTTCTAGCTTATCCGGTAGAGAGCGTGAGAGGAGGTCACTAGTGCCGAGTTCGAAACTCGGGTGGAAGCTTTTGTTTTGAAAATCTCAAATTTTGTAAACGTTGGACTCTCAGTTTGGGTCCGTTTTAATTCCTTAAAAAGGCCCACATTCATCTAGTGAAACCCTAGTGTGCCACATGTTCACCCACCCCATTCTCACATTATAAAACATTCTCAAAACCCTACTAGGCTCACGTTTTAAAAAAGCCGGCATTGATCCCGATTTTTATTCTCATTGTCTCATTCTCTGTTTGCTCTGGATATCCAGTTCAAGCGTGAAGAACGAAGAAAAAACCCAGAACCCTTTTCTCCTTCGATCTTCGATTCCCCTTCGTTCTCCCGTCGTGAATCACCCCAAAAAACTCCTCAATCGACACACTCCACACATTGTCGTCCATCAGAAATCTCGCCCTAACCCTCCTTCGGATTCGACTTAACGAGTAAGCAGGTAAGCTTCGGTTCGGAAGAGAAAGCATCTTCTGGGTTTCATCTCCCCCTTGGATATGGGTCTCTCTGTTTTTTTTTTTTTCCACTTGTTCATCGGACTTGTCATTTGAGCCATTCCGGCACTGGCTAAGAGGAACTGGCGAGGCATGGGTTTTCCGGAAACGAGTTTCCGATGTCGATACCAGCCCCCATATTCCTAGCCCCATCCCCTTTCGATTTTTTTTAATAACTCGTGTTCAATTTTGGATTCTGCACGTTGGCTTCGAAAAAACACAAGCCTCCATCATAGGTTTGGTTTTGTAATCCTCTTTTTTATACAAGCCGAACACTCTTCGAATTTTTGTCGTCTTGATTGCCAATGGGCTCGATGAATACCAGACCTCAAACAATGAGTTCATGGGTTCGAAAGTTGCAGGAGATGGTGTTACCTTTCTTTTCTGTTTGCCTAAACCCTTTCTGAACACCGGATGTTCTACTTCCTTCGTGAAGAATCAGCCGTGAACTTCAGTTCGGCGTGATACCAGTTCCATCGTCTATTTCCTTGTTAATCTCGGCGGAACCCGAGCTGGGTTTATCTTACCACATTGCATGTTGATATTAGAGAGGTAAAGTTATTCTCTGGCTATGGTTTTCTTCCCCTTCTACCTCATACGTATTATTCGAGTACCGAGCCCGTTGTTGCATTACTGTCACTCGCTGAAACAAATCTTTTCTGCTATGGTGATATTGCTCTTGAATCATGTTGGTCTAAGGCTCTGGTTTATTAGTGAAGAATCTGTCCGGTTGTCTATCTGTTCTCGATCTGAGCAGAAAGATTGATAACCTACCTTTTATATCGCTCATTTGTACACCTTCTCCTTGGTAAATCTACTCCTTGCCATTAAGTGTTCCTGGATGAGGTTGGTGTGTAAGTTTACGACCCAGGGAAAAACGTACTCAAATTTCATGCGGTTCCGATCTACATAAGTGAAGTCTGTATCTCTAAACCTTCCTTGTGCCAATCAGAATTTATTCAAAAACCGTGTGGACTAATTCCTGTTGTTGCTGTTCTGCTCTGTTTCAATTTTATGTTTATTGTCTTGCAGGGAGTCCGTATCTCCATTCCTTGGTATTTCACCCTAAACTGAAAATCTATAGATATGATGATTGATGCATGTTTGTATGTTGAAACCCATGTCTGCTCTCTGTTAAATTTGTTCTCGTTCTTATTTGAGAATAAGCTACACTGCATTCCTAGTTGGTTACACCAGATCCATGCGAGCCTGTTTACTTATTTCAGATTAGCATAGACTAAGTGGAGTTCAGTTGATTGTTCATTTCAGAGAGCCCGTTCCAGTTTTTGTGTGATGATTCGTGTTCTGCATACTTACCTTTCCTGTTGGTTTAGCTCTTGCTTGTGAACCCTTACATGGCCACTGAAAGATACACAATAGCGAGAGTAAAATGAATTAGAAACCCGTAGTTAGGATCCTTATTTTCTGTCGGTTGTAGGTAGATCTGTTTAGCCTGGACTAAGTGATGTTTGGTGTTAATCTGATAACCTTTCCTAGTTTAATTTGTTATTTCTGTTGTATACACCCCCGCCCTCTATATTTTACACCTCTCGGATTTTTCTCTTATTTTCGACCTATGCTTGACCATTGAAAGATAAGAAATAGTGTGAGGATAACAATTGACTAGCAACCCACACATTAGGATTCATTTTGTTGGTGCGCTATTGAGAGTCTAGGGTTAAATAAATCTGACTTGGCACTCAGCAGCTTTGAGGATTTGTTTCTGCGTGTGTTAGCTTCTGAACCGCCTTTATATGTACATAATTTGCTTAGGTGACTTTCGAAATTCATGCATAGGGTCCCACCCTGATCGCTTTTAAACTCCATGTATATAATGTGTTATTTGCACGGTCCCCTTAGTTTTTGGAATTCATATCTACGTTGCTGTTTCTCTTGATGGGCTGGACCTGTTTGGGCCCGGTAACCCTAGGCCCAAATTTAATTTCGTTTCAGGCCCAGTTCATAAACAGCCAAACGGGCTGGGCAGGTGACCATAAAAGCCCATTAGGTTGCCTCTTTGGGCCCTTGAGGCCCACTTTAGAAAAGCTTTAGGTTTGGGGTATCTCGATGCATACGGGTCCTAGACACGGTCCATTCGAGGAATACCCGGTTCCTTAAACTTTCCAAATCATCCCTAATTCAGAATAAATGTACAATCAACAAAATCCAATCCATTTGTGAATCCAAATATTTTCATTCAGACATAGCTTAAGCCCAATTTCAAACTTCTTATTAGAAATCTATTTTCAAAGCCCAATTCCATTTCAGTCCGGTCACTTCTCAGTCCGGCCCACATCTCAGTCAGGCCCAAACCGACCCAAGGCCCAAACCGACCCCAAGGCCCGAACGACCCAAGGCCCAGTCGGGCCGAGCCAAAAAAACCCAAACACAAAGCCCGGGCCCAAAAACTAAAAACCCAAGGCCCAAAGCCCAAATTCGGCCCAGTCTGGCCGCCCCCAAAACATAAACCCAAGGCCCAAAAACATCACTACCTAGCCCAAACTCATTCGGCCCATTACCAAGCCCAAGCTCATTCGGCCCATTACCAAGCCCAAGCCCATTCGGCCCATTACCAAGCCCCAGCCCATTCGGCCCATTACCTAGCCCAAGCTCAATTGGCCCACTACCAAGCCCAAGCCCATTCGGCCCATTACCTAGCCCAAGCTCAATCGGCCCACTACCAAGCCCAAGCTCATTCGGCCCACTACAAGCCCAAGCCCATTCGGCCCATTACCTAGCCCAAGCTCAATCGGCCCACTACCAAGCCCAAGCCCATTCGGCCCATTACCTAGCCCAAGCTCATTCGGCCCACTACCTAGCCCAAGCCCATTCGGCCCACTACCTAGCCCAAGCCCAAGCTCATTTGACCCATTATCTAGCCCAAGCTCATTCGGCCCATTACCAAGTCCAATCCGTGGCCCAAAACAATCTCGGCCCGAATACCCACACTTGGCCCATCAACCCTATCTCGGCCCAGCTCGGCCCATTGACTCAATCCAAACCAAGTCCAATCCGTGGCCCAAAACAATCTCGGCCCAAATACCCACACTTGGCCCATCAACCCTATCTCGGCCCAACTCGGCCCATTGACTCAATCAAACCAAGTCCAATCCTTGGCCCAAAACAATCTCGACCCAAATGCCCACACTCGGCCCAAATGCCCACACTCGGCCCATCACCCATTTTGACCCAAATACCCACACTTGGCCCAAATGCCCACACTTGGCCCAAAGCCCATGACCCAAACCCTCTCGGCCCATCAGCCCAACTCGGCCCTTCAGCCCAATCAAGCCCAAGTCCATACAATCCAAACCAAGCCCAACCCCAAAGTTGGCCCAAGTCCAAAAACATTGACCTTGACCAAAAACATTGACCTTGACCAAAAAACGTGACCTTGACCAAAATGTTGACCTTGACCAAAACGTTGACCTCGACCCAATTGACTCAACTCAAATTCAATCTGGATCAAGCCTGAACCTCAATCCAAACCGAACCTATTCCATCAGCTCAATTCAACTCAAACCCAAATACATTTCATCCATCCACACTCACTTGTAAATTCCTTTTAAAACCTAAAAATCCAAAAAGAATTTCAAAGCCATCATTCTATTCAAGCCTCATCAAGTTTTCAAAGAAACCATTTTGTGGAATTAAAAAGGAAAAACTCTTCTCAAATCACAGAAAACTCTTCTCTATTGCAGAAAGTTTTCTCACATATACAGAAAGTTTTCTCCTAAAAACATTTCTCAAAATCAGTGTTTCTTCGTCGAGATTTCCGAACAACTTTCAAAGTTTTTTAACTTAGTTTTCAAATCCAAATAAATTGTTTTCAGGGAGCAAAAATGTCTAACCCCTTCAAAACGTTTCTCCATGGTTAGAACATCACTTGTATTCCTTCCCAAAATAAAAATCCGAGGCGGGGCACTGGGGTTATAACCTTCCCTTGTCGCAGTCTGGATCTTTAGGCAGGGCATTAGGGTGACAAACCTCCCCTATTGCAGCCTAGATTTTTACAAGGCGGGGTGCTAGGGAAGTAACGACCTTCTAGTTGCAGCCGGGATTTAGAATTGTCTAACTCCCCTCCGCTCGATTTCATTGTTTTCGGTTTTTAATGTTTTAAAACCCAGGAGTTAGAGACGTTATTAGGGTTTGACCGAGAACATCTCATTCATGGTGTTTCTCTCTAAATCCTATTTTCGACATAAATTCATTGCCCCATCTTTCGAGCCTCGGCACTTACCATTAATTAAGTGTCGTGTTCGAGGGGGTACATAGGGTAACCCTTGGGATTTATCGCGCCGTTTACAACAAAAGTTTTTCGGTTTTAAAAACTGAAGAGAGACAATTCTGAATAACCCAATCCATTCCCATTAGAACTCTAGGACCCATAGCACTTCTCATCCTCCTCTGAACCAACTCTAATCACATAAGACCTCATTCCTGGAGGCTCCCAGAAACCTGAAACATCTTCAAACCCGAATACCTACGAACCACATATCCTCTTCCACACCCAACCATCCATAAAAACCCGAATTGCACACTCAACACATTCAACTTCCCAAAACACCTCAAAAACCCGACCATTTCAAAATCCGAATTTCGCAAACACAAAAAATTCCTCAATCAGCCAAATGGACCAATACCCCTTTGACTCCCCAAAAATGACCAAAATGCCCTTTCACTCCTCAAAACTCCCATCATCCTCTTAATCCCGTGAAGACCCAAAACGACCTCAAATCTCTCAGAGCAATTAAAACCTCTCAAAGCACTTCAACCAACCAGCTCCAAGACTAGCCTATTCTTCAAAATCTTCCTCACTCCTCTTTTGATCCTATCCTTGGCTTTTATTGAATCTCTCTAAAAAGGTTTTGAAAGAAGGTAATCCCGACAATTGGAGACCGAGGTTTCCTCGGGCTCCAATCCGAAGTCGTGGTCGTTGCCACTTCTAAGGGGTGGAACCCAGTGCGAACACCACATAGAATCTTGGACATGACCAGATAATCCTATCCACAATTTCAGAGTCAACCAACGGTTCTTAGAACCCTCCTTCCCTTCCTTCCTAGTATCGTAGGTCAAACCAGGTGGCGACTCTAGTCAATTCCGCCTTATAGAGGCATAAGTCCGCGTGGGGCCCATTGAGAGCGGGTGTAGTGCTCACTAGCATTCCCCTTATGCTTTCTGGGGAAAGACGGACGATAGAGTAGTATTAGTTGAGGGATGCCAAGGTGACAGGTTTTCACCCTCCGCAGAATGGCAATTTCTAGGATCTAGGCTTTTAGTCAGACCATATTTAGACAGACCCCCCCTCATACCGAAAAATCACCCTCCACAATACCGAGTGTTTAAGTACAAAAATCACCATTCTATTCTAACTCCACCAAAACAAACCACCTCGAGTGTACAAGCACAACACGGGTTCAACATCCAAAAATAACAAAAGTATCTCTTTGTACTCCATGCTATAACGAGTTCGCTTCTTTGATCACTCTTCTGAAAAATAATATGGTGCCCCAAAGGGGCTCAGCAACCCTTGACTGGTATGATTAAGGTGCAGCTCGTCGGCTACCGGGATACACGCAACTACTTCCCATAATAAGCATGGGGTTCATTTTAACAAACAACATACATAAACATGACAAAATTCATTGCATAACAACCACATACATACAACATAACAGAACGAATCGCTTGAGGAAACAAACCAAATAACGGTTAGTCAAATTCGGTGAGCCTAGGAATGATTTCATTCTCATGTTAAGCTCGTTACATAACATGTTACCGTTCGGTTTATCGAACGCTTAACTTACCCCAAGATACGTTGAATATAATGATCCAAGGACACCGTACACAAATTTCCCCTAGCCCCGAACTAAAGTCAAGGTAGGAGAGTCTTTTATTAGACTCGTGGGAGATTGATTTCCAAGAAGGAAAACAACCAAAACATGGAGAGAGTCGAATTTGATTCAGATAACACCAATACCCAACAATCCCCATCATTAGACATCATTTACTAAGCTTTTAAGTGAAATTTAGTGTGGTCCGGGACTAGGTCCGGACCTATAGTCCCGGACCAAGTTGCCTTCTAACTCTCGGCCAGTTTTTTGTATAGGCCGGGACTTTGTACTGGAGGTAGGTCCCAGACCAATGTTAAACCTCACTTTCAGCCTAATTTTAAGGGTGGTCCGGGACTTGACATGGGACTTAAGTCCCGGACCACTGCTACAGAATCTCAAATTTGACATTTTCAAGCCTTGTTCTACTTGCTCTCTTCATCCATTGTTTCCCCAATCTTCGTACATGTAGTTAGGCATATTCTAACACTAATATAACATCTTAAACTTGCCTAAATCATCACCTAGACTTGTTACCCATTTCTTGATTAAATTCACCCAATTTTCCCACACCCATTCTACAAGAACTAAAACTTAGTTTTGCTAGGTTTTATGTTACAACTTTTACTCACCACTCTCACCCAGCTTACTTGTTCACAATTAATGCATCATTTCCACCTTAAGGTTCACTCATTACCCTCCTCACATCTATCTAGTTTCAAACTGATTTTATACTCAATTTTACCTCTCAAAATACCTAGTAGTTCCCTAGGTTGTTTCTACTTAGAAATGCACTTAAGCCATTCTGTACAAATTTTGACATGGTCTCCCCATAATTCTAACATGTTCCCACACATTATTTAGCTCACCAAGGTAATCCAACAATCAAACTCATTCAAGGCACTAATCCACACATTAATTCCATCATTTTAACAACAATCACCTCAATGTACATAAACCTTAAAAGCTTGGCTCTTAGGCCCTTAAACAACATTAATATAAGCACTGAATTTCCATATATAATGAGCTATCACCTGAATTACACCCAACACTCAAAGCATTTATATTTGCACCAAAACAAACATAATTCCTTAAAGCACCACATGAGCTTAAGGTAAGTTATTTACCTTGAATTTTCTTTCAAATCTTTCCTTCCTCCTTCACTCTTGTTCCACAACCGGTTTTAATGAGTGTGTATTGCTAATCTAATGATCAAGCCCAATGGAATACTAATGAGCATTAAGAACTAATAAGCTCTTGAACAACACTTGAATAAAGAGGTTTCTAGGTATTGGAATTAAGAGCATTACCTTGCAACTTCCCAAAGGAGTATTAGGCACTCAAAAACAATGATTCTCCAGCACTTCTTGAAGATGAACAAGCTAGGAAGGATAGGAATACAAGGGTTCAAAATCTGTAGAAAATCAGTTTCAAGAAGAACAAGGAACAAGGGGGTTTTAGAGTTTTTCTTACCATAGAACATACAAGGGGTTGTCTAGCTTCAAGAATGAGTGGGTTTTCCTCCAAAATGAGCTACAACCATGGAGTTTGAAATCAGCATTTGGGGGTTTTGAAGGGTGGAAAATAATCTCCAAGGCAAGGTGAGTATTTTGGTGTATTTAGTTTTTAATTTTGACTTGATTTAATGGAGGAACAAGGAAGAAGAAGAGTGGAGCTGGTGGAGCTTTATGAAATCACCATTAGAGGAGAAAAGAGCAGAGAAAGAGAGCTGGGAAGGAGAAAAATCGGAAGGGAAGAAGAGAATAGAGGAAAGAGAAATGTGAGAGAGGGAAATAAAGCACTTATGTACTACCTTTATGCTTTTGTCTTTTAGCAAATAGAGAGGAATTAATAGAAATGAGAGAGAGGGGCAAAACGTGGGTAATAAGGGGGGATTAGTTCAGATTTTTTTATTTTACAAAAAGATAGGGAAGGGCATTGTAACACCCCCAAACACTGGCCTAGGAGTTAGGGGTATTACACGCCGCGTATTATTACATAATAACGCAAGGCTCTAATAAACGAACTTAAACAGATAGTCAAATAAGGCCCAAACGGAATACTTAAATAAAGTATAAAACGAGATGTTAAAACATCCCCAAAAGTCATTACAGAACCCACCAAACTAATATCAGAAGCGGAAACTAACAAAGAGGCCCAAAGGCTCAAATCTAAATACAAAGTCTCAAGAGAAAACTCAAAACAAAGCAACAAAACTCCAGAAGCTGAGGGGAGACGATCCTCGCTAATCAATCTGCAAAAGCGTTAGAAGTAGGGGAATGAGCACACAACTATGCCCAGTAGATGACCAACTTCATCAACCAGCATGCTCAAAACATTTACAGAAATTGACAAATCAGAAGGAGTCAAGAGAATCCACAAATATATCAGAAATCAGAAACAGAAGTCCAATCATTAAGGGACTAAACAGAGCAGAAGCTGACAGAAGCAGAAAACAGAGTGGGACACTAGCGATCACAGCATACAGACAGAACGAGCAACCAGCTCGTGAACAGAACGAGGAAACCTCACTCGTAAACAGAACAGGTGTAAACACCCGTGAACAGAACGGGGAACATCACCCGTGAACAGAAGGATCCTACATAGCGCGCTACGAGACAGCGTAACCAGCCATCCAAAGGCTCAGACACAGAGATAACTAGGTCCCAAAACAGAAGCTTAAATACAGATAAGCGTATGTGCACCAAAGGCACCAGAAAGCCCATAGATAGCTTGGAAATCAGAAGGGGAATCCAACCCCGCAAACAGAAGTCAAAACGGAGCTCAAACGAGCAAGTTATGGTCAAAACAGTAGCCTGTCCGAACTTGTGTCCGGACATCAATGTTCGGACACAAGTCGAGACTCAGAAGGCAAAACCAGACGATGTCCGAACTTGTGTCCGGACTTCAAAGTTCGGACACAAGTCGAACCTTAAAACAGATGGAGAGTCAGAGGTGTCCGAACATCCAAGTTCGGACGGATGTTCGGACATTCTTCGGAAAACAGAACGTGGAGAGTCCGAACTTGTGTCCGGACATCAATGTTCGGACACAAGTCGAAGCCAAAATCAGAGAATGCAGAAGGCTGTGTCCGAACTTCAAAGCTCGGACAGAAGTTCGGACACAGCGAAAACTTCAGAAAGTTTAAGCGCAGAAGGGCATGTCCGAACTTCAACGGTCGGACAGAAGTTCGGACATGCCGAAAAATACAGAGAACAGAGGCGATTTTCACACAGAACAGAAGTCAAAACACTGTCAAAACAATATAGGTTTTCAGAAAACAACCTTGGGGGTTTGTAAGCATTAAAACACCATCAAACAGACAAATCGCAACCACAATTGCAAGACAAAACACATTTAAACTCAGAACCGGAATGAAACTCCCCAAGGTCGAACACACAAGTCGAATCCATAAGCCACCTACCTCAATTACAGCAGAGAAGTTTCTGAATCCGAATAGCAGACGATCCAACCCCGACACAGCAGTAACGCAGACCCGAAATGCAAACCCAACAGCCACTGAATTCTCATAACAACGCAGAAGAACAACCCTCAATCAGAAACTGATAACAACACCAATGCTGAAACTGAAACGAAGAACAGGATTGAACCCCTCACCTGAATCGGTCTACAGATTGCAGAGCACGTCAACAGTAGAAGAAATTGACGGGGCAACGGAACACAATCGGATTCCTAATCAGATTGTAGAGAAGGATTCAGACAAGAAGAACTTCCCAAATTCAGAATCGAAGGTTGAACAACGGGGATTACCTTACTCAGAACCTGATTCCGCCACAGCACACAATCTTCAGCGAGAATCGAAGAACCACAAACAGCCAAACTATAAGGAATTGAACAGAACGAGGTTTTGAGAGAGAGAAAAGAGAAGGGTTGAGGGTTTCCAACTGAGAGAAGAGGAGCGTAAACGATCGTGAGAACGTGTTTAGAAAATAGGTGAATTAAGAATATGGAATAAAATAGGTTAAGGAATTTAATATGAGGTTAACTCACCATAAAATAGAACGGATGGGAAAAGACCTCCTCGTCCCCGGCTTCTCTAATAAAGACTTCTGTGTCCTAAATTCAGAATAGACCATCTTAATGAACCATAGTAACGAAATAAAATTATAACCAAATCTTGGGTTATAACATCACCTCCCCCTTAAAAGAATTTCGTCCTCGAAATTAAAACATACCTACTGCTCGAAAAGGGCGGGAAACTTAGAACGCACATCACTTTCGACCTCCCAGGTCGCCTCTTCCTCTGACTGACCCGACCACTGCACCTTCACCAAGGGCATGGTCTTACTCCTGAGCTTACGAACATCTCGGGCTAGAATCCTCGAAGGAACTGCCTCAAACGTGAAGTCCTCCCTCAACTGAAGCGGACTGAAGTCGATCACATGAGATGGGTCCGGAATGTACTTCCTCAGCATCGAAACATGGAAAACACTGTGCACTGCTGCTAAAGACGGAGGCAGAGCCAAGCGATAGGCAACCGGTCCGATCCTCTCTAGGATCTCAAAAGGACCCACAAAACGAGGGCTAAGCTTGCCTCTCTTCCCAAAACGAACGACTCCTCGCACAGGAGAAACCTTCAGATACACATGGTCGCCCACCTCAAACTCTAGAGGTCGTCTCCTCTGATCGGCGTAACTCTTCTGACGACTCTGAGCCACAAGCAGACGCTCTCTGATAGACTGAATCTTGCCCACAGCATCCTGAACCAAGTCTGGACCAATCACAGCTCTCTCCTTCAGATCATCCCAACAGATGGGTGATCTGCACCTCCTGCCATACAAGGCCTCAAAGGGAGCCATCCCGATACTGGTCTGAAAGCTGTTATTGTACGCGAACTCTATCAGTGCCACGTGCTGATCCCAGCTGCCCCCAAAGTCGAGCACACATGCCCTGAGCATGTCCTCTAGGACCTGATTCGTCCTCTCTGTCTGCCCGTCTGACTGAGGATGATAAGCTGAACTGAAAGACAACTTCGTCCCCAAAGCCTGATGCAAACTCTGCCAGAACCTGGACACAAACCTCGGATCTCTGTCAGACACAATCGAAGCCGGAACCCCATGCAGACGTACTATCTCATCAATGTACAACTGGGCTAAACGGTGCAAACTGAAAGTCTTCCTGACAGGCAAGAAGTGAGCGCTCTTCGTGAGCCGGTCCACAATGACCCAAACTGCATCGAAACCCCTCGGAGTCTTCGGCAGTCCCATAACAAAGTCCATACCGACGCTCTCCCACTTCCACTCCGGAACGGGAAGAGGCTGAAGCAAACCAGCTGGTCTCTGATGCTCGGCCTTGACCTGCTGACAGGTCCTACATCTGGATACAAAGTCGGAGATGTCCCTCTTCATATTGCTCCACCAGAAAGTCTCCCGCAGATCCCGGTACATCTTCACCCCTCCTGGGTGTACCGAGTAAGGAGCTCCATGGGCCTCCTGCATGATCTCACGCCTCAACGCATCGTCTGCCGGCACACAAACACGGCCTCTGAACCTCAGGCAGCCATCCTCTGCAACCCGGAACTCGGACTCCTGACCAGCAGACCAACTCTCTCTGATCTTACACAGACTGACATCAAGCTCCTGACTGGCCTTGATCCGGTCGATCAAGGTAGGCTGAACCTGCAGTGCTGCTAACATCCCAGACCTCTCTGGACGGACAACCCAGATACCCATGCGCTGCAACTCCTGAGCAGACCTCTCCACACCGGACAAGGCACAAACAGTCCCAGACGGACCCCTCCTACTGAGCGCATCAGCAACCACATTCGCCCTACCCGGATGGTAGAGGATCTCTAAATCATAATCGTGCAACAACTCCAGCCATCTCCTCTGCCTCAAGTTCAACTCCTTCTGAGTGAACAGATACTTGAGGCTCTTATGGTCCGTATACACCTTGCACGCTGCCCCATACAAGTAGTGCCTCCAAATCTTCAACGCAAAGACCACCGCAGCCAGCTCCAGATCGTGGGTCGGATAGTTCTTCTCATATGGCTTAAGCTGACGAGAGCCATATGCAACTACCTTCCCCTGCTGCATCAGAACACATCCAAGTCCCCTATGGGACGCATCACAGAAAACCTCAAGACCCTCGGTCCCCTCCGGAAGAGTCAAGATCGGCGCAGTAGTCAACCTCTTCTTCAGCTCCAGAAAACACTGCTCACAGGCATCGCTCCACTCGAACTTCACCTCCTTCTGCAGCAGACGAGTCAACGGAATCACCAACTTGGAGAAGCCCTCCACAAACTTACGATAGTAGCCCGCTAGTCCAAGGAAGCTACGAATATCTCCGACATTAGTAGGCCTGGCCCACTCAGTAATAGCTCGAATCTTCTCCGGGTCCACGGAGATACCATCCTTGGAGACCACATGTCCCAAGAATACCACCTGATCTAGCCAGAACTCGCACTTCTTCAGCTTCGCATACAACTCGTTCTCCCTCAGAGTCTGGAGAACGGTCCTCAAATGCTCCTCGTGCTCCTCCGCACTCTTGGAATACACCAAGATGTCATCGATGAAAACTACAACGAACTGGTCCAAAAACGGCTTGAAGACTCTGTTCATCATATCCATAAATACTGACGGCGCATTCGTCAACCCGAATGGCATCACTAGGAACTCGTAGTGTCCATAACGAGTCCTGAAAGCGGACTTAGGCACGTCATCTGCCTTAATCCTCAGCTGATGATATCCCGACCTCAGATCGATCTTCGAAAACACCTTAGCTCCTGCTAACTGGTCGAACAAGTCGTCTATGCGCGGGAGAGGATACCTATTCTTAATGGTAACCTTGTTGAGCTCCCTGTAGTCAATGCACAACCGCATACTACCGTCCTTCTTCTTTACAAATAGCACTGGCGCTCCCCAAGGCGACACACTCGGGCGAATGAAGCCCTTATCCAGCAGCTCCTGCAACTGGACCTTCAACTCCTTGAGCTCAGCAGGCGCCATCCGGTATGGGGCCTTCGAAATCGGCTGAGTCTCAGGTGCGAGCTCGATCGAGAACTCCACCTCTCTGACAGGGGGAAGCCCAGGTACATCATCCTGGAACACATCGGGGAAGTCTCTGACCACTGGAATCTCCTCCAACTTCGCATCCTTGCGAACCTCAGGGATGTAGCACAGATATCCCTGGCATCCCTTCCTCAGAAAACGGAACGCCTGCATCGCAGATATGACTGGCGGCGAGCACGGGAGTCCATTCCCTGCTACAACTAGACGGGGCTGACCCGGCTCCTCAAAAGTGACTCTCGAAGCAGCACAATCAATATGGGCATGGTGCGCAGCAAGCCAATCCATGCCCAGAATCACATCAAAAGAAGTCATCTCCATCGGGATGAGGTTAGCACACAGAGTCCTATCTCTGACTAACACAGGACTATCTTTGCAAACAGAATTCAACAGCATAGAAGAGTCCCTAACTAATGGACTATGCACACATAACTCAACACCCAGAGGCACAACAGGCAAACCGAGCTCACCCACTAACTCAGCAGAAATAAAAGAGTGGGTGGCTCCAGAGTCAAACAAACAGAAAACAGAACGAGATGACAGCTGGAGAATACCTGTGACAACTCTGTCAGTCGATCGGTCTCTCTCTCCAGCCATCGCGTACACTCTGGCCTGGCCCTGGGGCTTCTTCTGCTCAACCCGGTCTCGATCCCTAGACCCAGATGTAGATCCTCCAGCTCCACCTCCAGAGCTACCTCTGCTCCTCTCAGCCTGAGGGCAATCAGCAATCCTATGCTCCAAGGACCCACACTTGAAGCAGGCTCCAGACTTCCTGTAGCAGTCCTGGCCTCTATGAAACTTGCCACAGACCTGGCACTTCGGAGCGGGAGCTGATGAAGACGAACCACCTCTGTCTCGCGAACGGTCCCCAGAGCGGTCTCCAGTAGACTGCTTCTTCTGAGAAGCAGACTGATCCCTCCTATCACTGTCATCGGACCTCTGCTTCCTCTTCTGGTCCTTCCCTCCAGACTGGCGACCTCTCAAGTCGGCCTCTACCAGCAGGGCGACATCAGCAACGTCCCTGAAGGTCTTGTGACGCAGCGGCGTCACAGCAGATCGGATGTCCGGCCTCAGGCCACTCTCAAACTTCCTGGCCTTCCTATGCTCGTCAGGCTCAGGTGCAAACTTAGACAGGCTGATAAACTTGCGGACGTACTCCTCAACGCTCATGTCCCGGCCCTGGCGTAGCCGGTTATACTCCAGGATGCGCTGATCCTTGTAGACGTCGGGGTAGAACTGTTTGTTGAACTCCCCAATGAACTGCTCCCACGTCCAAGGCTGTGGGAACTTCCCCATCACTGACCTCCACCACTCCTTGGCTTCGGCCTTGAACAGAAAAGTGGCGAAGTCGACCTTCTGCTCCTCCTCAGAGCCCATCACCCGAAGTAAATCCTCCACCTCTGACAACCAGTGGCTGGCCTCCTGGGGATCTCCTGCCCCATCGAACGATGGCGGCTTCAGCTTCATGAACTCCTGAAGCGCCTTCACATTCCTCCCTCCAGCATCTGCCCCAGCCGGGCCTGCTCCGCCAGCTGGTCCTCCTCCAGCTGGACCGCCCCCTGCAGCCATGGTCTGCATGAGCTGCGTCATGAATTGCTGAACAGCATCAGCAACATTCCCTGGAGGGTTATTCGCTCTCCTTGGCGGCATTCTGAAAGTCCAACAGCAGACAGTTAGACTCCGACACTAACACTGACATTTCTGACTGACTGGCTAACTTAAAATCCCAGCAGATTAGAACCCAGAGCTCTGATACCACTAAATGTAACACCCCCAAACACTGGCCTAGGAGTTAGGGGTATTACACGCCGCGTATTATTACATAATAACGCAAGGCTCTAATAAACGAACTTAAACAGATAGTCAAATAAGGCCCAAACGGAATACTTAAATAAAGTATAAAACAAGAGATGTTAAAACATCCCCAAAAGTCATTACAGAACCCACCAAACTAATATCAGAAGCGGAAACTAACAAAGAGGCCCAAAGGCTCAAATCTAAATACAAAGTCTCAAGAGAAACTCAAAACAAAGCAACAAAACTCCAGAAGCTGAGGGGAGACGATCCTCGCTAATCAATCTGCAAAAGCGTTAGAAGTAGGGGAATGAGCACACAACTATGCCCAGTAGATGACCAACTTCATCAACCAGCATGCTCAAAACATTTACAGAAATTGACAAATCAGAAGGAGTCAAGAGAATCCACAAATATATCAGAAATCAGAAACAGAAGTCCAATCATTAAGGGACTAAACAGAGCAGAAGTAGACAGAAGCAGAAAACAGAGTGGGACACTAGTGATCACAGCATACAGACAGAACGAGCAACCAGCTCGTGAACAGAACGAGGAAACCTCACTCGTAAACAGAACAGGTGTAAACACCCGTGAACAGAACGGGGAACATCACCCGTGAACAGAAGGATCCTACATAGCGCGCTACGAGACAGCGTAACCAGCCATCCAAAGGCTCAGACACAGAGATAACTAGGTCCCAAAACAGAAGCTTAAATACAGATAAGCGTATGTGCACCAAAGGCACCAGAAAGCCCATAGATAGCTTGGAAATCAGAAGGGGAATCCAACCCCGCAAACAGAAGTCAAAACGGAGCTCAAACGAGCAAGTTATGGTCAAAACAGTAGCCTGTCCGAACTTGTGTCCGGACATCAATGTTCGGACACAAGTCGAGACTCAGAAGGCAAAACCAGACGGATGTCCGAACTTGTGTCCGGACTTCAAAGTTCGGACACAAGTCGAACCTTAAAACAGATGGAGAGTCAGAGGTGTCCGAACATCCAAGTTCGGACGGATGTTCGGACATTCTTCGGAAAACAGAACGTGGAGAGTCCGAACTTGTGTCCGGACATCAATGTTCGGACACAAGTCGAAGCCAAAATCAGAGAATGCAGAAGGCTGTGTCCGAACTTCAAAGCTCGGACAGAAGTTCGGACACAGCGAAAACTTCAGAAAGTTTAAGCGCAGAAGGGCATGTCCGAACTTCAACGGTCGGACAGAAGTTCGGACATGCCGAAAAATACAGAGAACAGAGGCGATTTTCACACAGAACAGAAGTATCAAAACACTGTCAAAACAATATAGGTTTTCAGAAAACAACCTTGGGGGTTTGTAAGCATTAAAACACCATCAAACAGACAAATCGCAACCACAATTGCAAGACAAAACACATTTAAACTCAGAACCGGAATGAAACTCCCCAAGGTCGAACACACAAGTCGAATCCATAAGCCACCTACCTCAATTACAGCAGAGAAGTTTCTGAATCCGAATAGCAGACGATCCAACCCCGACACAGCAGTAACGCAGACCCGAAATGCAAACCCAACAGCCACTGAATTCTCATAACAACGCAGAAGAACAACCCTCAATCAGAAACTGATAACAACACCAATGCTGAAACTGAAACGAAGAACAGGATTGAACCCCTCACCTGAATCGGTCTACAGATTGCAGAGCACGTCAACAGTAGAAGAAATTGACGGGGCAACGGAACACAATCGGATTCCTAATCAGATTGTAGAGAAGGATTCAGACAAGAAGAACTTCCCAAATTCAGAATCGAAGTTGAACAACGGGGATTACCTTACTCAGAACCTGATTCCGCCACAGCACACAATCTTCAGCGAGAATCGAAGAAGAACCACAAACAGCCAAACTATAAGGGATTGAACAGAACGAGGTTTTGAGAGAGAGAAAAGAGAAGGGTTGAGGGTTTCCAACTGAGAGAAGAGGAGCGTAAACGATCGTGAGAACGTGTTTAGAAAATAGGTGAATTAAGAATATGGAATAAAATAGGTTAAGGAATTTAATATGAGGTTAACTCACCATAAAATAGAACGGATGGGAAAAGACCTCCTCGTCCCCGGCTTCTCTAATAAAGACTTCTGTGTCCTAAATTCAGAATAGACCATCTTAATGAACCATAGTAACGAAATAAAATTATAACCAAATCTTGGGTTATAACACTTGCTTTTTTCAAACCGTAACATGAGATCATTTCTCATGCTACTAAGCAAGATTATTCGGGCAGCTCGGCTCTTTTTCTGCCAAGCATTATATGCCTCTAAGGCCACTCTGAAATGTTCATTATTAGGACCTTCAGGTGGTACCTCAGGTTGGGTCATAGTCGATGATAGTGGTTCAAGAAGGTCTTGGTCCTCTAACACATATTGGACCTTACGACTCCATGTGTTATAACCCAAAGTTCGTTGCATTTTATTTCGTTTGATGTAATTCTAAGTTGGCTTGTGCTGCGTAGGACATGGGAGTCCTTTTTAAATAAGAGGAGGGACAAGGTGGACTTTTCCCTTCTAGTGAATTTTGGTAAGTATTAATTAACACTTTAGTTAATTAATCCTCACGCTACACCACGATCAGATCGTTCTCTCATTTGACAGTTTCTCAGCCTTGCTTCTCCCTCTTCTCTCTCAAGCGCCGTTCATCTTCTCGTTCAGTCAAGACTCCATTGACGTTGTGTCTGCTGTCAGAATTCAACTGCGGATTGCCCTTTCTCTGTGGATTTCTGGGTTCTTCGAGGTAGGGTTGTTAGTTCGCTCTCTCTTTGATTCTCCGGTTCTTGAGTTTTCCCGTTCTGATTGCCTCTGCAATTTATTTTATGATTCAGCGATTCTTCTCAACTCCTTCATCGGGTTCATCTGCTGTGGACTGCTCTGTAATCTGTAGACAGATTCAGGTGAGGGTTTTGTTTCCGTTTTCGTTTCAGATTTTGGGTTGTGGACAGTTTCTGATTGTGGTGTTCGTTCTCTGCGTCGTTGTGAGTTTTCAGTGGCTGTCTGATTGCATTTTCTGGGTCTGCGTACTGCTGTGTCTGCGTTGGAGCGATCGTTGTTCAGATTCGAAGAGATTTCTCTGTTGTAATTGAGGTAGGTGGCTTTCGGATTCGATCCGTGTGTTCAGCCTTGGGGAGTTTGGTTCTGCATTTACTCACTGATTTGATCTTGTGTTTGTGTGTGGTTTATGTCTGTTTAATGCCCCTTTCAATGGAGTAAACCCCCAAGGTTGTTTTGTAAATGTGTGTTGATTTGAATAAGTTTTGTGCTTCTGTTCGTGCTAAATTCGCTTCTGATTTCTGAGGTTTTCGGCATGTCCGAACTTCCGTCCGAACTTTGAAGTTCGGACATGCCCTTCTGCGCTTAAACTTTCTGAAGTTTTCGCTGTGTCCGAACTTCTGTCCGAGCTTTGAAGTTCGGACACAGCCTTCTGCATTCTCTGATTTTGGCTTCGACTTGTGTTCGAACATTGATGTCCGGACACAAGTTCGGACTCTCCACGTCCTGTTTTCCGAAGAACGTCCGAACATCCGTCCGAACTTGGATGTTCGGACACCTCTGACTCTCCATCTGTTTTAAGGTTCGACTTGTGTCCGAACTTTGAAGTCCGGACACAAGTTCGGACATCTGTCTGGTTTTGCCTTCTGAGTCTCGACTTGTGTCCGAACATTGATGTCCGGACACAAGTTCGGACAGGCTACTGTTTT
Organism: Limonium bicolor; assembly: GCA_023374045.1. Classification (NCBI taxonomy): domain Eukaryota; kingdom Viridiplantae; phylum Streptophyta; class Magnoliopsida; order Caryophyllales; family Plumbaginaceae; genus Limonium; species Limonium bicolor. Next base: position 305,571,749 of record CM041779.1, read on the forward strand.
GGCCATAACTTGCTCGTTTGAGCTCCGTTTTGACTTCTATTTGCGGGGTTGGATTCCCCTTCTGATTTCCAAGCTATCTATGAGCTTTCTGGTGCCTTTGGTGCACATATGCTTATCTGTATTTAAGCTTCTGTTTTGGGACCTAGTTATCTCTGTCTGAGCCTTTGGATGGCTGGTTTCGCTGTCTCGTAGCGCGCTATGTAGGATCCTTCTGCTTCACGGGTGATGTTCCCCGTTCTGTTCACGGGCGTTTCGCCTGTTCTGTTTACGAGTGAGGTTTCCTCGTTCTGTTCACGAGCTGGTTGCTCGTTCTGTCTGTATGCTGTGATCGCTAGTGTCCCACTCTGTTTTCTGCTTCTGTCTACTTCTGCTCTGTTTAGTCCCTTAATGATTGGACTTCTGTTTCTGATTTCTGATATATTTGTGGATTCTCTTGACTCCTTCTGATTTGTCAATTTTCTGTAAATGTTTTGAGCATGCTGGTTGATGAAGTTGGTCATCTACTGGGCATAGTTGTGTGCTCATTCCCCTACTTCTAACGCTTTTGCAGATTGATTAGCGAGGATCGTCTCCCCTCAGCTTCTGGAGTTTAGGCTTTGTTTTTAGCTTCTTTTGAGACCTTGTATTGAATTTGGGCCTTTGGGCATATTTTGTTAGCTTCCGCTTTTGACATTAGTTTGGTGGGTTCTGTAATGACTTTTGGGGATGTTTTAACATCACTTGTTTTATACTTTATTTAGGTATTCCGTTTGGGCCTTATTTGACTATCTGTTTAAGTTCGTTTATTAGAGCCTTGCGTTATTATGTAATAATACGCGGCGTGTAATACCCCTAACTCCTAGGCCAGTGTTTGGGGGTGTTACACCATGTGTCGTAATTGTGCTCTAAGAGCTTGTCCTTCTTGGTAAAGTCGGCAACAAGCTGCATATACTATTATTTCCAACCATTTCCCTACACAAAAGAAATGAAATAATAAGATAATGTAATCACCATGTAAATAATAAATCACATCAAATTAAATAATCACTTGCCAAAAAATAAGTATTCAAAACAAAGACAAGAATATAGCTTATAATCAATCCTAAATACTAGTTATCAAACAAGTAATCAAAGAATTGATTCAACACATGAAACTCCCACTAGGGAAAATACATTTACCCAGCTTTAGAACTTGTCAACAGCCGAATATGGATTTACTTTATAATAAAAAAGAAACATATGTACTACACAAGTACATGACCAAAACAACAATTTTATTGTTTTACATAAGGGTACTTATCCATATGCTTAGACCTTTTAAGTAGTCGAAAAAACATTTGGCTCCTTTGCTAATCCACTACAGCAATAAAGGAACATTAATAGGGGAGATGAAAAATCAAAAGTGGCTAGTAAAAAAAAGGGCAAGTGAGATTTGAACCCCCAAAATCTCACTTGGTGCTTTCATCTCCTTCCACTAGACTATTACAAACTTCATAATATATGAGGTCACTTATATTATATATACAAAGCAAGTAAATAAGAATCTCTGAATTTTTTTAAAAACATGGGGTCACGTGACCCCACGTGCACTCCCTTCAATCCGCCCCTGAGCAAGTCTTTCAAGTTCATCGAGAAATTTTCCTCTTTCGTGAGCGAGAGATTGGCACAACGAGATGCGAGCATTCTTGCCAAGGGATAAGGTGTTCAAGAAACCAAAGGTGTAAGGTGTCACAAAGACATCGTGCCAAAGAGAGAAAATAGTACATTCGTTTTTCTATTAATGTCTCTTGTATAATAGTCTTTTAGCATACGTGCCTTCATAAAAAAACACAACTTAAAAATATTTCTTTTTATAAAACACTTTTAAATCTTATATATATACCTTATTTATGAAGTTATTTGATCAAAGGACAATTCTACTAAATACTCTCCTCTCTAAACTAATAGGCGACGGGTACAATTATAATTTCATTTAAGGTTATATGTGTAAATTTATTTTGTCTCTCTTCTCCCTCTTTCAACACGAATCCGCAGTAGAGCTGCTCTTTTTCCCCAATCCCATCCCAGACTCTTCTTCCTCTTCACTCACACCAGGGTGCGTTTATCATGACCCTCGATTCGCTTATCTACTTGCCACTGCCTTGAGAGGCGATGTACCTCTGGACACTGCCGATGTTCCACGCTAACAGGTGGAACTTCTTGTGGAGTATGGCGGCGGTGGGTTCCGCCGGGGTGTGTCTAAGAAAAGTGGATGCTGAGACGGTGTTTTCTTCCATACGCCGACATGTGTGACGCTTATGTGCAGGGCGCCCGTGGTTCTAAACATGCTGGCGAACTTGGGGGAAGAAAAGAGACTGGATTGATCTATAGAGATTTTAACTGCCGGTGCACCGCCTCCTGCTGCGGCGATGATGAGAGCGAAAATGATGGGGTTTGTGGTGAGACGTGGGTATTGGTTGACTGAGACTCGTAGACTTGTTGTGACGTATACGTGGAAGCAGCTGTGGAACCAATTTCCGGTTGATCAACAGTTGCCGCTTCAGCTACTGCATGTATTAATTCACAACTTAACATAAAAGCTCCACATAAACTAATTCACTTTTATAACATTTTGATTCATTTTTAGGTAAACATAAGATTCACTTTGCACTAACACATCACAATGTATAGGAAACTTTATAATCCGAAACTGAAATTTATAGCAGAAAATATTTCACTTTCATAACACTGCTGATCGATTTTACGTAAACATATGATTCACTTTGCTAACTCTATTGATTCATTTTACATGAATAAGAGGTTTACAAAAGGGAATCATATTAAAAAAAATGAATTAGAGGTTTAAGAAAAGGGAATCAGAGAGTTGCTTAAAAGTGAATAAGAGGTTTAAAAAAAGTGAATAAGAGGTTTAAAAAAAGTGAAACACGTAAACAGAGATTGTTTAACTAAAGTGATTCTGATCAATGTTCACACAATCATGATTCGAACCCACGATCCTACTGTCTTACGATTCAAATTCATAGATACGATCCGGATCGCAGGTAGGATCGGAACCATGTAGGCTTGTCAAAGGATCACGATTCTGTCGCACAATCCTATGATCCTACACTCAAAATCCATAGTACGATTTTACGATCCCATCGATCCCAATTTTATTTTTTTGTTTATGTTTTTCATATCAGCGTGAATTATATCTTACCAAAATCTAAAGAAACACAAAATTCTCAAAATTTTGTAGAAAGTTTCATAATCCATAAAATATGATGATTACATTGCAACTAGATGTTATTAAAAGCAACTTTTATTTGTAGATTTATTTGAGCTCATGAGTGGATAAGGATTAAGATTGAAATATCATCTTGTTACTCATGAAAAATTACAAAATGTACCTAGGTGTTCATAAAATGTATACATTCAAATTTATAAAACTCTAAAGTAGAAGATGAAAATATAACTTAGAAGAACGAATACAGATTTATACAGTAATATTGATTACTCTTATCATTTTTTTCTTTCTTGGTTTATAATTGAAACAATAAAATATTAGAACTCATTTTGACTTTGTGTTTCATTGCTTACTTACTCTTTTGAATGACATGGCTGTGAAAACCCTGATTTATATATATGGAACTTGTAGCTTATAATATTCATTGGGAGGGTGATGAACAAATAAAGACACACATAAAAATTATGAAGTATGTGGATTTGATTTATGTTCAACCTATCTTATTTCATTTAGCTTTTTTTATGGACATTTTTATGTATTGTCATAATTGTGGTCTTAATTTATTATTTTTAATTAAATAATGTTATATTTTCTTACTCAAATTAAACTTTAGGTGTTAAATAGAAGTTGTTTATAACATATATATTTTTAAACAATATTAACTCACTTTTGTAGGATCGAACGATCCCACAATCCGATCTAAGGGTCACTTTTGATCCTACGCTAGGATTGCGATCCTAAGAACATTGATTCTAATTGTTTGACTAGTGTGAATAAGAGGTTTTAGAAAAGTGAATTAAAGGTTGTTAAAAATGAATCAATTTGTTACAAAAATGAATCAGAGTAATAAGAAAAGTGAATCTCGTAAGCATAAATTTTTTAACTAAAGTGATTAAGAGGTTTAAGAAATGTGAATCAGAGGTTTTTAAAAAGTGAATCATGGGTTTATGAAAAGTGAATCAGAGGTTTTGAAAAAGTGATTCTCATAAATAAAGATTGTTTAACTAAAGTGAATGAGAGATTTAAGAAAAGTGAGTCAGAAGTTTAAGAAAAGTGAGTTAGAGGTTTAAGAAAATTGAATCAAAGGTTTTTAAAAGGTAAATCAAAGGTTTAAGAAAAGTGAATATTTTGTTTAATACTAGTAAAAGTTAATCCTACCACAAACTTATGCGAGAACAGTATGAACCTTTCATTTATTGAAAGTGAATCATTTGTTTTAAAAAAGTGAATCTTATATTTAAGAAAAGTGAACCTTTCATATAAAACAATGTGAATCATTTGTGTTTTAAAAAGTGAACCTTAACCATGCATTATAAACCCTAAAAATGTCTTTGACGTTTGTTTTTTAGTTTTCCAAGGTGGTTTTAAGGGTGTATGGTGTAGGGTAATCTTTTTTGAAGTCGTTCTATACTTTATATTATTGTCAGTGATGATTCAACATAAGATTCACTTCTGTAACACTAATAATTCATTTTACTCAAACATAAGATTCACTTTGCACTAACCATCACAATGTAAAACATAAAATTTTAAGTTTACCAAAATATACTCATGAGGCATCTTGTTTTAAAGAGCACGAATTATGATGAACAATAATATAATTTTTTTAATTTTTTGTACTTATATTTTGCAAGTTATAACACTTTGAAAATTAAAATCTTTTTCATTTTCACGCACCCAGGGTGAGACACATAATACACAAGGTGGGTGATTTCATATGTTAATTCTCACTCCTCTCATGTAGTAATTCTTCTGTATTATTTGTTTTTCCAAATTTTCTTGTAACTGTATACACTACTAATATCGTAGTTTTACATTTGGGAGATAAAGGGTGGAGAGTGACTCCCTTCATTTTCAAGCACCCAGGGTGAGACACATAACACACAAGGTGGGGTGGTTTCATATGTTAATTCTCACTCTCTCATGTAGTAATTCTTCTGTATTATTTGTTTTTCCAAATTTTCTTGTAACTGTCACTACTAATATCGTAGTTTTACATTTGGGAGATAAAGGGTGGGGAGTGACTCCCTTCATTTTCAAGCACCCAGGGTGACATAACACACAAGGTGGATAGTTTCATATGTTAATTCTCACTCCTCTCATGTAATAATTCTCCTGTATTATTTGTTTTTCCAAATTTTCTTGTAACTGTATACACTACTAATATCGTAGTTTTACATTCGGGAGATAAAGGGCGGAGAGTGACTCCCACAGTAGCTTTACATTCGGGAGAGAAAGGGATGGAGACTAACTCCCTTCTTTTCTTATTTTTAACCGGTTGATTAATGACACGTGAAAATGGCCACACCCCACCCCTGACGCAAACTCCACTCTGAAAAAAATTCGAACAAAACTTGTAGACGTATTAATGCCGGAAGCATTAGTTCGTAACAACAATATCAGATCTTCAACACTTATATTCTGCTATATATCGAAAATAAACACACACAAAAACCACGAAAGATACTTCTCTTTTACAGCACATACAAATCAAATTTTTAAACACAAAAAACACGAAAGAATCAATTTGACAATCTCCAGACAGACCAAGCAGCCCAGGGTGGTGGTGTGTGTAATGTGAACTGTAAAAAGCATCTTTACTCCACCCACCCTTTCTCGTCGTCCTCCCTCTTTTTTCTCTCTCCCTTCCTGCTCCCATCGGCAAATGCCCCTACTTCTCCGGCCACCGTCTTCGGCTCTGCTGCTACCCACCTAAACCAAACTCAAAACAACCTTTCCCGGACCTCCAGCTCATCCCTCTCCCTCTCCTCCGCACCTCTTCTATTAACAATGTCCATCCGAGGTCTGTACCGGTACTATGGCTACTGTTGCTTCTGCTACTACTGCTGTTTCCTCTGTCTCTCTACCTTGGCATTCACCGCCCTCCCGCATTCTATGCCCACAGCTCATGACGACGAAGCAGCATCACTCCTCGCATTTAAGTGGTCTGTCACTCTCGATCCCTCCAATCTGCTCTCTAGCTGGTCTCCTTCCACCCACCACTGTCGCTGGTTCGGCGTCACTTGCGACCGTGCCACTGGTAAGGTTGTGGGTCTCAATGTAACTGGCAGCCTCACCCCGTCGGCGAAGATGGGGGCACCGGGGGAATCAGGCGTTGGGTTTAATGGCGACACATCTTTTATTGCTGGTACGCTCTCTCCGTCTATAGGGAACCTAACCCAGCTTAGGGTTTTGTCCCTTCCGCACAACCTATTTGCCGGTGTGATTCCGGCTGAACTCGGTGGGCTCGGGAGGTTGGAAGTGGTAGAATTGCAAGGGAACAACTTCACCGGCGATATTCCCTCAGAGATTAACGGCCTTACGTCTCCGCCTGCTTAATCTGTCCTACAACGCACTCTCGGGGGTCATTCCTGGTAATTTGATTGGGTCCGGAATGAGAATTAGGGTTTTGGATTTATCGAATAATCAGCTTTCTGGTGAGATTCCGGTGGCTAAGTTGCGCAATGGGTGTAAGTTTCTCGTTCACTTGAAGCTCTCTGATAACTTCCTGGTTGGTAGTATTCCTGCTGAGATTGGTAGTTGTACAAACTTGAGAACTTTGTTGCTAGACGGTAACATTTTAGAAGATAGGATTCCGCCTGAGATTGGCAAAATTTCGGAACTTCGAGTTTTTGACGTCTCTCGCAATAGTCTGACTGATAGAATTCCTAGGGAGCTTGCCAATTGTCAAAACTTGGTGGTTCTGGTTCTGACTATTCTTGTAGACTACAATGGAGCAAGTTCAACTGGTATTTTTAGAGGTGAGTACAATGCTTTTGAAGGAGGCGTTCCTTCTGAGATACTGATGGTCCCTACTTTACAGATTTTCTGGGCCCCTAGAGCGAACTTGAGGGGCCAATTGACTGGTAACTGGACAGATTCATGTTCCCTACGAGTTGTCAGTTTGGGAAATAATTACATGGAAGGGGCAATACCGGAAAACATAAAGTTGTGCAAGAACCTTACCTTTCTAGATTTAGGTTCTAACCGTTTCTCTGGCAGTCTTCCCTCACAGCTTCAACTTCCTTGTATGGTGTATTTCAATGTAAGTCAAAATTCCCTGTCTGGCATGATCTCCGAAATAAAGATGGGTGATTGTAATCTAGTAGGAAACTTGTATGAGCAAAAGCTAAATTATCTCAGTGATGAAGATGTTGAATTTTCATATTCTACTACCCAAACTTGGTTGACCTCAATCAGTGCTCATCAGGGAGTAGTTGAGCACGGCGATGTGATAATAAGCCATGACTTCAGTTGGAATGATTTCTCTGGGCCCTTGCCGTTGTTTTCTCTAGCTCAGCTCAAAGGTAGTGCTTCATTTAGGCTGATGCTGAACAATAACAACATCAACGCATCAATTTCTGGTGCTTTGTTCTTGAACTGCAGCAATGTGAAAAGCTTCTCTGTTAATTTGAGCTCCAACATGATATCTGGGGAGCTTTATCAGTCCCCACTTCTGGGATGTTCCCAACTTACTGGACTTGAAGCTGGGCTGAATCAGATTGAGGGCTCTATTCCTACTGCCATTGGGAAGTTGGTGAAGCTTCAACGTCTTGATTTGGGTGGAAATAAGTTGTCTGGATCTCTGCCTGAGCAGTTAGGGAGCTTGAAGAATCTGAAACGAGCATTGTTTGGTGGGAACAATCTGACTGGTGAAATTCCAACTCAGTTTGGTCATTTGGATTCCATGGTGATGTTGGATCTATCTCATAATCACCTCACCGGTTCAATCCCTCCATCTCTGTCAAATGCAATCAATCTTGAGATACTTTTACTTGATCATAACAAGCTTTCTGGGGAGATACCTGTTTCATTCTCTACTTTATCTCATCTTACTGAACTGGATGTATCTTTTAACAATCTCAGTGGTCACATTCCTCCTCTTCGGTATCAATATGACTGTGATAGCTTCAAAGGGAATGCATATCTTCATTCATGCCCTGATACCTTCTCTGTACCCCCAACTGGCCTGCCATTTCCACTTGAAGTTCATAAAAAAAGTGATCGCAAGAAAATGAAGTCCCTCGTGATTGCATCTGCCATATCTGTTTCTGTTCTGGTATTAGTTATTGTTTCTGTGGTTCTTGCCCTTACTATGGGCCATAGAAAGTTTGGTAAAGTTACCAGCCTGGCAAGGCGAGTAGTTGTAACCTTCGCAGATGCTCCAGTTGAATTGACATATGAAAATGTCGTGAGAGCAACTGAAAATTTCAGCCTTCGGAATCTAATAGGTACAGGAGGCTTTGGATCTACTTACAAGGCTGAGCTGCTTCCCGGTTACCTTGTTGCTGTCAAAAGACTTTCAATTGGGAGATTTCAGGGCATTCAGCAATTTGAGGCTGAAATAAGGACGTTGGGAAGAGTTAGACACAGTAACCTTGTAACTCTTATTGGGTACTATGTGGGTGATACGGAGATGTTTTTGATCTATAACTATCTATCTGGGGGAAATCTTGAAACATTCATACATGATAGATCAGCAAAGGATGGAAGGTGGCCTGTTGTTCACAAGATAGCTGTTGACATAGCTCAGGCTCTGGCTTATCTTCACTACACCTGTGTTCCTCGTATTGTTCACAGGGATATCAAGCCTAGCAACATTCTTCTTGATGAGGAACTGAAGGCCTACCTATCAGATTTTGGGTTGGCTCGGCTTCTAGAAGTATCTCAGACTCATGCCACAACTGATGTAGCGGGCACATTTGGCTATGTGGCCCCTGAGTATGCTACCACTTGTAGGGTTTCTGATAAGGCTGATGTTTACAGTTTTGGGGTTGTGCTGTTAGAACTTATGTCTGGCAAGAAGTGTTTGGATCCTTCATTTTGTTCATACGGAAATGGCTTCAACATAGTTGCATGGGCTTCGTTACTGTTGGATGAAGGAAGATCGTCTGAGTTGTTTTCTCCTGAACTATGGGAATCTGGGAAAGAAGAGCATTTGCTGAAGATATTGAGGCTTGCTTTAGCATGCACTATGGAGTCTCTTACTGTTCGGCCATCAATGAGGCAGGTGCTTGATAAACTGAAACAACTAGAGTCGTGAACAACATGTGGTGCCTATTCACATGGGTTTCTTTTCCCAGTTTTATGATGGGAAGGCGAATATCATGCATCCCAAACAGGAAAAAGTATGAGGTATATATATATACCATGTTGTGCAATTTCCTTTTAATATTTTATAATCCTAAATCTCTATTGTCTGATATTTACTGTCTTGTGGTCTCATTTCTTTCTCCGAGTGACTGTCATAGTTAATGAGGATTTTTCTCTCTTCTTTGCTTTTTGTATAAGAGGGACTTGCCGATGTGAAAATGATTCTTCTAACATGAACATGATATGTGCTTGTTTAATTCATCATCTTCAAATCAATGTAGAAAGCGACATTGTATAAATGCCACATTTGTGACGTCATGTGTCCTCATTGTCTATTTGATTCAAATAAATTATAATGTTGAAGGATGCTCATTCATTTGCTCCAATTTTTTTTTTTTTTTAAATCCTTTTCAGGTTGTTTAGAGCCGCTTTGTGCTCGGCATCATAATTGGCGAAACAGCCCTTCCTCAAATTGAGGTATCAATAAATCATTGCAACTCGGTGAAAAATTGATGTCAATCTAGAACTCTGAATATTTGCAGTAGTACAAGTTTTTACTCCCTCCGTTCATTAATATCTGTCATTTTAGAATGTGATTCTTGTTCAAAAATATCTGTCATTCTAGTTTTTTGATACACTTCTTTCCACTTTTACCCCTACTATTCAATATAAAAGTAATTATTATCTAAATGGAAAAGTAAAAAATAGGGGCACATGCGTCATTGTCCTACTTTTCTTAATAAGTGTGCAAATTTCTAAAATGACAGTTATTGTTGAACGGAGGGAGTAGTTCTTATTTTTGGGTTTCACGCTGTAATAATGTTGGTTATCTGTGAAAGACGCGTTTTTTCGTGGAACCTTGACAACCAGTAGTAGTACTCCCCGTCCTGGAATGAAGTAGGCCTGAGTTGGTGTCCTTGTTACAGTCTTCTCTCCAGCCTCTTTTTTCTTATATGTTATTGACAACCTTGTGGTCATGATGTTTTGAAATGCAGGAGTTGAGTGGCTCGTCATGAAAGCTAAATGGTCGGATGTCAAGGACTTCCTTTGGGGCCACCTCTGGCAATACTGAACTTCCCTATTCTATTTTGAACCCGTGAAAAGTCTTAGGCAATGCGTCAGGCATGACACAACACAATTAATTGTGTTGTGTCATGATTCAATCGTGTCAGAAAGAATGATGAAATGGGTCTATACAGAATGGTGCGTTTGTGTTATAGGCCTAGACGGCTAGACCAAACAAAATTAACACAACAAAAAAACCATATATTGTGGCATATTGGCACTGTTTATCAACTAGGTTACATTTGAAATTGCTTATACCTTTACTTGCAAGTTCTGGCCTTATTTATGTTGTATATAAAAACCACATGCGTAGCTAGTTTAGCCTGGATTATATGGTTACGATATGTATTTTCTTTTCCTTTCACGGATTTTTTTTGATCAGTAGGCTACGTTTGTAGCAGTACAATAGCAGTAAAGACTGCTAGCAAATGTGTGATCTGCTAGAATAGCGAGAGCACATACGGATGGTTGAATATAAATTGCTTTGAGGTCATCCATAAAAATTGTAATTTATTAAAGGACAATAGGTTGTAGTAATCGATACATTTCCATGTTTTGCAGGTAAAAGGGAGAAGTTATATAGCATGTAGAGTTAGTGCCACTACTCAAGTCACATCTGGCTGAATTTACTGGAAAAGGGCACGCAAGATACATAATGGTAAATGAAGAATGACAGTTAGTGTATATGAATGCTGGCTGGGTGGCTAGATTTTGACAGCATACCATGACAATGCCCTGTCATGCGTGTCGGTGTTGTTCATATAGAATAGAATACACATTTACATACATAGATGACTGTAATTGAGTTCAGTTTTGTATGATACACGTGTTAGCTAGAGATGGACAGGGTATTCTATTCTGTAAATAAGAAGAGGTGGTTCATCATCATCATCATCATGTAAGCACATTCTTTTCTTCTTCTGATTGTGATGTTGTAGAATTCTGATCAAGGCGTTTTCCAGATGTGATGTTAGTATTCTACTCTTGTTTGGAGAATGAATGGATGAAGGAATCTCATCATTTGGTGCCTGCTGCTGAGCTAGCTTAAAGTTCATGTGTCGCAGTCAATCACAGTACCGTCATACTTGTTGTATGTTGTTGGGTGTGGGAATGATCGGCGCGCTTCGTTGTTCGGCTTGAATGACAAGCTCTTCTGTTGTGGTCCCGATGATGTCGTTAGCCTTCTTCATGCTGGCACATGTATATCGCCCACTTGAATCCTGTGATGATTATCAGCAACAGAATCTGTTCAGTTTCTTAATTATCCAATCCATAGTTGGATGTGAAAAAGTGTGTTACCAATGTAACGATATCCAGCTTCTCTAGCTTGTAGACTGCATCGTCAATGTCGAAATTGCAATCTTGTGGAATTTGTCTTTCAAAAGTTGTTCACACCTTTGATCCAATTCCTAAACAGGTTATATTTCAGATCATCATCACCATTAAATTACAATTCTCAGCACTTGTATTATAGTAGCATTAAAACGATCGGATTTCATCATATCCACAAAATTAAGTTAATTTTTATCTACCTGCTTAGTAGCTGCTCCTTCTTTTATCAATACATAGGCGGCCAGGATCACCTCTTTAATCTGCAGAAAGTAGTAATTAAGGATCATTCATAATAACTCATTAATTGATGATTTATGTGATTGTATAAACTTACTTCCTGATTAATGGCGTTGTCACACAAGTGAAGAAGAGTGCCTCTCCCACTGTCAAGTTGTTTATTGTACATTGATCTTGTAATCAAGTTCTGATACGCGGACAAATTGCTCTGAAATCTGCATTCATATATGTCCATGTCATGCATGAATGGTTTTAATAATTAATTAGTTTCTAATTATTAAATAAAAGCTAGCTAACTTTCCTGCTGTTCTAATAAAATTATTATAGATGATGATATGTAATTTTAATTACCAACATTAATTTTTTATACAAAAGCTGTAATAAAATTGAATTTTAATTGAGGTACCGTATGTACATACGTGAGATAAGTCTTCAAAATGTAACCAACGACCGCAGAACAAACAGTTGCAAGCACTTTTATGTTCGCCTCTGTCTTAGCCAGCTGAGTTGCTACTGTCACCTATTAAGAAAACATAACATATATATTAATTAAGGAAATTATCTTTAACTAAAAGAATTCATAAGCAATTTAATTTTCTCAAATGAATTTTAATCGAAGAGATCTAAATTTAATCAATTACCAGTCCGATTACTGCTGAAACAAGAAACTTAACCCAGTCCAATGGAGTTAATCCTGGATTCTTCTTCTCGGGCTGAAGATGATGGAAGAGGTAGATAAGGGTTAATTTGTTTAAAATAACTAAGAAACAAAAAATGGAAAAAATTCATAAAAGTACTTACAAGAACAATCTCCATATCAGCCATTGGGATATTTTTGAAGTGCTTAATGTAGATGCCTCTATTGTTATCTAATACACCATCACCATCAGTATCAGTAGTGGGTGCTAACCTGTTACAAAAATTAATTAAACTTTGTTTACTGACAATTAATTAGTTACATATATGCAAATAAAAATATTCTGAGTTGCTAAAACATGCATATATTATATAGAAGTAATTATGTGTAGGTACCTGTACAGAACGATGATGTTCTCGAATGTTGGTTCTTGGATGGTTACTTTTGAAAACAAGTTACATAAACTGAAAAAGAGTAATTAAAGTGATCAACTTATTACATTACAGACTTATTATTATACATTTATACTATAAAATAATATATGAAGGTGGGATACATAATTTTATCGTACGTGAGATGCATGTTTTGTATGCGAATTCTTTCAACTGTAACGCCTTCATCCTCAAGTTGATGTGGATTTTCTTCCAAACATTCTTCTTTTTTAACTTGTGGTAACTCACTCTTCTGTGACGAGGATATGCAACTTTTTAGCCTGCATCCATCCAGCCAGTGCTTATATTATATATTATATATACATGGAGAATTTCAAAGATCGATACTACGTAGTTAATTACATTATTAATTAAGTTGTTATAATAAATAAATTACCCAGTGATTCTGAGAAAACCTTGTACAATACGAGATATGATAGTATCTGCTTTTGCGTTGAGAAAGTAAGCTGTCATCTTATCCATTCCAATCCCGCATCGAAAGATGATGTACTATACTTTTTCACAATTACATATATAGAATTAATTAGATTAATATAATTAGTAACTCATTCTAATGAATTATACGCATGCAATATTATTTATTGTACCTGATCTGCAAAAAATGGAAGATTTTCATGCGGATTCTCTTCAAAATACCGCTTTAGAAGTTTCTTGTCAATCTATATATATGTATCATGGAAAATACAAACACAATTAATTTGAGCAAATTGATTTTAGTTATAATTAAGAAAATAGATCGATCTCAAACCTTAGATTCATCGACTTTGATTGGAAGGTTAAGACGATATTTCCCAGCAAGTGCCACCGCGATTTCTTCATTGGTAGCTATCTTAAAATTGCTCTTCTCCATCATCTAATTAGAGAATGAATGAATAAATTAATTAATTATTCCTCATAAAAATGATTATTTTTCATTGTTTTAATTAATTTCTCTAGAATTAATAAAGCTAGGTAGGTCCATACTTGAAAGAGATACTTCAAGAACCTTTGCTCGAGAACATCCATATCCTCATCTGAGGTATTCGTTTCTTCTTGTTTCTCTAGTCCATATACCGGATCAAATAGACTGTACAATTGCTACATATTTTTCATCATCAACAGCTACCAATTAGTATATATATAAAATGCATGAGAATCATCACAGCAAGAAATTAATAGTACATACCATCATATCTTCTGAACGTACAAGATGCCAGGCTCGAACCGTGTACTCCACTTTCTTGCAAAATGTCTTGAATTCATTCTTACCCGATTCATCTTCTGCGCGCATATAAATAAATAAATAAACTTCTTACTATAGATATTGTTGATGAATGAATTAAGCTAATCTCTGTTATATATAGGTAGAAATATTAATAAAAAAGAATGATTTCAGAGGTGATCAAACCCGAATATATTATTGTATACCAATAAGTGCTGTCAATGTATCAATCAACTTTGGCTTCAGAATCGGAATAACTGCTTCTCTATCCAGACGAATTATTTCCTTCTTCTTCCCCATCGATCAAATCAAACCTACCTACAATCCGAATAACAGCCCCTCCCTCCCACACAATATATATATATATCTTGCAACGCCGGCCGGTCAGAAAATGCCCAGATCTTTCTTAATGCCTTTTATTCATGAATAAGGAATTTGAAATGGCAGAGTAAATTAATTCGTGAATTCATGCCTAGCTAGCGACCTGCAGCACCCAAATTTCGGTGTTCTTACTAATCGACGATAAAAGAGGAAATCGAGCCTAATTGTTCAAACCAAATTGAACCTTCAATCTTTCTGTTTTCATGGTCGACTAAATTTCAACGTCAACAAATGAAGAAAGACGACCAAACATGCACAAGTTCACATGAATTTCCCCTTTTTTTTGTTTCATCTCTTATTTATTTTGCCTCTATAAGATCCTATTCATACGCGCCCAACCCAACTATTCTCCCAACCGTCAAATTCCCTAAATTACTCCTCCATGAAGCTCACTTTATCATACAATCTCAACTGTGAATTACCGCATCTTGTAATTCATATACTATTATCCAAAAAATTAAAGGAGACCAATTTCCACGCACTAATAATACTGGAAGGGCTGGGGCTACCTTTTGATGTTCGCTGTTCGTTAAGGTAAGGGGGTTGTTCTGATATCATAAACACAATCAGGTACAAGTCTACTATTTATATATAATAAGAAACAAAGTCACTCCATGACAGGAGCTTGCTCATTTATTACCGTTGGTTGGAAGAGACTTTACAGCAAAGACTAGAGGATTCTAAAGACAACTCAGCTATATATAGCTAGCTAGGAGAGGAAGGGTGAATTACAGGCTTCACTAAAGACTAAAATCACAAGACCACAATACACACCGAGAGTACCGGGAATATTATAAGTTGCAACTTGTTGGGTAACATACACAACGAAACAGAGACTAGTAAGCTTTAACCAACTTATTTGGTCCAAACAAACTTTACAAGGTCTAGATGACAGCAGAAACTCCATATTAATACAGGATGGGATGGATGTATGCTTCGTATTTAAGTCCAAGTGCACTCTCTTCCAATGTAGCTCATCTCTTCATCATTATCAGGAATCAAACATCTCTCCATGTGATTCAGCAAACTTGATGATCAAAGTGCGGATTTCCATAGGAGCGAGTTCGACCACCAATTTCTCAGGATCGATTGCACCTCCTCTCAACACTTTGGATGATGCATTGCTGCTCGAATCACCTTCTACTTTCCAGACGAGTCTTTTCTTCTCCATTTCAGACCTCTCTTGATTGGCGGACAAGCTCATCTCCGTCACTTTGGCAATCTAAAGGAAAACAAACAACCAACACAAGATTCATTTATCAGGTAAAAAAAAAAGGAAGAATTTACTAGCTACCACTTTAGCCTTCATGTGATATGTGTCGAGTGTTTTTCAATCTTTTCACCTTTTTTGATGGGAAAAGCTTCTTTAGTTCCACGCTTGTCATAACAGACAGATCCTTGTCCTCTCCAACCTACCCATGGTTTCAACAAGTTAAATGGCAAGCAAGAGAATGCCAGTGTTCCATGAACATATATTGAGAACCTGAGATGGCCAGAACTAAAGTAACGTCTGATTTAGTAACCAACCTCATACAAATGTGCCAGTCGAATAAGAACCTTCCCATCATCAAGCTCCTGCATTTATCATAGACATGCCAAACATCACACAGAAAATAATTCAAAACTTCTTCAAGGTCATGTCAGATGAAACAAGCTTAACTTGTTTACCCAACAAGATTTGTAAAGAATGATCAACATTTGGTGGGTACCTGAAGAGTTAGCATTGCAACATTATCCGGTAAACTGTAAGAGGGATCAATGGCTGAAAATGTGGTTACATGAGAGCTCAAGTAGCCATTTCCATCCTGCAAGCCAAAAAGAAAAAAAAAAATGCCCGAGTCTGGTAAGCCAATGACACAGAGGATAAAATAATGACATCGCCGGCTTCAGACTAG